>OY986968.1:8906582-8929828 GCA_963920575.1 Narthecium ossifragum
GGGTGGACGGGGCGAGGGACGGGGCGACGTCGAGGGTGGCCGGGGCGACGGGGGCAGGTGGACGGGGCGAGGGAGGCCTCGCGACTCTTCGACGCTGGCCATCTGTGCTTCCTCGTTGTAAGCAGCGGGGCGCGAGGGGCGGGGCGGAGGTGGCGGGGCGTGGGGGTCGTTGTAGGCGGGGCGGGGGCACGGGGCGAGGTGCTGGAGGAAGAGGGAGGAGAGAAAGGGAGAGCTGGCGAAACAGAGAAGGAAGAAACAGAGGAGGAGAGAGTGTTGGTTGGGGGGGCGGGGAGAGAGAAAGAGAGGGGAGAGGAGAGAGAGAGAGGAGAGAGAGAAGCAGGTGGAGAGAGAGAGAGAGGAGAGAGAGAAGTCCATATGGAGAGAGAAGCAGCTGGAGAGAGAGAGGAGAGAGAGGCAGGTGCAGAGAGGGAACCTCGACACTCTCTTTTTTATTCTACATGTGAACAGTATCTTCTAAGTAATAAGTAATAACTAATAACTAAATATTTCTAACTAATAACCAAGGATTCCTTGAAATTGATAAGAATTTCTCACATATGCAAGAATAAAATTGACAGATGGCATTAAGAAATTCCCCACATAAGTAAGGAATTTTCTCCTTTCTCTCTCTCATACTTGTGTCAGATGGCATTAAATGATGAGAGAGTGTTGACAAGGGGTAATTTGGTCCCGAATTTATGGATTTGGCCTGTTTTGTAAAGAAACACAAAAGTGTCCCTCGATTGACAAATCAAAAGACAAGTGGATTTAAAAAAAAAATAATACATTATCGTCCAATCCAAATGGATGATCAAATATTTAGTGTGCAGAGAAGAAGCATCAATCAGATACAAATGAGATGCATGCAAACCATCGGCCAAAGACCCTCATAACATATGCAGGTAAAGATCATGACGGGTGTATGGAAAGATAATTAATCAAGTGTGATCGTGACGTATAATATGAAAGATCATCAGCCATGTGTACTCATCGACCAAAGAACTGAACGTGGGGAAGCGGTTATGACGTAGTTATAACACGATCTCCTCTAATTGCGCCTCGATCAAGCCAAGCGGAATAGTTATTAGCGCGAGGATATAAATAAGCTTCTCTTCACTGTGTAATCTCTCTCAGACACTCTTGTAACCAGCCTACGCGAATGGATTTCTATTATGTTCCTATTCTACTTGTAAGTTTATTTTATTAATGAAGATCATTTAGTGTTCTTCTTATATTGTTTTCTTAAATTAGTTTAAATTATAGTAGTCTAGATAATATATTTCTTTACAATAGATTAATTTAGGGTTACTGTAGGTTTAATCTTGCTTTTTGTTGGATTTATTGCTTTTAGGATGATCTTTATCATTTTCTAGATTTAATTCGTTGCTTTAAATAGGTTTATTATTTCAAGTAGATTAACTTAGATTTAAATTAGGATTAATTCGAGTTTATCTGCAATCTTATCCATAATTATACCTTTTAATAGATTTTAAATAGGATTTTGATTACATTTCCAATTAATTTGACACCTCCATGAGTTCGAAGGAGTTGAGCCTTTGCACGTCCCTGATCTTTGAGTTTTTGACTATTTTGACTTGGCCAGTCAACGGCAAGATTTCCTCATGAACAGGTTTTGGCACGCCCGGTGGGACCTTGTGTCAGGTTTTTTTTATGGAAATCGGTCAAAGTGGACCTAATGGTATGGTAACCACTCGTACTGGACGAGATACTCACAGTGGTGGAGGAAACGCCAATCACGGCGATGCCCCAGTCATTGAGGATGTTCATGATAATGAACAAATCGACCAACCACCTAACGCTCAACCACAAGTAAGGACGGTATATCGCAATGTGGAACGGGGTGAACCCTCAATTAGAAATGATCAAGATTATAAAACCATAACAACAAGGATTGCAAACATTATGGTCGATGAAGCACTGCAGGCCAATAACGAACAAATGGCAAATCACATCGCTCTAACTTTGCGGCCTTTTATAGAGACTATGCAAAATTTCATGAACGTGATCATACCAAACACAAATAATGGTCATAACATCCAAAACATCAGTAGGCTGACAACAAATATTGCCCATAACATCGGCCATGATGTTAATAATAATCGTATGAATATTAATAGTCAAGGATTCTCGCTTAACGCCATAATTGGGTTGGAAACTAGCACAAGATATGTGCTTTTAAACAATCCATCGGCCAGTCAAAACCAAAATGGTGTTCGTCAAAATGGCCAAATAGGCCATAATAGCCCCAATGATAAGACTCATCTTTATAGACCGATGACATTAAATAAAGACAATGGCTCAAGACCAAATATAATCGGCCAAGCATCTGGATCATATATGTCGCCCAATCGAGGATATGTGCAAGGTGATGTTAATAATCAACAACCAGTCTTCCATGTTGGTAGTCCGGGATAAATAGTTAACCCAACAGGGATACCAAATAATGGTGTTCCAATTAATCCAACCAATCCCGTTCCCTTCAATGTCCCAATCACTAATGGCTTATACAATGGTCCAAATGTCGGCCAAAATACTAACTTAAGTGGCCAACTTAATGGCCAAAATAATTTTGGTCAAGTAAGGGGACAAAATAGTAGGCCGATTGGAAATAATAATAATGGCCCAAGGATGGCCGATATACCTCCTTAAAATAATTATCGGCCAAACGAGATACCTCATCACAATAATTATCGACCAAATGACATAACCAAATTCATTGACCGGCCACAGAATGAACACTTTAACCAAATTTGTTATAACACTCTATATGATCTAATGGATGTTCTATGAGAATAAGTGGCCGATATACTACAAGAACAAATAGGTGTAGGACAACCAGCTACTTGGCCAACTTATAGAAAGCCTTATCCTAATTGGATCGATCAAATGTATCCATTTCCTAAGAATTATAAAGTTCCGGAATTTACTATGTTCTCTGGTATGGACAAGATGTCTATTATTAAATATCGGCAAAATTTTCCATGCAGTGTAGAGAAGTGAACGATTATATAAATAGAGAATACTCAATAGGGTCTAAAAAAATGTGGTACGACAATACGGCCTCATACCTCTATGGGATGGAAATGTCCCTACTTACCCCAGCTAATCGTCACCTATAATCCCCCCCCTCGCCGGCAGCCCCCCAAGCCCCACTCGCGGCCCCCACCCCACCCCTATAATCCCCCCCCGGCCACCATGAGGGCCCGATTTCGTCATCGGACGCCGATCCCGAGCTCGCCGTCCGACGCCAATTGCTATCTCGTCGTCGTCGTCGCCATCGATCCAGCTCGTCGCCGGTCCCGATCTCGCTGCCGTCAGTCCGTCGTCGATCCCCGACGGCCCCCATCGCCACCTAACTCCGGCGCCACCTTTTTCCCTAGCTCCCCGTCTCCGATCCAGTCGGATCTCGACGGATCCCATCCCCGTCCGTCGCCCCAATCCTATGGAGTTGGAGGTCTCGCGGAACGCCGATCTGAGCTTGCCACCCCGATCTGACTGTCGATCCGAGCTCTCTACCCCGATCCGACGGCCGTCCGTCACGATGCCGTTAGGCAAGATCCGCCGCCTATCACCGTTCCCCTGCTCGAGGTGATCGTCCCCGACTAGCATAGCACCCGCGATCACTCCGCCCCTCTTAGATCCGCCGGATCCGTCGACCAACGGCTCAATCCACTCCGGTGGATCGACTCCAAAGGAACCAGGGACCTATCCTCCATTGGTCCCGACCTCTAACGAGCCCTCCTCGTCGGCGATCAACCTCCGGCGGGTTGTCAGCCATCATATCATCATTTTCTTAAAATGATAGAGGAAATGAAAGAAAACAAGAAAAATATTGGAAAAAAAGGAGAAAAATCGTGTAAAATAAAGGAAATAATGGGAAAAAAATAGGAAAGTAACTAGAAAAATTGAGCAAATAATGGAAAAAAATAGGAAAGTAATTTGGAAAGTAACTTAAGTTACTTTCCAGGATTTCATCATCGAGAACTCAAGTTATTTTCCATCTGCTGTATGGAAAGTAACTTGTAATAATTGTGGATAATAATGTAATAATTGCGGAAAGTAACTCAAGTTACTTTTCATGATTTTGTGGGAAGTAACTTACCATGATTATGTGGAAAGTAACCTAAGTTGTCAATGAAATCGTGAAAAATAAATTGAGAGTTACTTTTCAAATTAAACTAATTGCGTTACTTTCCATAATAATTACAAGTTAACTTTTCATATTTCAGATATTAGTAATGTGGAAAGTAACTTACCATGATTTTCATAATAGTAACAAGTTATTTTCCAAAAAAATGAAAAGTAACTATCAAAAATACCAAAATTGTGGTGGAAAGTAACTACAAAAAAAAACTGGAAAGTAACTACGAAAAAAACTGGAAAATAACTTTCCGCCACAATTTTGTTATTTTCGTCGTTGAAGAAGAGTTACTTTCTGCCATAATTTTGCTATTTTTGGTAGTTACTTTCCATTATTTTTGTTGTTATTTTTCACATTTTTTGGTAGTTACTTTCCACTGGGAATACAAACAGTCACTGGAATACGAACAGTTATTGGGAAGGGAAGATATGCTAGGAATCTTGGAAGGGCATCTTAGTAATAAAAAAAGGTATTAGGGCCTAAATGCTTTAAAAAAAGGTATCCAACCTTTTGGGCAAATATTTCCTTGTCAATGGCCTAAACGCCAATTAACTATTTTATAAAACTAAGGTTATTCCCAAGCTCTGTAGCTGGAGTTGCCTATTCATGGTTGATTAAGTTGCCAACTAATTCTATACATAGTTGGCAACAAATGGAACATGCTTTTCATTCTCAAATTTATAAAACAGAACCAAAAATCACCATGGCCAATTTGACTCAATTAAGACAACGACCAGATGAAAATGCAGAAATGTTCTTACAAAGATTTAAGAGAGCACAGAGTAAATGCTTTATCCCATTACCTGAGAGGGAATTTGTTAAAATCGCTCAAAGTGGGTTATCATTTAAACTTAAGAAAAGGTTTCAAGATAGAGATTTTATCGATCTCTTCCAATTGCAAACTAGCGTCATACGCTATAAACAGTTATTAAAGGAAGAGGATCAAGTAAAAGCATCTTCTCAGAGAACATATTATAAAGATTCAAACTATAACGTTAATCAAGTCGATGAGTTTAATGAAACATATGAATGTATGAATGATGTTTGTCTAGCTAAATTATTAAAGGGTCGGCCATATACTTGTAAAGCTTTGGCAAGACTTGAACGAGAACTTAGGAGTAAAGAAGTAGCAAAAGACGGTAAATGTCTGATGAGTTAATTCTTATTTGATATTTCTGAAAGATAAGGGGAAAAGATATAGGAAAGATAAACAAATCAAACTAAACGATGGACATGTTATGCCAAACCCTGATCAAATTAAGGGTAAAAAATATTGTAAGTGGCATAATACTTGGTCCCATCACACTAATAATTGTTTAGTTTTCTGTAATGTTTTGCTTGACGCTATTAACTTGGGTAGAATCAGTTTTCTTGCCAGAGACATGGGTGTTGACAAGAATCTGTTCCCGAAGAATGTGATAGTTTCGATATTTTTGACCGATGTGGCAAATCTAAAATTGCCAAAGTTTAAAATCGTATGATACGCCGAGCTTTCTCATAAGCGCGGGTACCAGGTCTCTTGCCTTGTCTCGGCTCCTCCTTAGCGAAAGCTAAGGCTAGGTCAAGAGAAACCTTTAGGGTTTTAGGAGAAGCACCCTAGGTATTCGACGAGGAAGGCATAAACCGGAGGAGAGAGACGGATGAGAAAGAGGATTATCTCGCAGCTTCCTATATGGTTGGCCAGTTACCTTTGGGGGATCCAAGGCTTGGAGAACGTGATAGCGGATGAAGAGGTGGTGGAGGGAAGCACAGCACCCAAGCGGATGCCGGAGACTTGGAGTTAGACGGTGGAGGCGTGGATGACAGTGGCTTACGGCGGTGACCGGCGGGTGGAGAGAGGAGGTCGGCGGTAGGAGAGAAGGTGGAGGTGGCTGGTGGTTTGTGGAATATTAAGTTATGGCTACTCTTAGGATTTCCTACTTTAACTACTAACTTCATTCATCAATGCATAATTCCTAATACAAGCTATAGAGAACCTTTTATAGAGACATAGACAAAGTCCTAATCCAACTAGAAAACTATCTTGCTTTAATCAGCAAGTAATAATACTTCCCTACTAAGACTCAATCATAACTCAAACTTCATAATAACAAGGACTCATAATAGGACCTAATAAAGCAAAGCATAAATTGAACTCAAACTAAGGAATCAACTAGGAAAGCAATTAAGAAACAAACTAAGGAAGCCCAAAGGGACGTGGGTCCCACCAAACCTTGACCATGGGTCCGCCCATGCTTGGGTTTGGCCGTGGATCTAGTTTGGGCTGGTTCAGTGGTAGTTGAACTCGTAACATCGTGATCGATGAGAACCAGGACGACAATCGTCCAAATGTGTTCACTAGGCTCGATCAGAACAAAGGCAAGGAACCCATGGAAATTGGACATTTATGTCCAAGGTGCCATTGGGACGTTAATCATCCAGTAACTCCTAAGGGTGGACAACAGATTCATCGGCCTCAACACTGGCAATAGAATAGAGTTCACGCGCCTCGAAATTTTTTGCCTCAACCGTATCGACCAGATAGATGGTATAATTACAATATTATACTCATCGATCAGTCCCTGTGGAGGAGATGACCAGGACCCAATACCGGCGATACTAAAAGAAATATGGCCAGATGATGAGGACCAAGCAGGCTCAAGTAAATAGCCAAGAACAGACCACGGACACTTCGGATATGGAAGAAAACACTGCCGGGTCTAAAGCATGAGAAAAGTGTAATGGCAAGTTTTATCGTCCTAAAAAAGACGATGATGATGAAGAGGATAAGCACGTGATTTAGTTTGGAACTTTACCCCCGTTCATCACCAACCATTATATTCTTCCCAGTGGACTTGAACAACCATGTCCAATAGAGAGTGATTCCGAGATTTCAGATATGGCTGACGATATTGAAGCGTCAGACTCACTAGCCGAGGAAAACAATGGTCAACCGTTAGCCATCCTAGTGGCTGACGAAGAAGAAGAAGTTGAAGAGAAGATTGACATAACGGATTTAGCTTGACAAAGAGGTATCTCCATTGGCCGATTACTATAGGAGCTTCATGAAGAAGGTAATCCAGCAATTGGAACAGTCCGCCATTCGAGTGACAGGTTTGATTATTTAACGACGTATGGGGACGTTAAAATTAAACGCCTATTAAGGAAGACTCAACTAGTCACTCAGATAGCGTGGTCGTCATTTGAAGCACCCAACACTACATCGGCCACAAGATCCGCAGCTGAAGAAGAAGAATGGGTCGAGATAGAGGTCCCGATCAATGTGAAGGAAGAAGCAGCGAAAAGAAAAATATCACAAAAGTAGCTTGTGATTGAGTTATACAAAGCCGGTTATACAGTTGTAACAGGTCTAGGTGAACCTAGTGGCAAGTATGATTACTTAGTCTGCTATGGTGATCCATTAGTCAAGATGTGGGTTCCCAAAGGTGACATAGATAAATATGTTCATTGGCCAGAAGACCAACCAATTATCCCAACTGGTTGGGGTGAAGCAGAGGATGATCAACATGCACGACAAGAGAACGATGGGTGGATCCTACCAGAATGGCAAAGGGAAGAACAATATGAAGTTAGCAATATAGATGCAAAGGCAAATGGGAAGATGACTCAAGGGGAACCATCGGTCAGACAACAAAAGAAGATAGTAGAACCAGCTAACAAGGTGATGTTTGACAAACCACCAGAAGCAATGACACGCCATCTTCACCCTCTCCACATTATGGTCGAGATTAATAGGATACCAGTCAACAAAATATTGCTCGATATAGGGTCATCAGTTAACGTCATCCCGATTAAGATGATGAAGCAACTTGGCAAAACAAAGGCCGATTTAATTCCCACAAACATTACTTTAACAGGGTTCAGTGATATACCAACACCTTCAAGAGGCATCCTTCCTTTGGACATCAAGGTTGGTAGTATAATAAGAACGACAACGTTCTTTGTAATGGATTCACCGATAAGTTACAATGTACTGCTTGGCCGAGTCTGGATCCATGGTAACAAATGTGTACGATCGTTTTTGCACCAGTGTCTGTTTATGTGGAATGAAGAAGGGAAGGTAGAACATGTTATAGCCAATAATATGCCATACAGTGCTGAAACAAATGCAATGGAAGCATCATTCTACGACTGCAATTATAGGCCCTTACAGTTCATGGAATTGTGAAGTGATTAAAAACTATGTACTTGAAATCCTTGACCCTGCGAGACCAACGTTTGTGGTCTTTGCTGCAAAGTCTGGCCGATCAACGACCAAAAGACTTCAAAAATGAACTCCCCAGAAGAAAGAAATCAATTCGTTATAATGGCGTTAAAAGCCAAGTTAATGGCTTATAATTTGGAAATGTTTATTAAACATGATATGAACAAGATCGATGTTTAAAAGAGATTCCCTAAGAAGAAGAAGAAGTTCCATCTAGCAAACGTGGAAACATACAAGCTCAAGACTCAATAGAGGAAGTAAACATTGGCGATGAAGGAGACAATCGTCCAATGTTTATCAGTAAACTCCTCGACCAACATATAAGGTGCGAATTAATTTCTATATTTCGTTCATATAATGATTGTTTTGCATGGGATTATGAGGAAATGCCTGTCCTAGATAGAAATTTGGTAAAACATGAACTTCCAACTCGGCCAAATTTGAACCTTATAAACAAGCACTAAGGTGTTTCGCTCCAAATGTAATTTCAGAGTTAAAAAAAGAAATTGAATGATTGCTAAACACAAAGTTTATTAGAATTATTAGAACAATCAGATATGTAGAATGGCTGTCAAATATTGTACATGTTTTGAAAAAGAATGGCAAACTTGGGGTATGTGTTGACTTTAGAAACTTGAATTTGCAACACCAAAAGATGAATACCCTATGACATTAGTTGATAATTTGGTCGATTCGATCGCTGGACATGAAATTTATTCTTTTATGGATGGTTACTCAGGTTATAATCAAATCTATATCGCCGAAAACGACGTCCATAAAACAACATTTAGGTGTCCAGGAGCACTTGGAAGTTACGAATGGGTAGTTATGCCATTTGGATTGAAAAACGTTGGAGCTACTTACCGGCGAGCGATGAATATGATCTTTCATGATAAGATCGGCCAATTTATAGATGTTTACGTCGATGATATTGTGATTAAATCACCTATCATGACCGATCATTTAGCCAATTAGTTAAACCTTTTGAGAGAATGAGAGAATACAAGTTAAAATTAAATCCACTAAAATGCGCATTTGGAGTACAAGCATGAAACTTCCTTGGTTTCGTCGTCCACCAGCGTCGTATTGAAGTAGACAAAAACAAAGCAAAATCAATTATTGATGCAAAACCGCCAACTACAAAGAAAACAGTAAAAGTTCCTCGTCCGAGTAAATTTTTTAAAATGGTTTATTTTCAATTGCACAGGAAAAACACAAGTCTTCTCATCGCTCTTGAGACTAAAGAGTGAGGACGACTTCGTCTGGGAAGAACAACATCAAAGAGTATTTGAATGCTTGAAGAGGTATCTAGCAACACCACCAGTTATGGTGTCACTAAGAATGGGTGATCTATTGAAGCTATACATTGATGCAGAAGACCGATCGATAGGAGGTTTCTTGACGCAAGATGGCAAAGATGGAGTGGAGAGAGTAATTTATTATTTAAGTAGACAGTTGTTGCCTTATGAACAAGAGTACTCAGCCATAGAAAAATTGTGTATGCCTTTATAATTCATGTGTACTAAATTGAAAGCTTATTTAAAGCCTGTGATTGTCTATCTTGTATCCAAGTCTAATGTAATGAAATTCTTGTTCTCTCGCCCAATCTTACATCAACGTATTGGATATTGGGTTTTAGCTCTCACTTAATTTGATATACAATTTGTTTCTCAAAAAACTGTAAAAAGCCTAGCATTGGCCGATTTTCTCACAGATCATCCTTGTATAGATATACCAAATGAGTTAGAACAAGAAATAAATATCGTAGCGATCACACCATGGATGATGTATTACGATGGCTCTAAAATAGTACAAGGTGCAAGCCTTGGCATATCGATCATATCACCAATTGGCCGCCAATATAAATTTGCATACACATTAGAACAATTGTGCACAAATAATCAGACCGAGTACGAGGCATTAATCATCGGCCTAGAGATATTATTGGACTTGGGAGTGACCGATGTAAGAATGAAAGGTGATTCACAATTAGTGATAAATCACATACTAGGTTCATATAGATGTCAGAGCAATATCTTAATCCCATTTTATCAAATAGCTTTACAATTACTAAATTATTTTAACGATTTTGAAATAGAATTACTGCCCATATTGTAGAACGATGAGGCCAATATATTGGCCCAGATTACCTCTAGGTATAAAATACTAAAATACTTGGGGGCATGGCCAATTTTACACATGGTAGAATCTATTCACCTACAAAGCGATCATCTCAGTCCTTAGAAATTGGTTAAGTAAATGACCAACATGATTGGCGCATCCCTATTATTCACTTTTTACAAAACCCATCACTCAAATCTGATCAAAAGGTTCTTCTAAAAGCAATTTATTATTTATTACAAAATAGCATCTTATACAAACACCAGATTGATGGAATCTTATTGAGATGTATAAGCCAGGATGAAGCTAAACTAATAATGAGTGAAATCCATGATGGTGTTTGTAGTGCTGATAGAGCTTGAAAAGTGTCATGGCTTAACGTGCCCGATCAAAATTTTTAATTTATAATCAAACTACTAACTAACTACTTTGGGGGTAGCTAGCAGTGAGTCGGAGCCAAATCCACAGGCAATGCGTATGGAAGCAATTAAACTGCAAAACTCAATCTAAGTATTCCTACAAAGATAGCAAAACAAATGGTTTTTGGGTTTTAGGATATGATAACTAAGAAAGCATGTAAATGATTCAATGGATAGAAAAAGGTCCTAGGGAAACCCAATCCAAATTAGGCTCAATAGTAGCTTTCTAATGGATTAAAATATGGAATCCTAATGAGGCGCTACAAAATCGACTACCTTGTGGCTAGCAAAGGTCGTCGCTAACAAATAACTAGTTAATGACTATCCATCGCAATGGGTGTATGCTATAAAGTTGGCGATCAAGGGATTAGGTTCGATCATCACTAACAGGAAATCGGGTTAGGATCATCTCGTCACATGAAATTCGGTTGTATGGAATATGGTAATGGATGAAGGTGGTTCTAACATCTCGAATCTAAAATACTACAAAAGATAGGATATATGCTAGGTTAGATGTGGATTGGAGTGGTTCTAGCACAACCAAGTCCCTAACCTAGAGCCAAGACTCCCTTCAACACAAGTGGCTATGGTTCTAGCACAACCTACTCATTAGGGAATATCAACAAACACATATTGGGCACAAGGTTCTAGCTTATGCATACAAAAGAATTCATCCATCCAACACTAGAATCCAACTACAAAAATGAGAAAGTAAGCATAGATCCATACAACTATTGTCTCAATAGGGATTACAATATCCAAATCCAAGAAAACTACAAATAAAACCTAAAACAGCATGGTATTCCAATAGGTAAATAGATTAGCTACTCATGTTCGATAGAGAAGCCATGGAGAAGAGATGGATACTCCTCTTTTTCATCAATGTCCTCCCTCTTGGATGAGAGCTCCCTTCCTTGCCCAAGGGGGTTGCCCCTTTCCTTAGCCTCTTTTCATCCAAAAGAATCCCCTTTTGAAGAACCCTAAGTGCCCTATTTATAGGCTCCAAAATAGTCCCACTTGGATTTGATCTGCACCCTTTATTTTGCCTTGCTGGCAAGGAATAATCAATCTTCTTCTTAAGAAGATCGATCATTTGTTCTCGTAAAATTGGCTACTCCCGAGAAAGATCAATCATTTATATGGTGAAAATTGATCATTTAAAACATCACTCACTGTCATCTCTGCTATAGTACAAAGATCGATCATTTATAGTAAAGAATATCGATCTTCTTTCCTGCGTATTATCTCCTTTGTCATTCAACGCTGTGCCATTTGTACCAAAAGTACTGTAACTTCCTCTAGTAAACTCCAAATCATGAACCATAAAATTCTCCAGAAACTAGACTTCCAGAGCTTTCCAATCATATATGGAACATCATCTAGTTCTTCCTAAGCAGGTAAAGTTGATAAGTCATGAAATATATACAATTCACCCTATTAACCTAGCTTTGTTAGCTCTAGAGCAATGCATTTCTAATAAACTTCATGGAGTTTCAGGTACAAACACTCCTACGACAGCTTGGATCAAATTTGGTGTTAAAAAGGGCATCAAGAGCACAAGTTGAAAAGTCCGTCGGATCAATCCCCCAATCTATGCGGATTGATCCGTTTTTAGAATTCCATAAAGCAAATATTGAGGGAATCAATCCACCCAGAATAAGGGATGGACCCCAACATCGCTGATGTGGTGTAAGTGATGGTCCAGATTTAATCCAATGGATGTAAGCTAAGATGGTTGGGGGAGATTGAATAAGGGTTTTTAACCAAAAGAAGAGGGCAGCTTGGGGAGGAACGTGGATGGACAGCAAGGGGGCGGACCTCTTGGCTGGCCCTTCTTGGGCTGGTTGGTGGGAGGAGAGGGTTCTAACCCTAGGAGGGAAAGCTTAGAAACCCATCTCGAAGGGAGGCATGAAGGAAGGATCATCGCCAACCTCCATGGATCCATCCAAGATGAGTAGCTAGCTTCCTTTCTCTTGGGATTTCCATGTAGTTGTAGGAATCTTTTGTAGTTTTCTTAAGGATTTTTGATGTGTAATCTATGGGGATGATTTATTGTATGGTTTTGAGCATTATTTCTCTATCTTTTGTAATGGGATCTTATTGTTGAATGGATGAATGCCCTTTATTGGTATGATTTAGAACTTGTGCATGATGAGTGTTTGTTGTTATGCCCCAATGAGTTGGATGTGCTAGAAACACATCCAATTACATTGGAAGGATGAATAACCCTAGATTAGAGTTTAGGGATGCTAGAACCATCCCTATCCCTCTAATTAGAGGGTCCATTCTATCTCTTTCTTGCATTGGATTCAAAGTGCTAGAACCTACAATGAAATGGAAATCCCAACGCTTCTCCCTATTAGTTTTACTTTCCTTTACATAGTTAATTACTTTAATCGTCACTAATCCAAAACCCAAATTATTTTAGCTATTGTTGGGAGTTATCAATCGAGTATGTTAATCAATTCTCATTTCCCAGTGGATCGACCCGGACTCCCACTAACTACGTAGTAGTTAGTTAGGATTCGGTAAATATTGTAATCTCAACACCCTAGTCACTTTTACGATGAGTAGTTTGGGCGCATCAACAGTTTAATCTTCTAAGTTGACCCATGTAATCTTTTCAGCTTCTTTGCTAAATTTAGCTCCAATTTTCTCGTTTTCGCTCTAAACTTGATCTAACTCTTGTTGAGGTCTCTTATACCTGAAATACCATGAAGATTATTAGTAATACTTTGCTCGGAGACTAAGAAGGGTAAGTTAAGGGGTTAATTTATGTACTTTTCACGTCTCATCAAGTGCACACTAATCTGGAATTAAAATACGTTGGCTAATAATACGCAATGACTATTATTTACCGCGCATGGAGAAGGAATGTGCCAGATATGCAAAAGGATGTGATGCTTGTTAAAAGCATGGTCCTTTGCGGCAAGCACCAGCCAGTGACTTATCGATCATAGTCAAACGTTGGCCATTTAAATGCTGGGCGATTGATATCATTGGAAAAATACACCTCCCATCGTCCATGTTGCACAAGTTTGTTATTGTGGCAATGGATTATTTTACAAAATGGGTTGAGGCTATCCCCTTAAAAACAATGTCCGACGATCAAGTTATAAATTTTATCTGAGAAAATATTATATGTAGATTTGGTATGCCACAAACAATTTTGTCTGATCAAGGGACAATGCTTGTTAGCGGTAGAGTAAAAAATTTTCTGGCCAAGTACACAATTAATATGGCGAACTCTACACCATATTACACCTAATGAAATGGACAACCTGAAGCATCCAACAAGATGATTAAATTCATCATAAGAAAGATGATGGATGATAACCCAAGGCTATGACATGAAGCCCCCGTTTGGTATGGGGTTACTTTATTCCGGGTTAAGGGGGGTTAAGGAATTTTGAGGTTAGAAAAGTGGGGTTAAGGAGTGGGGATAAATTTATTCTCATTTTGGTGTTTGGAGATAAGTAGTAATGATTGCTTGGGATAAGGGTAGAATTTGTAGCTAATACCCAAAATGCCCTTATATATAATGGCACGTCGAGAAGTGGCAAATAATATTAATAATATCGTAATATAATAAAATATTAATATAAGTGGGTCACATGTGCCACGTGTCACATCGTGATTGGTCAATGTCATCCAAAATAGTATTATTTTAATATTAATAATATCATAATGTAATAAAATATTAATATAAATGGGTTTCACGTGCCACATGTCACGTCGTGATTGGTCCACGTCATCCAAAATAGCATTATTTTAATAATAATAATATCATAATGTAATAAAATATTAACATAAGTGGGTTCCACGTGTAACATCGTGATTGGTACATGTCATTCAAAATAGTATTATTTTAATATTAATAATATCATACTGTAATAAAAAATATTAATATAAGTGGGTCACACATGCCACGTGTCATATCGTGATTGGTCCATGTCATCCAAAATAGTATTATTTTAATATTAATAATATCATACTGTAATAAAAATATTAATATAAGTGGGTTACACATGCCACGTGTCAACTCGTGATTGGTCCACGTCATTTAAAATAGTATTATTTTATTATTAATAATATCATACTGTAATAAAATATTAATATAAGTGGGTCACACATGCCACGTGTCACATCGTGATTGATCCACATCATCCAAAATAGTATTATTTTAATATTAATAATATCGTACTGTAATAAAATATTAATATAAATGGGTCCCACATGCCACGTATCACCTCGTGATTGGTCCACATTAATTTAATAATTTAACCATATCTCCACTTCAAGCACCAACCAAACACCAGAACTTAGAAAATCCCAGAAAGTCACTCCCCAGAAAATCACTCTAGTGAAGTCACTCCCCAAAAAGTCACTTCACTTCAGCTCACTTCTCAGCAACCAAACATGCCCATATTAGAACAACATCATTTGAGGGTAGTATAGTAATTTAGGTCATGGTGTAGGCTTTGAAAACTGGGTTTGCTTAACCCAGGATAAATTTATCCCCGCCTAACCCCATTAGCTAACCCCAATCTTGTTTGGGGATAAATGGGGGGTTAAGGGGGGATAACCCCTCTTAACCCCACACCAAACAGAAGGTTGTTAAGAGCATTATGGGCACAGAGGACTACACCTAAGTCCAATATTAAAGTTACACCTTTCCAATTAATATATGGCCAAGAAGCAGTTTTGCCCGCTGACATTAATGTCATATCGCCAAGAGTTTTAGGACAAAATGATCTAACTAATCAAGAATATCAAAAAGCTTTAATGTACAATCTTTTAGAACTTGATGAACTACGAGCTATTGCTTTAGAGAATATTTAAACACGAAAATTGAAAATGGCTAATATATACAACAAGAAAGTTGTATCAAGAAATTTCAAAAAAGGCGACTTTGTATGGAAAACGATCTTACTTGTAGATCGAAGTGATCCCAAATATAGTAAATGGTCGCCCAATTGAGAAGGATCATTTTTGGTCGACCAAGTGTTGCCAAATGGATCATATCAGTTACGAACCATTGATGTTGGTTTACACCGAGCAATGATAAATGGTAAGTACATTAAGAAGTACTACCCATCAATGTAAAAGAAAGTAAGGCAACATGAAAGCTAATAGAAACGTACAGATAATGGACGATTACAATTAATATTATATTACAAATTAAAGTGTAAGAGTATCATCGGTCATTGTCATGAAAGTCCAAAGTTATCTTCTCAAAGAAAGATGTTGAGATATACATGCAATCTTTTCTCTAAGTTCTCGGAAACGTTGTTTGTTCTTTACGAGTTCACCCCTCAGCTCAACTTGACGATCCTTCGAGGAGTTAGCTTCTAAGGCATTGTATTCTTGCATTATTTTATTACTCTCCTTAGTCAGTTGAGTGCTCTCGCGGATCAAATAATTTCTTTGGATTGTGAACTGGGCGATTTGAGCCTCCAAATCTTTCATTTGACTATGAAGTTTAGAGATCTCTCATTCTTTTTCACCAATGATGCCAATAGCTTTAGAGAGTTGCTCTATATTCTTATCATTGGTCTCCTTTATATGAGTCCGTCGCTCTCGGCGTTCCCCGACTAGGACGATCTGATTTGTCAAAAAATTTCTTTCGACGTCCAGGCTCTGGATCTTCATTTTCATGCTATATATATCGTCCATATCATTGGACGAAAGACACAAAGATTTAGAATCAACAGTAAGACAGAGAACTATAAACTTATCAAGTTTATCATGATCTGACTTGGTGAGATTTGTCTAAGACCACCATGCAATCGACCAAGGCTCGTATGATGTCATGATGTTGACCCCCTGAGTAAGTGCAGGATCAACAACTTTTTTTTTTTGCAGAATTCAAGGCTCGCCAAGACTCAGAAAGCTCTTGAATAGCACTCACTAGTTGAGCCATATCATCCTAAAATAAGAAATACTTAGTAATCATTGTTAACAAAGTGATTACATGTATTAGCCCAAATTAATTTATACATGATCCGAAGTTGAACTAGATGGGCGTGTAGGTGGAGTAACAAGTAATAAGGCCGGCGTCATAGTAGTGGATGAAACTACTATAGTGCTATCGGCCATTGTTCTTTCTGGCTCATGAGAAATTGATGTTGGTGCGGTGGAAGCCAGCGTCGTAGTTGTAGTAACTACTAGAGTGCTCTCGGCCATCATCCTTTCCGGTACACCAGAAATTGGTGTTGATATTGATGCAGTAGTTGGTACTTCTGTTGTCAAGACACGAGGGGGTGCAGAAGTAGTTGGGTCAGCATCACTGGCCGATGATACCAGAGTAAGAGACTTCTCGGGCCGATACATCCAGAGCAACTGTCACAGATGATAATCCAATATCACCAGGATCTCGTAAACGGTTATACTGACCATGAATGAGTATCTCACAAGTTAATGACAAACCTGGTTTCGTGGGAGCTGAATTTAAAACATCAAAAAGATCTTTGCCATCGCCATCTCCTTCATCCCCTTGGTCTCGCCCAATTGATTGATCAATAGGTTTGTCCGTTTGTGAAACCTGCAAATATGAAGATGAGAAAATGTCGATACATTGATAATAAAGAAGAACCTTTAATTATACTTTTTTCTTCTTTTGGACGAGACGCTTGACGTTGCCCTTGGAACGTACTTGTTCCACAATTGTGATAGGAGTTGTGGTCGATTTTTCTTCTGGATGATTCTTCTCAGCTTGGCTAATCACAATGGGAGAATTTTCCTCAACCATTTTGGAAGTAGTTACGTCGGCCAAGTTGGAGGGATGCCATGCAACGATACTTGGAGAAGATGAGAAATATAAGGAACTAGATGTACTTGATGCCACCTCTATTATAGCCCTGAAGACAGAAATGTTAAAGGTTAAGGAAAAAATAGGAAGAAAACAAAGAAAATAAATGAAGATACTCACTTGGTTGGGACAGATTGGCAACTTGAGTGGCCAATAGGAGATCCACTCTCTCTTTCGATGATCGGAGATTGGTGAAGTTGTTTTGCTTGAGACGATGTCTCTTCGCTAGATTTTTTTCCAGGACTCTTTTTGGTCGAAGTGTCGTCCTCATCACCAAAACCTATCAATCACATTAATCATCAAAACATGGAAAGCTAAAATGTTTTTAATGAAAAAGTTTAAAAATTACCTTTTCTTTTCCTTTTATCTGGCCGATCTCCTTTGTCTGATGGATCAGGCCTTTCTTTCTTTCGCCCTTTTTTTTCCTTGGGAGGGACAAAATTATCAAACACAAGATCTTCGTCGAGGGAAAAAAATATGCACTTTAACGTCCGATTCCCAACCCTCGATAACAATAGGGTCAATATCGGTCGTCAGTTCAAATGCTGACAATTTGAACCTTTAAGCAAGAGAGATTTCTCTTTTCTCCACACAAATTACCCAATTGATATTAGAAAACCTGCATCGAGCCTTGGCGATTATATTAAAACTGAAGAATGGAGGTACCAACCATGCCTGCTTAAGGCCAAATTGACGAGAAGCAAAATTTGGAGCATATACTTCAAATCCACACTCATTGTTGCCCTTACCCCATGCCATATCAAAATGTAGATCACGACCAATAAGAAAATGAGCTTATGCTTGTCGTTTCTCTTTAGAATCCAAGTCGATAGAGAGATTGAGCATTGGATGAATGGATGTTGGGTGGGAATCAGGATGAAAAGGCCGATAAGAAGAAAAATTGGACAAAGTATAAAAATGATAATAAAAAAAACTTATCGGAAAGATTTGAGAATGAGCGACGAGGAATGATACAAATGGCCTTGTGTTCTAGCCGATGACGATGATGGTGGCAGATGAAGCTCTGGGAAATAGGCTTTAAGACATAATTGGACAATCCAGAGAGGGCCAAAACCAGTTAATCCACCACCCTCTCTCAATTGATCGAGAGTCAAATATATACCTCTATAGATGGCCAACAAAATGAAGGAAGAAAGCGAAATAACTTGCTTTCTAGCAGCGATTTCTTAGTAGCAAGACATAGAACAAATTTACAAAGCCAGTAATAAATAAAAGCTAAACGTTCACGGGAGTTTGGAGGATCGTCGATCTCTTTCAACTTTGCTTAAGCATTGATAAAAACACCGTAGTTCTTATCAATGTCAAAAACCATGTCGCGGCCTTGAGGTAACTCCATATTGGCCGATGCGAGTGCTCCTAGTGGAGAAAGACCGATCAAAAGTGAAATATCCAACAGAGAAATGGTGAGTGTACCAAAGGGAAAAATAAAGTTGTTATACTCCGTCGACCAAAAGAGAAGCGACGAAATGAGTAGGTTTGGTTCTTGATTAGGGATCCTAGCACTCCAATCTAGGAAATCTAATATACCGGCATCGGAAAAAAATTTCTTTGTTTCCGAACGATTGATCATCCTATTGTGCAATTCAATGAACTTATCATCAATCAAAGGCCATGGAGTTTTAGGACTTTTGGATGAAAGGGTAGAAAGATTGAGATCCTGAGAGAAAGGCAAATCGCTAGAAAGGGGGAATGAATGTAAGATGGGCATAAGATCGGGTGTAAGAGAAAGAATTTTATCAAGAACAAAATAGGGACCAAGAATGAATGACCTGGAATCAGAAGTACCATCCCTAGCCAGATATGCACTCCGTATCTCATCTGACTTCAACGCCTCATTAAACTCTGTAATAGCTGCATTTACTTCTCTCTGGACCTC
Source organism: Narthecium ossifragum (assembly GCA_963920575.1). Taxonomy (NCBI): domain Eukaryota; kingdom Viridiplantae; phylum Streptophyta; class Magnoliopsida; order Dioscoreales; family Nartheciaceae; genus Narthecium; species Narthecium ossifragum. The sequence goes on from OY986968.1 coordinate 8,926,197, forward strand.
ATCGTATGCCTTGACCTCTCAAACCATGATGATTGATAAGAAAATAGTTACTAGAGTTAAGAAGAAAAGAACCAGATGTGCCGTAATGGTTGATGTGAGAAGTAAAACTGTAACAGCCAAAGGAAGATGACAAGTGAAGAAAGTTCTCTCTCAGCCAAGACATATGGCTTAAATAAAGAGTTTTTGTAGTCGCATTAAATGCAGGATCTGAAAAGGATTGGATAGAGAGTAGAAACTGCACGACAGTACGACTACCGAGAGAGTCATGATGATTAGGTTTAAAAGGTAAGGAAAAGTGGTTAAATCGAGTAAGATGCGATCACCTCGTCATCAAGGAGGAATTCCTCGATCACCGCATGGGGGGCAAAATGTTAGCTAAAATAATGGCTAACCAATCAGTAATCGACACGTAAGGATATCAATTGTGACCGATGATTTATTAACATATGACTTCATCGTCCATTCCAAATAGACAATCAAATGTTTAGTGTGCAGAGAAGAAGCATCGGCCAAATACAAATGAGATGCATGCAAACCATCGCCCAAATACCATCATAACATGTGCATGTAAAGATCATTAACTAGGTGTGATCATGATGTGTGCAATGAAAGATAATTAATCAAGCGTGATCGTTACGTATGCAATGAAAGATCATCGGCCATGTGTACTCATCGACCAAAGAACTGAACGTGGGGAAGCGCAGTTAAAACACGATCTCCTCTAATTGCGCCACGACCAAGACAGGCAGGAACGGTTATTAGCGCTAGGATATAAATAAACTTCTCTTCACTGTGTAATCTCTCTCCGATACTATTGTAATTAGTCTACGCACTTGGATTTCCATTACGTTCCTGTTCTACCTGTAAGTTTATTTTATTAATGAAGATCATTTAGTGTTCTTCTTATATTGCTTTCTTAGATTAGTTTACATTATGGTAGTCTAGATATAGTTCTTTATAGTAGATTAATTTAGGGTTACTGTACGTTTAATCTTGCTTTTTCTTGGATTTAGTGCTTTTAGGATGATCTTTATCATTTTCTAGATTTAATTAGTTGCTTTAGATAGGTTTATTGTTTCAAGTAGATTAACTTAGATTTACATTAGGATTAATTCGAGTTTTTCTGCAATCTTATCCATAATTATACCTTTTATTAGTTTTTAAATAGGATTTTGATTGCATTCCCAATTAATTTGACATCTTTGTTCGAACTGAGTTCGAAGGAGTTGAGCCTTTGTACATCCCTGATCTTTGACTTTTTTTTTTTTTGACTATTTTGACTGGGCCCGAAACAGCGAGATTTTCTTATCAACAAGACATATTACATCATTAAACAACTATAAACCTACATATATATATATATATATATATATATATATACTAGTAAATACCCGTGCCTATGACATGGATATTTAGGGTTTCTTTCAGAAAATTTCTACAAAAACTCCCCCGTACCGAGGGCTAAATGAGACAATTCTACAACATTCTTCACAAAAATTAAATCACAATATAAAAAGGGTGAACATTGTCCCCGGGGCAAACCTTGTCCCCACAAACCACAACTTTATCCTCGCCATGCCATTTAGAGAGGAATACAATATTTGACATCATGATATATATATTTTTTCTAAACAATGCATGTATTCATACTGCACTGTATCCCCCCCATGCCATGTAACTAATAAGCTCCTTTGGGAGGTTCAAATTATTGATTTGATCGAAGAGCAAGAACAAAGGAGAAGTAAGCAGCTCGACAGTCATTGATTTGATGTTAGCCACAATTATTGCCATTCAATAGTCAATTAAAGCAAACCGAAAACATTTCAAAAAGTTACGATTTTGGAGCAAATCGAAAATAGAGACGTCACCAACACGTGTGGAGAACAGTAATTGGAAAGAAACAACAACCAAAACAAAAATAGACATCGACACCCAAGAGGTCAAGATCGAAACATGAGCAATTTCCAACAAAAAGAGCCAAAAACAAATGATGATTTACACATTGCAAGCTAGTCATATCCTTTGCTGCAGAACTTTTGTTTCCTGCCTTCCAAGCAATTGATTACACTATTAGAATTCAAACCATCATTCCTGAGAACTATTTTTTTTAGATAAAACACAATCAGATAAGAATCCAGCATTCCAAGAAGAAAAAAAAACAAACCAAATCTTCGACACTTATATGATCACATTCACAAAAAATATCCTTCAAAGAGCTCAAGCACAAAAATGCAATCCATAAGCTGTTGTACAACATAGAAGCCCAACAAGAAGCAGCAAAGAAGGTGGAGATATGATTAGCCATCTCCATTGCAACTTTCTTTCCTCTTTTCTCCACCATTAGAAGAAGAAGAAGAAGATGGTTCAAAAGGCCAGAAAGAATGCAACAAAGAATGAAAATGTATAACATACTACAAAAATGATCATATGCAGGTTCAGAAATAAAAATCTCCATGTTTGCTTCCTATCTCTAAAACTGATTCGTGCGATCCTGTCATCTAGAGTCGAAATTAGATCATTACCAGAAAATTAGGAAGGAATTATTAGGTCAGGAGCACTAATAAATCATCCAAAGTGACAATAAAGAGATTCAATGTCTCTTCAATGGGAATAGATCAAGAGATCGAGCTGCTCACTAGAGATATGGCGGAGCTGGGCGCGGTGAGGCTTGGACGACAGCGGGGGTGGAGAAGGAGATAGATTTGGCTGAGTCACATAAGGATGTCGAGATCGGCCGGATCCAGCGACATCGATGAGACCAATACCAACAGAGCTTGGCTTTGGAGGATGTAGAACAACGAAGGGAGGAGCTCCCACTGGTAGGAAGCAATCGGATCTTGGCGTCGACGGGCGGGCTTTCGACGCTGGTAAGAATCCAGAGGCGAAGGGAAGGAGGGGCGAGTCCTATAAAAACAGAGGGAAGAGTACTGAGGAGGAGAAGAGAAGAGAAGAGGGAAGAGTAGGATTAGAACCTTGATGTCGATGGGAACCTTGGTGGTCATGAAGTAGTCGAGGAGGTCGATGAACCAAAGGACGCCATCCGCCAGGACGATGATCGTGGATCGTGTGGCCGACGGCGGGTTGGGCGTGGCCGATGGCGTGGGGTGCGGTCGACGCGGGTTGGGCATGGCCGATGGCGTGGGTTGCGGATCGCGTGGCCGACGGCGTAGGGCGACGGCGTTGGGAGTAACCGACGGCATGGGGGCGTGGGCGATGGTGTGGGGCGTGGATCGTGTGGCCGAGAGAGGATGCGGCAGACAGAGCGCCAACGACGATGGTAGCGAAACGGAGAGAGGGGAGCTCCACGTGGTTTGGATGCTCGGAGATCGATGATGTTGGCGGCATGGGTCAAGCTCGAAGACGGCGGCGTGGGTGGATAGCTCCTCTCCTAGCGAGGTAAGGGAAGTGAGAGTGAGAGAGGGCGATGGGAGTACGAAGGGGGCTTGGGGCGATTGGCGGCGGGGATACCTGCCTGGCTGTCTGGGAGAGGATGCGGCAGACAGCGTCGGCGGCGATGGCAGCTAGATGGAGACAGAGGAGCTCCACGGAGTTTGGAAGCTCGAAGATCGATGATGTTGGCAGCATGGGTCGAGCTCAACGACGACGGCGTGGGTGGATAGCTTCTCTCCTAG
>OY986968.1:8930028-9096544 GCA_963920575.1 Narthecium ossifragum
GTATTTAAGGTACATTCATTCCATTGTCACCAAACCCATAACTGCTCTTGTTTGTTATTCAGGCGGGTCTCATTCTAGAGATTGGAGGGCCAGCAAACAGCAAGCGATGATCCCCCCGCCCCTCCTTTGACCCAGTAAACACACGCCTCGCTGTCTCTCACTAGGGTTTCCATAAAGCTGAGGAAAAAATACATGAAAAACCAAGGAAAACTTGCTGCAGTGCTGCTGCTCTGTTCTCAATTGTCAATAGTTAAATGCCCAGTTTGAAACCGTGTTTCCTCACCGGAGAATCCACACATTTAATTGCCAACGCATATAAAATCTTCTCGACCTCCATATCTCTCTCTCTCCTCTATTCTTTTGTATTTTTCTATAGTCTTCTCTCCTCTTAAGCTAGCACAACTCCACAGCCTCACGGCTCTCTGCTCCCTTCTCTCTTCTTGGTCACAATCTTAGAGTGATTTCATGCAGGAAAAGCTCTAAGAATGGCTTTTAACAGGGCTTTGCTCTCATGGGTCCTCTTCTCTTTTGGTGTTCTCCATCCTTATTTTTCCTTTGCTATGTGTTCTTCTTCTGCCTACAACCATAGCTCTGGAACAATCTCCCAGAGTATTCGTCTGCCCGGCATAACCATGCCTACCCATGTCAGCTTCAACTCTGTCACCTCCTCCTCCTCCTCCTCCTCCTCCTCCAAGTCCGGCTGCGGCCATCACCCCCTCCCAGGCTCCGAGAAGGTCAATGATGAGCCCCAATTGCCATTGAAGCTCCACCTCAAGCACCGGTCCAGTAGAGACCCATCCGCCGGGGAGAAGACAAAGATGCAATCTTTGGAGGAATCCACCCACCGTGACCTCTACCGAATCCAGACGCTGTACCGGCGGATCACCGAGAAGAGGAACCGGGACGCCGTCGCCCGCCTCGCCAAGACCTCCGCGTCCTCTTCCGACCGTCCAATCGAATTGGGGAAGACGGCAGCGGGTTCGGCAATGCCTCCTGAGCTGGCCGGGAGGCTAATGGCGACCTTGGAGTCCGGCGTCACCTTGGGTTCCGGCGAGTACTTCATGGACGTGTTCATGGGCACGCCGCCAAGGCACTTCTCCCTGATATTGGACACCGGCAGCGATCTCAATTGGATCCAGTGCGCCCCCTGCCACGACTGCTTCGAGCAGCACGGCCCCTTCTACGACCCCTCGGCGTCGACATCCTACCGGAACGTCAGCTGCGCCGACCCTCGCTGCGGCCTCGTATCCTCGCCGGACCCCCCGAGGCCGTGCCGATCCCCCGACCAACCCTGCCCATACTTCTATTGGTACGGGGATCGGTCAAACACCACCGGCGACCTCGCCTTGGAGTCGTTCACCGTCAACCTCACCACCCCCGACGGCGGTGGCTCCGCCATCGAGTCGCATCGCGTGGAAGGCGTCATCTTTGGCTGCGGACATTGGAATCGTGGGCTATTCCACGGCGCCGCCGGATTGCTCGGTCTCGGCCGGGGGCCGCTCTCCTTCTCCTCCCAGCTTAGATCCCTTTATGGCCACACCTTCTCCTACTGCCTCGTCGATCGGAACAGCGATCTCAGCGTCAGCAGCAAGCTAATCTTCGGAGAGGACCCGACCCTCCTTGCCCATTCCCATCTCAACTACACCTCCTTCGTCGCCGGAAAAGAGAACCCCGCCGAAACCTTCTATTATTTACGAATAAAGGGCATCATGGTCGGCGGCGAAATGCTAGATATACCACCGGAAGCCTGGGAATTAACCAAGGACGGCGCCGGAGGGACCATCATCGACTCCGGCACCACCCTCAGCTACTTCGCCGACCCGGCGTACCAATTCATAAAAGACGCTTTTTTAAAGAAGACGAAGAACTATCCGGCGGTGGAGGACTTCCTGCTGCTGAATCCATGCTACAACGTATCGGGCGTGGACAAGGTGGAGCTGCCGGAGTTCGCCATAGTCTTCGCCGACGGCGCAGTGTGGAACTTCCCCACGGAGAACTACTTCATCCGGCTCGAGCCGGAGGAGATCATGTGCCTCGCCATCCTCGGCACTCGCCGGACCTCCCTCTCCATCATCGGCAACTACCAGCAGCAGAACTTCCACATCCTCTATGATACAAAGCAGTCCAGACTGGGCTTTGCACCCATGAAATGTGCTGAAGTATGACATGAGATTGTAGAGAATTTGATTTCCTGTGAAAGATGAGGAAATCTTATACATTATATGTAGATTGATTGATTTTTTTTTTTTTTGCGGGGATTCTTGTTTCAGTTTGTTCTTATCCTGCAATGGTGAAGAGAATACCAAAAATGTAACCAAGAACAGAAATAGTGTCATTGTTGATGGAATTTTGATCTGTTTTTTAGGTGGTTCTAGTGTTGACCAGTTCATACATCAATGTGAACAACAAAGTATGAAGATAACCGTCTATGGTTATTTTTGGTCGTGGTCTTTCTTGTGTCACTATTATCGGTAGTCAGCTTAGACTGACTCATTCAAAGGTTAGATTCAAAGCTATATAATAATCTTTTTGGGCAAATTGGTCCGGAATTCTGTCTCCGATGAAAGGTTTATATTGCACATTAAGGGACGTCTATTGGCACCACACACAAAAGCCTACCTAGGGGTGACATAACCGAACCCAAACCGAAAAACTGAACCGAATTAGTTCAGTCCAATCGGTTCGGTTTTTCGGTTCAAACAGTTCGGTTCGGTTTTTAAAAATATAAATATTTTGGTGTTCAGTTCGGTTCGGTTCTGGATTTAAAATTTCAGTTTAAAATCGAAAAACCGAAAAAGCGAAATTAATTTTTGTATAATTAAAATTTTCACAAATTTTCATTTTTATATGCAGTATGATGTATTTTTTGAATAAAAAGTTCGGTTTTTAGGGATTTGGACCGAAAATTTTGGTTCAGTTCGGTTTCTTAAGAACTTTGGTTCGGTTCGGTTTTCTTAACTATGGAACGAACAAGTTCGGTTCGGTTCTTCAAGAAAGTTCGGTTCGGTTCTGTTTTTTTTTATTTTGGACCGAATAAAGTTCAGTTTTTCGGTTCTGAACCGAAAACCGAATGCTCACCTCTAAGCCTACCCACACCATAGATTTTTATACCATAATACCCTAAGATGAAATGTCTCAAGTGCCCCTCTCTTATGTGGTATAATTATATTAATAGAGTCATGTTTTACTACCTACCCTCACGCTCTTGTCTTAAATGCCTCTCTTCTTCGATCATCCTCTCCGGGCATCTTTTCCGGTGATCTTCTCCGACAATCTCCGATCATCTCATCCAGCTCTTCTCTCCACGGACTCCTCTCTTCTCCACGCTTTTCTTCTCCAATACCAGCTCCCCCTCACGGTTCCCCTGCCCTCGTCACACAATCGATCACCAAAACAGGAAGAAAGCTGCTGCCACCGATGGAAATGGACAATGAAGAGGTAGAAGGCGAGGAAATTGCATCAGAAAAGGTGCATCCCCATCTCATTATCCTCGTACTCCGTTGTTTTTCCTTTTCTTTCCCCTATCTGGTACTAATCGGTAGTACATTACCGATACACATGTAATCGGTAGTATATTACCGATACACATGTAATCGGTAGTATATTACCGATACACCTGTACAACCCCAACGGTACATAGATATCGTGTGATGTGAATTACTAAAGGTAACTGATACGATTCACCTTCTCTAGGGTTTCATATCTGGTCTCTTGCCTAGTCTCGGCTCCTCCTTAGCCAAAGTTATGGCTAGGTCGAGATATACCTTTAGGGTTTTAGGAGAAGCACCCTAGGTATTCGACAAGAAAGCTGAAAACCGGAGGAGAGAGACGGATGAGGAAGAGGATTACCTTGCAGGTTCCTCAATGGTTGGCTAGCTTCTCTTGGAGATCCAAGCCTTGGAGAACGTGGGTGATGGCTGGTAGTGGTGATGATGGTGGCGAAGGAGTGGACGGCAGCGGAGAAGGAGACCGGTGATGGAGAAGGACCGGCTGTAGAGAGAGATGAAGGTGGCTGGTGGATTATGAGGAAACTAGGTTACATCTACTCGTAAATTATCCTACTAATAACTCTATTTTATTCTCATAATTTGTCATGCATAATTACAAGCTATGGATGTGAGGCCCGCTGGGTCTACCGTGGGACAAGATTTGAGGGCCCGTCCCTCTGACCTGTCTCGACCGCGTGGGTCGAGAGCCGGTTTCCTGTTGGTTTGTTCCGCGTCGGGCACCATCGGCCGATCGTGTGGTGGTTTAGACCCCGGGGGCATTTTGGTAAATATGCCCTCTGGTGGTCGGTTTCACACCCGCGTTGCACCCACGGCCTTGGATTGATGTGTGTGTTTGATTAGAATCCCTAGGGTGCGTCCGATCGGAAGATCGGAGCTCGATCGGGAAAGATCGAATCGGACGGCTGAGATAGATCCGGATTTTCTATATAAGCCATGTCCCTTTCTTCTCTTTCCTTCTCTTCTCCTGTCGTTTTCTCTCCTCTCTCTCCTTCGGCTGAGCTAGGGCTCGGAGACGCGGCTTCCGGAGCGTGGATCTTGGCGGCTCGACTGGTGGGACGCGTGGAGGAGCTACCCTACTTGCTCAAGTAGGTGTTTCTACTTCGATCTTAGGATCGGGTTCTCCTAGGATAGGTTTTATGTACTTTCACTGTAGGAATACATGTTAGAATGCTTTGTAGCTCCTTGCACGTGTAGTGTAACTCTTTTCCTGTATTCCTACGTTGCGAATTCGGTATTTGAACGGTTGGTTTCCGTATTATCGCCGTTTTGTCGGTTTTCGCCCGTTTTGACCTAGATAGGAGATTTAACCATCAAAAACTGGATTTCTTCATTCCATTAGCTTCCCCATTGTTAATTACGCTTGCTTGCAAAATCTCATCTAATTCCAACTTGATTTGATCCTTGAAATCCAAGAAAATGGATTTTCGGCACTGTTCTGATGAACTGTGCCTAAGGCTCGACGGTCGATCGGTGCATCGACCGTGAAGTGTTGTTTTACGCTTTCTGGGCCTGGCGGTCGACCGTCGAATTGACCGTCGCATCGACTGTCGGGCTCTGTCGGGATTTTCGCCTCCCAGGGTCGATGTATGGATCGACCGCGGGATCTTCTCCTTTTCGCCATTTACCTGACGGTCGATCGTCGGATCGACTGTCAAGCGCTGTTTGGTTTTGGGCTTCCCAGGGTCGATGAGTGGATCGACCGTCGCCCCTTTGGTTTTCTTCGCATTGGTCTCACGGTCAACCGCCGCGTCGACCGTGACATCGACCGTGGTCTCACAGTCGACCGTCGGATCGACCGTCACATCAACCGTGGGTCCTTGAACAGTGTTTTTTGGTTTTTTTCAAATGGCTTTCACTTGGGTTTGATAGCTAAACATGTTGGGAGGATAGTATGAGGTTTTCATGAAGTTTTCATGGGTTTTCCATTGAGGTTAAGGATTGAATCGCATGTTGATTTCCTTTGAGTAAATTGATGTTGTGGTTTGCTTTTAAATACATATGTGGTTGGTGTTTAATTGTTGAATGGTGTGCTTAGCCGTTAGCTAGCTATGAGTGCTAGCTAATGAAGAATTGTGGAACTTTAGCCTCTTGCCGGCGAGTGCCGAGGGCTATTGTATATCTGTTGAACTTATAATTGATGATGTGGGATGTAGAGACATCTAGGATAGATGTTTGCCTAAGCTCATGCATTGTGTGCATTAGAGGCATTTTGAGGATAGGCGGGCGATGGTTTGGGTCGCCGATCCGAGGCTCTCGGGTAGCTCGGATCTAGCCTTAGGGCCGTGGCTGGTAGTCAGGTTTAGGGTGTGATTGTTTAATCAGAATCTCGTGTTATCGAGGATTTGCGATAGTTGACTCTGATCAGTGTTTGAGGTTTAGAGGTCGTGTTGTCTTCCAAGGCTAAGTCTTAAGGATGGGTGTCGATGTCCCTGACTTGGTCCCCAGGCAGTGGTTTCCTGCTGGGTAAAGGTGATCCTACTGAATCTGGTTCTTGTCCTCCCAGCGTGTTGGTTGATGTTCCCGGCGTGGTCGGTTGAGAAGAGTAGGATCCCTTGGGGAATTGACATGGGTTGTGGGACCCCGTGGCATTCCTTAGGCTTGAGCGGGGAGACAACACTGTTGTTGTTTTCCTCCTTTTAGTGTGCCGTACAGTAGAACTTTACTGAGCTTATCGCTCACTCCTACCCGGGCTGCGTTTGCAGGTGCAGGCGGCAATTCTTCTTCCATGGAGCCGGCAGGATCGGCCTTTGGCGGTGCGAGTACATCCAGAGGCGCTTGAGGTTGCTGGCGAATTAATTGTTGTACCTTTTTGATTATATATATGTTGTAAACATTTTGAGGATTTTGGGATCATGTATCATATCTGTACCTTGGAAGACTTTTGTATCAAATATTGAATAGTACAACTTGTTGTATATGAATTGAATATCTGTTCACCTCTGGAATACAATTATTTAAATTATCCATCTTTTCCGCTTTGTATCGCGCCGATTGAAGATGAATAGTAATAGGAACCCTCACGCCCCGTCCTGGATGGGTTTTCTGGGTCGGGGTGTGACACAAGATGCCTGCGCCTGGAGGGCGAGGCTGAGTCGGGTAGCCGGGTAAGCAATCCCACAACGCCTGGGTATGGTCCGGGTTCGATATAAGTATATAGTAAGCCCTTAATAGAGACAACGCGTTTTAAAGCCGTGCTGGCAGTGATCCGCCAGAAAACTCCAAGATTAAGCGTGCTTGCCTTGGAGCGGTCCCGGGATGGGTGACCTACTGGGAAGTTTTCTCAGATTTCTGCGGTGAGCCAAAAGCGGACAATATTGTATCGGGTGGGGCCCTCGGGTGGATCCTGGTCGGACCGGGAGCCCGCGGGCCGGGGCCCAGTGGAGGGCCGGGGTGTTACAATGGATGTCCTTTTATAGATGCCTCAAGAGAATTCTACTACAACCTGAATACTACCTTGCTTTAATCAGCAAGTAACCAGACTTTCCTAATAAGACTCAATCTTATCTCAACTTCCTAATAATAAGGACTCATAATAGGAACTGATTTAAGCAAATCATAAACTGAACTCAATTTAGGAAACTGACTCAATCAAGATAACTACTAACTAGGAAATCAACTAAGAAGTAAGCAAACCAGCTAGGGAATAAGAATCCTTTTGGCTGGTTGGGCTTAGGATGCCCAAAGTACCTGGTTGCAGCCAGCTCCTTGGCGTGGGCCCACCCAAGCAAGGACGTGGGTCCCTTTTTAGATTGGCTCAGTTCATCCTCGTATCATCCCCTCTCGCTTCGAAATGTGCCTTGTCCTCAAGGCCTGAATTTGCTGAGGGAAAAGGGAACTGCTCTTCTCGGACCGGAGTGACGTGGCTAGACCGCAACCGTTGCTCTGACTTGGCGGTGAAAATCCTTGTCGCACCCATGGTGGATCTAATGGTATCCGAAGCGGCGAGTCTGGGGGCCATGCTACCGGTCTGGAAGGAGGAGGCTGAAATTTAGGTGGATCTGGCGGCCTCTGGAACTCCAAGAAGTAGAGGGCGGCTGTAGATCGACGATGGGGCCACCTCAAGTGTTGGTGTCCTAGGTCAAAGACTCAGTCAACCTGAATCAAATCCTTCCAAGATGGAATTAGACCCAAGACAGCGGCTGGATACAGTCGTGCTGAGGACGGAGCATCCGAGGGACGATCTGATGGTTCAGGTGGCTCCAAGCATGGGATCTTCAATGGTTCTCCTGGATCATCCTCGTCACGTCCCATGAGTAGTGTGGCCCATGACCATAAGACGGGATCTGATCTCCATGGCCTGGTCGGATGTACAGGGTCTTGGCTTGATGCTGAGTCAAGCTCGCTTTGGCCCAGTCTGAAGTGAAGTCGGCTGGGCCATGCTTCTGCTGCACTATTTGGATCTTGATCAGGTTCAGTTTGACTGAGCTTGAGGGAGCTTGGCTGGCTGCAATCAGATCTAGCCGGATTGATTCTGGCTGCATCCAATTGAGTCTGACTTAGCCTGGTCTGATCTGAGCTTGGTCGGATCTGGTTGGTGTAACCAAACCTGGTTGTGCTTGGATGGAATCTGACCAAGTCTTGTAAACTGCAATCTGACTCCACCAATTGTAGGTGATGGAGTCGGAGTTTGATCAGGTTCAAACCGTAGTGATTTGATTTGATCTGATCAGATAGCTGAGTGGCTCTGGCAACTGAGAGGGAACTGAACTTGGTCGTTGGTGAGGGATGTTCATCAGGGTTTGGATCCCATGGAGAAGAGGGGATGAGAGGATGGGGGTTTGGTACGGGTGGCAGATTTGGAGGGGGTTTGGGGTCGGCCTCGGTAAGGATACGGGAAGGGTCAGGAGGTTTAGGGGACAGCCTTTGTTGCCCCATGAGATCCTTCAACGGCCGGTGAGAGGAGGTCATGGTAGTCTTGGGCAGAGGTATACCGTGACTTGCTTGAGGTTTGCCGCGGGGGTCGGGGAAGATAGACTTGGGAGCCGGAAGGTTGGTACATGGAACAGATATGGGAGGAGAGGTTGGGTCGCTGTGAGGAGGACCTGCGGAGAGGGCTTGAACTAATGTGAGGTCGGTGGCTGCAGCTTCATGGATGGTGGGTAGATCGCCGAAGATGACAATCGACAATGGGGGTGGTAGAGGAAGGGACGTGGGTTTGTAGGGGGGAAGATGGTGGGCGTGGTTATTGTCGTGAGCTGCCGAAGAGGAATAGGGAGACTTGGTGGTGGGGGGAAGATAGGGATTGGATGAGGGGAATAACGAAGGAGATGATGCTAGGATGTTGACTGGGCTGGGATGTGGTGTGGTTGGAAAAGGGGGCAGCGAGTGTTGTTCATGGGTTGGGTCATGAGGCAGCTCGTGGGTAGGTAGAGTATGAGGAGTCCTAATCCAAGTAGAGCTAGATTTAGGTTCTGCAACCCAAGTTGTAGCTAGAATGAGATTTTCTCTGGAAATCTGAACTCTGGTAGGGCTTGACAGATTTGTAGGAGAATATCGTTTGATCATTGCTTCCCACTGTTCTGCAGAAGGGTAAGGTAGAGGGCTCCAACTTTGGACAACTTCCTTCCATTGTTCAACGGTAGGGTAAGCCGTACTCCAAGTTTGACTAGGATTCCTAGTTGGAGTAGGATTTGTAATCCTAGTTCCAGTAGGATTTTGAGTCCAAGTCGTGCTCTGAGTTTGACTCAGATTCCTAGTTGGAGCAGGATTTGTAATCCTAGTTCCAGTAGAATTCGGAGTCCAAGTTGTACTCGAATAGCCATTGGTGTTTGTAGGTTTGGGTTGGTTGTAGGGAATAGGTAATGGCTGATGGTATGGAGGCTGGGCATGGGCCGGGAATAGGGGATGGTATAGTTGTGGAGGAACTCGGCCAGGTACAGTAGGGTTAGGGTTAGGGATCTGTAGGGATAATGATGGAAGCAAGGGATGATGATGTGGAAGAGAGGTTTGACCAGGTAGAGGAGTAGGTCTGGTCAGATGAATAGTGATTTGTGTAGGGGTTGAGCAATCCGCGGTATAACTAGGGTTTTGGCCAGGTACTCTTCCTGCCATATGGACTCTTTCGGAAGGATTCTGGACGGCACAGGTAGGAGGAAAGAGCTCTGATACCAAGTTGGTACGATGCACCTTCTCTAGGGCTTTCGTATCTGGTCTCTTGCCTAGTCTCGGCTCTTCCTTAGCCAAAGTTATGGCTAGCTCGAGATATACCTTTAGGATTTTAGGAGAAGCACCCTAGGTATTCGACAAGGAAGGCTGAAAACCGGAGGAGAGAGATGGATGAGGAAGAGGATTACCTTGCAGTTTCCTCAATGGTTGGCTGGCTTCTCTTGGAGATCCAAGCCTTGGAGAACGTGGGTGATGGCTGGTAGTGGTGATGATGGTGGCGAAGGAGTGGACGACAGCGGAGAAGGAGACCGGTGATGGAGAAGGACCGGCTGTAGAGAGAGATGAAGGTGGCTGGTGGATTATGAGGAAACTAGGTTACAACTACTTCTAAATTATCCTACTAATAACTTTATTTTATTCTCATAATTCGTCATGCATAATTACAAGCTATGGAGGCCCTTTTATAGAGGCCTCAAGAGAGTTCTACTACAACCTGAATACTACCTTGCTTTAATCAGCAAGTAACCAGACTTTCCTAATAAGACTCAATCTTATCTCAACTTCCTAATAACAAGGAATCATAATAGGAACTGATTTAAGCAAATCATAAACTGAACTCAATCTAGGAAACTAACTCAATCAAGATAACTACTAACTAGGAAATCAACTAAGTAAGCAAACCAGCTAGGGAATAAGAATCCTTTTGGCTGGTTGGGCTTAGGACGGCCAAAGTGACCTGGTTGCAGCCAGCTCCTTGGCGTGGGCCCACCCAAGCAAGGACGTGTGTCCCTTCTTGGATTGGCTCAGTTCGTCCTCGTATCAATAACTCTGCACCGTCATTTTATCGGTAGTATTCTAGTGATCATTGTTTGCGATGATCTTCAAAACCCAAATCAAATTTCAGAGGTTACGAATGCTAATTGCTTGATTAGTTTCAAGGTTATACTTTTAATGGTGAAGATTTGGGGGGTGTCAACTATGACTACATGATAAGTCATGAAAAGTATACAAATCACCCGTTTAACTGAGTCTTGTTAGTCATTGAGCAATGCTATTTTGAATAGTTTTTGTTTATTTCAGGTATTAGGGCCATAAGCGAAGATTAGATCAAGTTTGGAGCTAAAGAAGCAAAGATAGGTCGTATTCAATATTAAATATGTACTTGCTCAGAACGAACCAGAGGATGTTTCATACATTGCTGGAAAACTCGAAAGTCTAGTTTCCAAGAGTTTTTACGGTTCGTGATTTGGAGTTTCCTCAAAAAAGTTATGTTACTTTTAGTACAGAAGTGCAAAGAAAGAAGCTACGAAGAAACCATATCGATCTGAGCCCTCAAAGACGATCGATCTGAGTCGGAGTGGATGTGCAGAAAGCTAGGGTTAAGATCTAATCCGGGGGAGACTTAAGTTAGGGTTTTGGCCCCTATAAAAGGGGTCTTTTGGCTGAATTTTGGAGGCTTGGATAGAGAGTCTTTTGGAGAAATAATAGAGAGAGAAGAGGGTGGAGAATTCAAAGACGGTGATCTTTCTGGGGGGATCAATGGCTTCATTTTCTACACCGATTGATGATTTCCAAGAGATGAGTGGCTATATTTATTGTTCTTAGGAATACCATGAAACCCTAGTGTAACTTTTGATCTTTCTTAGTTGGATTTTTGTGAACTTCTCTATGCATAATCTCATGAATTTGATTTTAATGATTATAAATTTGAAGGAACAGAGTTCCGTTGACGTATTCTTAGTCCTACATGATGGTTGTACTTGATTGTAGATATTCATGAGATAGTTTTCATGTGGTTTGTGATTTGCCTTTGAGATAGTCTATGCTACGTGAAGATAAGTCATACTAAGGTCATTAGGAGTAGAATAACTTAAGGTAATTGTAGGATCGAAGATGATTTATGCCAAACAAAGATAGATTATGCCGTAGGAAACATAAAACCTTCTTTTAGGGATTCGTGTGGGCTTGTAGCCAGATGATCCATAATGCTTAGAGAAGTGATCAAGATGATAACTAGGGGAGATTAAGGGTGAAACTAGGGTGGATTGTGTATTTTCTAAGACATCTTTTCCATTTGATTAAAACCTTAATATTTTCTTTTGATTTCTTAGATAGTTTCAGTTAGATCAATCTATCATTTAATTTGTTAGCTTAGATCTAGAGTTTTGAGAACTGATTTTGCTTTTTCCTGGTAATTCCCTATGTTTCGACTCCGAACTTCACCACTAGTCTACCTTGTAGGATAGTGACAGAATAAGGATTATATTTTGATTGAGGTTTGTTGTGTTTAACAATGACATTTGCGAGCGATAAATTTTTGACGTCGTTGCCGGGGATTTCGACGGTTAACTAACTGATTTTCTCTTAACTTATTTTCTTTGCTTAGTTATGTTTTTATCTTTCTTACTTTTATCTTTCTTTATTTTACACTTTTTAGGATTTTTCTGACAATATTTTGGAATTTTTGGAGCATTGGAACATATTTTTCTTGAAGGAAGTATCTCACCCGCGACCTGGAGCGATCGGTCGGACCCCAAACCGACCGATCAGAACTGCGTAGTCAGGTAAGTTTTCTAAATTCAAAATTTTTCATTTCAATCATTGTTTTCCATATTTTTTCCTCTCCTCCGAATTTTCTATTTTCTTTTTCTCTTTTTGGTCTATGATTTTACATGTATGGCCAATTTATATATGCCACCAGGTTCCATGTCGAATGACGATTTGCCTTTTGGTTATGGACCCGCTTATAATATTGACATATATGGTTTCTCAAATCCGGCATATAATTCACATTCATATACCTATAATTCGAATTTTAGAAGTCATACAAACCCTAATTGGCAATTTGAAGGTTATCAACCTCATAACGTTAAACCATGGAACATAGAAACACTGGTCCAAAAGTTAGAACCTAGTTTTGGACAACAATATCCTTCACAAGCATCCTCTAACCCGACTATGGACATAATCATGGCTACACTTGCCAACATTAATGCAAGTATGAATAACATGAATGCTAAGATGGAAAAAATTGAAAGAGATGTTAATTCTAATGATCAATCAATTAAGAAAATAGGGACACAAATAGAACAACTAGCCCATATGGTTGATTTATATTATGAGAATGAGGATTATGCAAATAATTCTGTTACTGTTGTTTGTGATGACAATGTTGGTGAAGTTTATCTTTCTAATGATGTTGATGCATGGTATAATGCTTGTGATGCTTTGCCAGTTCATGATGCTATTGATAATATTTTGTCTGCTGCTGAAAATAAAATTGATGAATGCTACCCGGTTTTACATTCTGGGCCTTATATGTATTTCGGTTATTCTTATGAAACAAGTGTTTTTGGTGATAGTGATGATGAGGGTTGTTATGCTAAATTTCCGGTTGTTCATGATGAGTTGAATGATGATAGTATGTCTATTTACAATGATCATAATGAGGATGAGCAGATTAGTGAGACCCCCTGTCGGGAACATCAAGTTGAACTTCTACATGATGAGTTGAATGATGATGATGTGCATATTAGTGACAAACACAATGAGGATGAGGGTGTTAGCAATATTCCTTGCTCTGTTCTACCTTTAATATAGTCCCCATTAGTAGAACATTGTGAGGAGGAGAACCTTGTTATGAGTGAAGACTATCCCAATTCCTATCGTCCCTTCATCAAAAATCGTATAAAAATTTCCAGTTATATGCATATTTTGTTGACTAAGACTTCTTTTTATTCTTTGATGAAGCATGTCTGCATACCATCACCATGATTCAGGCTATGTATTTCTTCACATAGAACCATTGGCCTCCTAAATCTTGTTTCGGGAGCGTCTAGCGAAAGACGTAAAATTGCGCGCTTCCTGGGAGGCAACCCAGTTTTTTGAAGTTCTTTTTAGTTTTTAGGATTTTCCTTAATTCTTAGGATTTTTCCATGATTTTACTTTCCATTCTTTTCATTTTTTTTTTCCAGAATTTCCTTATTTTTCCCCCGAGTTTTTCTGTCTCCTCTTCGCGGCTCTCTAGCGAGCCATGCACTTATCGTCCCGGCTCCGCCTTGCTTCCAGTGGCTCACCCTGAGCCGCCCATCGTCGCCACTTCTCCAGCCATCCCCGTCCCTCTAAACTACCACCTACATCACCGCCATCCAATCCTTACCTCCTCATGGCCTCCTATTCCCCTAATTTCTCCTACTCCGACGCCGGTGAGCCCCCACGCTTCTGCCGGCCGTCTCCGATCTCCTCATCCCGTGCCTCCCATCACCCATTAATACCTCCAGAACCTTCCTCCGGCCACCACGAAGCTTCGACCACCATCAAAACTCATGCTTACCGACTGGATCATCGGCTTCAAACTCCGACGAAACCACCTCTCCGACCACCTTCAATCCACTGTCTGGAAGTTCAATTCATCAATCAAGCACCATAGGATAGTTTCTTAGACTTCCACGATCCTTCCTCACCCTTTGCCAACCTTGATTGGAGCTCCAATCATTGGAATCCAATTCCGGCAATCACCTTCCTCCGAGTGGTTCACCTCCGATCTGTCACCTAGAGACCTCTATTCTTCGATCAGAGCTCACCGGAGAACTCCTCAAGCATCTATGATTCTTCCTGTACCCTTCCCGTCCTTCGGCCAAGCTGTTTCACCGTTGATCATCGCCGGCGAGCTTTCAGCCGTCAGATTCTTCTTGGACGTTGTCCAGGTGCTCTAAAGCTCAGTTTTCAGATCGGACGGTCTCGATCTTCAATCAAGACGATATTATGGATGCTGAATATTTTGGGTGCTATGCATTGACGATTTAATGTCTTTTAATGCTTTCATGTTTACATTTTAAATTTTGTGGATGAATGTTTGTACAGATCAATATATAATGAAAATACAAAGGAGACTCTGCCAAAATTTTGAGTGATTTTTATGCCTTCCCTGCTATTTTCTTTACTATTTTTTTTGATCTTTTTGGAAATGTATATATTTTTGCGATAGGTTATCATGGGGAAGGAAGTATGTATTCAATGATGCCGGTGCCTCAACTTAAATTGGAAGAGAGAGAAATATATTTTTCGGGCGTTCATTATGGTTATCTCTACCCTTTACTTCTTGATTTATTTTTATGACTTAGTGTAATTGGGAAAAGTTACATTTAAGTTGGGGGTAGTATTCATGAATTTCATGCTCATATTTTTTTTTATGGTAAGCAAATATTATACATCCCTTGAATTATGTCAAAAGAATGAAATTATCATATGATTTGACAAAGGTGCATGTTTTAGAAATTTATTTTATGAATTATTCTGAGACTTGTATGTCATATAAGAAATAGTATATTTTTGCTATGCATGATATTGTTTCTATACTTTAACACTTTTACCATGATTTAAGGATAACTTGACATATCGTAGTGCACATGTTCACATTCACATGTTAAGGGGTTGATATTAGATTCTAAGCATGATATTAGGATATATTTACAATTCTATCTCATGACACAGAAAATACATGAACACTTGTAATTATCTGAGTATGTGAAAAAAAAGGACTTTCAACTTAGTAACCGGGCAGTGTGCCTGGCCAGCATAGTATTCGTGTAAAACGGTTAAATTTTTTGGAATAAAAAAAAACAAAAAAAACTTAGTACCCGAGCAAGGTGCCTAACAAGGTGTGTTGTTCGCGTAAAACAGTTGAAATTACTGCAGAAAAAAAGGAAAATAAAAAAAATAAAAAAGCATAGATTACTATGTGATAAGTGGAAGATATGTGCTTGACTATGATTGTGATCTTAAATAGTTGAAGTGTTTAGATATAATTGATGCTCTGAAGCATGTGGAATCCTATTCACACACATGAGTGTTAAAGTTATTTTTAATCATGATTAAATATGTTGAAGTGTTGGAAATATATTGTGACATGTTTTAATTTACTTTATTTTTATGTGACTATGAGTTGAAATGTTTATTTATGGATATTATTTCTATTTCATGCATAGAGTTGATGAATATTGTGATTTATTTCTGACGATATATTCAAAGGAATGTATAGATGTTTGTGGGTGTCATCCCGGAAAACCCTCAGGAGACTATAACTCCTCCACTGGGGTGACTCAGGGGTTTAAAGGCTTGTTACACATGCTAAGTGTAATCGTGAGAACTACGAAAGTAGCTAGTTAGATTTACACATTTCTTTTTATTTTTGTCTTGCTTTGCTCGAGGACAAGGAAAGATCAAGTTGGGGGTGTGATATGTCATGAAAAGTATACAAATCACCCGTTTAACCGGGTCTTGTTAGTCACTAAGCAATGCTATTTTGAATAGTTTTTGTTTATTTCAGGTATTAGGTCCATAAGCGAAGATTAGATCAAGTTTCGAGCTAAAAAAGCAAAGACAGGTCGTATTCAATATTTAATATGTACCTGCTCAGAACAAACCAGAGGATGTCCCATACATTTTTAGAAAGCTTGGACAGTCTAGTTTCCGAGAGTTTTTACGGTTCGTGATTTAGAGTTTCCTAGAAGACGTTATGCTACTTTTAGTACAGAGGTGCAGAGAAAGAAGCTACGAACAAACCAAATCGATCTGAGCCCTCAAAGAAGATCGATCTGCGTCGGGGCGGATCTGTAGAAACCTAGGGTTAAGATCTAATCCGGGGGAAACTTAAGTTAGGGTTTTGGGCCATATAAAAGGGGTCTTTTGGTCGAATTTTGGAGGCTTGGACAAAGAGTCGTTTAGAGAAATAATAGAGAGAGAAGAGGGTGGAGAATCCAAAGACATCGATCTTTCCGCGGGGATCAATGGCTTCATCTTCTGCACCGATTGATGATTTCTAAGAGATGAGCGGCTATATTTATTGTTCTTAGGAATACCATGAAACCCTAGTGTAACTTTTGATCTTTCTTAGTTGGATTTTTGTGAACTTCTCTACGCATAATCTCATGAATTTGATTTTAATGATTATAGATTTGAAGGAACAATGTTCCGTTGACGTATTCTTAGTCCTACATGATGGTTGTACTTGATTGTAGATATTCATGAGATAGTTTTCATGTGGTTTGTGATTTGCCTTTGAGATAATCTATGCTACGTGAAGATAAGTCATACTAAAGTCATTAGGAGTAGAATAATTTAAGTTAATTGTAAAATCGAAGATGATTTATGTCAAACAAAGATAGATTATGTCGTAGGAAACATAAAACCTTCTTTTAGGGATTCGTGTGAGCTTGTAGCCATACGATCCATAATGCTTAGAGAAGTGATGAAGATGATAACTAGGGGAGATTAAAGGTGAAACTAGGGTGGATTGTGTATTTCCTAAGACATGTTTTTCATTTGATTAAAACCTTAATATTTTCTTTTGCTTTCTTAGATAGTTTCAGTTAGATCAATCTATCATTGAATTTGTTAGCTTAGATTTAGAGTTTTGAGAACTGATTTTGATTTTTCCTGGTAATTCCCTGTGGTTCGACTCCGAACCTCACCACTAGTCTATCCTATAGGATAGTGATATAATAAGTATTATATTTTGATTGAGATTTGCTGCGTTTAACGATGACCTTTGCGAGCGATCACTACACAAAGGCCTTCACAACCGACGAGGTATGCTGTCCAATCATTATATTTAGTTGGACTACTAGGAACTTCATAATTCATCATTCTAATCATTACTTTTTATCTCGAGATCTTTCACAACCGCCAAACACTTGTCCGCTGGACACAACAAGTTGGAAAATGGAATGGCTTGGTGATTGTAATAAAGAATTCAGAGGTCGGGGGTGCCAGTAGAAAGCCAAGGATCACCTTGGCATGCGAGCGAAGTGGAGCTTATCGGAAAATAGTCATAGAGCAATATGCAAGCTAAAAAATTTCGTTAAGTACTCGAAAGAGGAAGACCATCAACTCCGGGACGAGGAAGTGTGGTCGTCCCTTCAAGCTTAAGGGTATGAAGCTTGCCTCTGATGATGATTGGTTGTTGAAGGTTATATGTGGAGTGCACAATCACCCTTGAGCGGTTTACCTCGAGGGACACTCATATGTCAGGAGATTAATTGGGAACAAATGAAGTTGGTGGTTGATGTGTCGATAAATCTAATGAAGCCCCGTCAAATATGGAACACTATAAAGCACCGAGATCCAGGAAACTGCTCTACTATGAAGACCATCTATAACGCACGCTGAAGGAATAGGGTGGTCGAGAAAGCTGGGAGATCAGAGATGCAACAACTACTGAAGCATCTAAATGAGTACGGCTATATTGAGTATCATACGGTTCGGGAAGCACAGATAATGTTAGGGACATATTCTGGGCAGACCGCACTTATATTGAGCTACTCCGTACATTTCCAGACGTTTTGATTATGCATTGCACCCACAAGACCAACAGGTACCGACTTCCTCTACTAGAAATTTTTGACGTGACATCGACAGAAATGACATTCTCCGCTGCCTTTGTATACATGGAATTTGAAAGAGAGGGTAATTTCATATGGGCGTTGCATGTGCGTAGGTCATTGTTGGAAGGATGCCCAATGCCACATGTTATACTTACAGATAGAGATTTGGCCTCAATGAATGCTATCGAGTTGGTATTTCGAAAATAAAAAAGGATGCTATGCAGATGGCATATCTAAAAGTGTGTCGAGCTTAGCTGCAGAAAGAATTTTTCAACAGTAGAGATCACTAGCTCTTTCATGACCTTATGGAAATCGGTTGTATATGCAAGCAGTGTACATGAGTACAATACAAACTTGTATACTCTGCTTAACACATTTTTTAGAGATAAGGATGGCACTGAATATGTCCAAAAGACATGGCTCGATCACTACAAAGAAGATTTTGTAAGCGCTTGAGTCGATGACTACATGCATTTTGGGAATTATACCACAAATAGGGTTTAGAGTGCACATTCTAAGTTGAAGAAGCATCTTGGCTCGTCTAATTGTGGTTTTGACACATCATGGTCCACCATCCACTCTTTGCTCGAGTTACAACATTGTGCAATAAAAGCTTCATTTGAGAAGAGCAAGCACATTGCGCAATACAACTTTAGGCCAGAAATCTTCAGACAACTTCGAGGGTTCATTTCAAAGAGTTCACTCACCATTGTTGATAAGGAATCATTGAATGCCAATTGTACTAGTCAAGGTGAGAGCGCATTTGCTTATGTGGTACGCCACACCCATGGCCTGCTTTGTGCCCATATGATTGCCAAATACAGACTCGAGGAACGCCCTATACCGTTGATGTGTATACATCCACGGTGGCGTAAACTTGACATATTGGCAACAAAAGTCGATGTCCCCCTCGAGGTGAAGTGTAGACAGGAGTTGGAGCTCTTGCATGCAAAATTCATAGCGCAGGATGCTACAGGGAGAATGCAATTGCTAAGAAAATTGATGGACCTAAACGAACCTGAGTCGACTTATGTTCTTGAGCCAGAAGTGAAGGTGATGACTCGTGGTAGGCCGAGCGCCAAGGAAAAAAAGAAGATGAACTCAACATGACGTGACCCGTCTGCTTTTGAGTGTGGACCTTCTTTTAAAGATAGTAATGAGATGCCCATTGAAGCGACTCCTATAACTTCCAAGAAACCAAGGGCAAAGAAGGATAGAAAGTTAGAGGATAAAGTATACAAAATATGTGATACAAAGTCGGATTACATGTTATAGTTTCCAAAGGGGTTGAGAGATTATATACTATATGTTAAAGATGTCATTGCAGACGATAATTGCGGATTTAGAGCTGTAGCTGCTCTACTGAGATTTACCGAGGATGGATGGGCTAAAATCAGGAAGGGTCTTATCTTTGAGCTGCGTGCTCACTATGATGGCTATGTCTCGTTGTATGGTGGACCGGATCGGGTTGCAGACCTCATGTACTCGTTATCATTTTTTGAAAATGGCCCTGCATATGATCTGTGGATGACAATGCCAGATACGGGTTATCTTATAGCCTCACACTACTCCGTCATTCTGCTCACTATATTTGCCAGGAAGTGTTTGACATTTTTGCCACTTTGGACCGCTCTGCCCCCGAAAGCCGAACGGAGGATCATCGTGATCGGGTTTGTCAATGAAAACCACTTTGTACAACTGCACATGAAGCCTGGTTGTCCAATGGCGCCACTAGTTGGCAGCTGGGCCAGGTTTCGTCATCGATGTCCTAAAGGATGGGATTCCTATGACGAGGAATATAAGTTATTCAAGAAGATAACCCCAAGTTCACTTGCTTCCAGGGATAATATTGAACTTGGTGATTACTGAAATCTTGTGTGCTTTGTATATATTGCAGAATGGATCTTTTTTTACTCAATTGCTAACATGTTACAAACATGAATATGACTGAAGTCTAACCCATGTGTGATCAATTTTTTGACGAATCACATGATAACAACAATCAGTTGAAAAAGAAGGTAATCAACTGTTTGTATTTATAGTTGAAAAAGGAATGTAAACAATTTTTTGCACTTACTATGTAATTGGTATGTGACATGCTTGTAGAGTTCAACTTTCTGGACATATTATATGTAATAGCTGTTTGTTTTATGATTAATGTGGGTATTGTTGAATGTACATGTTACGTGGGAATGTATGTATTTACTGTTTATATTTACAGTTGAAAAAGGAATGTAATCAATTTTTTGTACTTAGTATGTGAGCTTTCTATGCTCTGTTTGGTATTTATAGTTTCAAAGTTTGATGAAGTTTTTGTGCTCAGTTTGGTATTGTTTTATGTAGTTGCTGGCTGGGAATGTAATCAATTGTTGTATTTACAGTTGAAAAAGGAATGTAATCAATTTTTTGTAGTTAGTGTGTGGGCTTGTTGTATAATTCAAAGTTAGATGTAATTAACTTTATGTAGATATAGTATGTAGTAGCTGTTTTTTTGCTCAGTTTGGAGAGTGTTTCATGGCCGAGTACATATCGGTACAATTCTACCGATATATATATCATATCCATCAATAGTAAGTAATCGGTTCAGGAGCGTATATAGACGGTATAAAACCACCGATTCATTAACGGTATAAATGCACCGATATATCCTAAACATATCGGTAAAAAGGAATTGTTTCGGAGCGTATATAGATGGTATAAAACCACTGATGCATTGACGGTAGTATCTTGTAGTATCTTCCTATCGAAAGGAATCCTAAATAGCGTTTTAAAGGTACCATTTTGGAGTGCATTAGCATGGTAGTTTCGTAATGACGAACTAATCCAATAGCCGGTATTATGTTACCGTTTTACATGGAAAAATGACGGAAATGATGGATGAGATGTACTATATCGGTTTGAAGGTGCCGATTCGGAGTGCATTTTGACGGTTGCCTATCAACGTCACCGACCTTATCAAGTTTTGTGTTGGTGTATAATCGGTTCGTAAACCGATTCGAATGGCATTTGGATGGTACGATAGCAGACACAGATAGCCTATATTGGTCAGTGATATGGTCCCGCTCTCCTCAATTAAGCCTCTTACGGGTGATTGGTATTGGTAAACTAATTCGGATGGCATTTGGACGGTACCATAGCGGAGATAGGTAGCCTATACTGGTCGGTAATATGGTCCCGTTTGCCTCAATTAAGCATGTTATGGGTGATGTAAATTTTCAGTATCCAAATTCTATACAGTCATACTCCTGTCAACTTTGTGTTGAGAGATGTTACCACTTTCTTCACCAAACATGCTAGTACATACAATATTCTCGATGACCGAACAATATTCTCCCCCATGTAAATAAAGTACAACATTACCTCATGTGGAGTCATGCGATCGAGACATTGGCGCCATGACGGAACAATATTCTCCTGGCCTGCATACTCTTTCCGGTCCACCCATTGATAAACAGTGGACATGATCCCCACCGACTAGTGGACTCGAGCATCCGATAGAGGTATGCGAGGGCCCCGACACCCCATACAAACTCACGCACGGTAGGAAGGTTCGTGAGAGAAGCGAGATAGGACATGTGCACCCAACCCCCTGACTTGTTGCAAAACAAGGTGCAACCCAACAGATATAACATATATGCCTTCACTGAGCACTCTAAACCGACGACATCCAATATGCATTCATCCCTTAACCATTTTAAATTAAGGGCGAACCCTCGGCCCAAATCTCTATCAGTCACCTCTCTATGGGCCACTGCTTGACTAACCCCCATATTATCTACCATAAGCTGTTTATATCTAGCCGCATTTAGCTCACACTATTCCAGTGGCCTACCAGCGATATGGATTGCCAAAATGGCACTAACGTCTGCCAAGGTGATCGTCATCTCGCGACATGGGAAGTGAAAAGTGTTTGTTTTGGGGTGCCACCTCTCAATAAATGCTGACACCATGGCGCTGCTAATGCAAGTATACGAGCATTCCCTGAGGCCTCCTAGACCGGTAATATCCACAAGCTGATTAAATTGAGTATTCAATGTCTTATCCCAGTTTAGTGTGTTGGATCCGTGGGCATAGATCTTGAGAGGCTTCCTTTCCTGCGAGAATAAAAAAAGGATAAAATTAACATCTCCATGGGTTTAGTCAGATAACCAAAGTATCTATACCTCTCTCAATGCCATATACGGTAGGCAACGTGACTCCTAAACTCGGTTAACACGGACTTATCCACAGGCCCGCCGGAGAACGGACCTTCATCCTCTATTGCAGCGCTGGGGATAGGAGGGATAGCACTGCAAGAGGGACCCTCATCCTTTGTTTCCTCATGGTCTTTGAAAAGAACCCTTTCGGTCCTTTCCTCCTCTGCCTCATCTCTTCTCTTCCCATGTCACTGCCGCGGGGAAGATGAAGAAGAGGATGCCTTTGATGAGGCCTTTGATGCACTGCGTGTAATAGGAGGCATTGGACTGCTACAAACAACCAACATTAGTTATCAGTTAAGGCGTTATCAAAGCTTAATTTTTATAATTGGTGGTATGATACCGACGGAAGCGCGAAGAAAACGGTATATAAGTACCAAAACATAGCAGAAAACATAAACAAAAGAAACGGTATCAAACTACCAATGGGAAAACAACAGAAACGGTATGAAACTACCGACGGGAAAACAACAAAAATGGTATCAAACTACCGATGGGAAAACAACAGAAACGGTATCAAACTACCGAATGCAAACCGATCCATGCAAAACTACAACGTCCACATGGCATTGATGAAAGCTACAAGGAAACGGTATATCAACACCGAAATATAATCATACACATCGGTATACAAATACCGATTAGCAACAAAAGCAACCGGCATTAGAATACCGGCTTTAGAATACTGTCGGTATAACACTTCTGATGTATAACACTTTCGATGCATATAAACTTGGATCGGAAGTAAACACCTAAACGTAAAGCATACCAACCGAGATTAGACTACCGATTTGGAGGGAAAAAATTGGAACGGAAGTAAACACCCGGATTTAAACCAAACCAACCGGGATTAGACTACCGCTTCGAAGGAAACAAAAAAGGGAAAAAGTGTTTTTGACTAACGATCCATAACGGGGGATGAAGATCGGCTCATCGGTTTAAATCGATAAAAAAAAACACCTACATCCATGGAATGTAGGTCATAAAACACACAATGTAGGTCATAAAACACACAACAAAACGTGGGTTTGAGCAGATTTATAAGAAGAACATGTTTTCTCGGACCGAAAATTGCTCGGAGGGGCGAAGGCCACCGGTCGGAGGCGCAGGCCACCGGTCGGAGGCGCAATGGGAAGGACACCCGTTGATGGGCGGTCGAATGCGAAGGTTGCCGGGCTGCAGTTGCCGCTTGCCAACCTAGAGCCGCGGAGAGAAGCCGGGGTCGCCGGGCTTCGGTTGTCGCTTGCCAGCCTAGAGCCGTGGAGAGAAGCAGGTGGAGATAGAGAAGCCAGGGTCGCCGGGCTGCGGTTGTCACTTGCCAGCCTGGAGTTGTGGAGAGATGCATGTGGAGAGAAGCTGGGGTAGCCGTCCGGTGGAGAGAAGCCGTGGCCTGGGGCTGTTTAACATGTGGTGTTAAAGGGTAGTTTGGGTAGGAATGGTTCTCTCATGTGGTGTGGCTAGTCAAGCAGTGGGGATTGTAAGTTGGATGTAATGTAACGAGTAAAATGTGGTGTGGGTAGCATTTCTTGTGGTGTTGATAGAAGCACCCCAAATTAATTAAGGCTCGGAGAAAAGTCTCATAAACCAATTGTCTTGGGTCCTTAATGAACATATGATATGCTACCCTTGAGACCAAATTCTGCTTAATTTTCTGTTTTTATGTGTGGAATCAAAGTTTCAATGGCCTGATGGTTCCAAAATTGACATCCCATGGGCATGGATAAGATATCTCTCAAGTAAATACACAAAAAACTCATGATCCTGATGCAACTGATATTGTACTTTTAGGATTTGGTTTAATTAGTATCCTTTGCACCTAGTCCTCGCCTCATATGGACCAACATTTTGTGTGGACTAAAGGATATCAATGACATCAGTTGATATATTGAATTTCTCAGCTAGATACTGATAAGTCACTAATTATTCCTAATTAAACCCCTTAAATTACCTTTGTTAGGCCTAGAGTAGTTGTATTTAATAGTTTTTTAGTTGATTTCAGGTTTAATCATGATTTGAGAAGAAATGCAATTAATTCGGCTAAAATGACTAAATAAACTGCTTCGTCGACCATCAATAATATATTTGCTAAATATTTTACAAAGGTCCAAATATTCTGAAAGTTTGAGATGTGGTAGAAGCCCAAGAGATGGACAACTTTCATGTTAGACACTTGGCGAGATTCCATACATATTAATACCAGTTTTGAAGACTATGAAGATATACAGCTGCTAGAAACTGGTCCGACGATGATCAGGAGAATATTCGCCAAATATTCCAAATAAGTCTGACTATTATAAAATCTTCGGGACAAGATAGAAGGCTTCCTAATCTACATCTTTCATGTTGAGCATATTTCCAAATTCCGGACGGATTGAACCCAGTCGCGACCAGAAGAGGCTGTCAGAATTAAACTAGGAAATCCAAGTTGCACTAGAGGTCCAACTCAACCCAAAACCCTAATTCCGGGAATACACCTATAAGAAGGTGTTGGTTGGCCGAAAATAACCATCTTTTTGACAATCTTTGGAGGAGGAAGAAGAAGACGGAGAGGATGTGGATGGTGACAGCTCCTTATTCTAACCTGATGGCTTTCATCCAAAAGATGAGTTGCTAATTATTGTACTTAGGATTATTCATGAAACCCTAGTGTAGTTTTGGTTTTTCTTTAGTTGGATTCTTGTGAACTTCTCGACACATGATCTCATGAATATGGTTTTATCGTTAATAGAGTTGAAGGAACAGAGTTCCCTTGACGTATTTTCAATCCTACATGATTTCTGTGATTGATTGTAGAGATTCATAGGATGGTTTTCATATGATTTATGGTTTGCTAATGAGATAGGCTATGCTAAGCTAGGATAGGTTGTGCCAAGGTCATTAGGAGTAGTATGACTTAAAGTAATCGTAGGACCGAAGACAATCTATGCCAAGAAAGATAGGCTATGCCGTTAGGAATATAAATCTTATTTTAGGGATTCATGCGAGCTTGTAGCCATATGATCCATAATGTTGAGAGAAAAGAACAGGAGGATAACTAGAGAAGATTGAAGGCGAAACTAGGGCGGATTGAGTAACTCCTAAGTCACCTATCCATTGATTCAAATTGATCAGCCTTTTATCTCTTTTATTTATTAGTTTAGATAACTCTATTCTATCTTTGATTCTTTTCTTTAGTTTTAGGGTTTCGAGAATTGATTTCAGTTTCCAACGTTTTCCCTGTGGATCGACTCCAGACTTCACCGCTATTCTACCTAGTAGTCTAGTGATTGAATAAGGATTATAAATTTATATTTGATTGAGTTTGCAACCTTTTAATGACAACGTTTGTGAGCGATCAGATACCAAATCAAGTTAAAGTTTTGAAGCGGGGATTTGCAAGAGTGTAGGTTAGGAAGTAAGAAATAGTGTCTAAGAGAACACCTCAATGGTAACTTTAGTGCCCCGACCGACCGGGGCGGTTAACGGGGAAAGGGGTCTATGTTGGTGATTCGTAGTGACAATTATGACACGGAAGCGAGTGCAGCTAGCGGTATAAAGGTGGACCTAGTCAACTTATTAGAGTACGTGCGTTAGTGAAAGCAATTTCAAGCGTATCTTGTTATAGATTTGGATCCTGGATCCGGCAGGACTTCTATCCCGCGTTCATCTTCTGCAATGTTTTTCTCGCCAAAGCTTGCGGTATGATGATGTTACGAAAATATCACTTCTCTTTCACAGCACATGAACCCGACCTCTAACACTCACAACGCTCACATATGGAGAGATGAGGGAGAAGGAGAGAAAGGAGCCGTCGTAGACGTCTCACACTTTTCATCATCCAAAAACCCTAGAGGTCTCCTGGTATTTATAGAGGACTGGCCCCTAGAACTCTTTTTTCCTAATCCAAGTAGAATTAATAACCTTATTAATTAGATTACTTAACCGGTCTAGCCACCAATAGACGCCCGGTTTGGATCCAGCCATGATCCAAATCGTACATCTCCCACTCGCATATGGTGGGTTCGACTTTGCCATTTCTCTCTTCATCTTACTTTCATCTGTAGTGCGAGCTCATACTTGACCCTGTGCCGTAGACCGCTAAGCATACATGCAATTGGGAGCTACTGTACTAAGCTCGCAAGAACTAACGTAAAGACATCAACCTCTCAAGATAAACAAACAAATATAAGGTGCTTAAATACGCTAGACCCATTCGGATTCAATGGTTCAAGTATATCTAATCCCTCAAATAGCATGCTTAACCTCTCAAGACTGTCGCTGCTATATTCATACTTAGTCACTATACACACAAGCAACAAAGTTGTGCAAATGAAGGTCTTCCCTTCGCCCTCATGTCACTAGGCTCAAAACTAACCGCTTTCCTAGACATGTTCTGGATAAGCTAAATCATTCATGACTATATGAAACACGCTAAAGTAGCAGCATTAGTGATGTGTTGTCGCGAGCAATCAAAAATAAAACCAATACTCTTTAAAATAAATGTAGTAGTGTGAATACGAGTCGATCCCACGAGGAGTATTTATCCTAAGTTGGTGCTATGTGAACAAGATGGGTTTTGAGTAAAACGAAAACAAAATAGAAATAATCTAAATTAAAGAAGCGAATTGAATCAAGAGAACAAACCTTGGTCTAAGTCAACATCCACCATCGGAATCTTTATAACTGATCATTGACGCAAGTATATATCAATCCACACCTTGAATATTCACCGTTCGAATTAAATTCGAATCTCTCCTCAATCATAGTTAATTAGAAACAAGCGATCCAATTAACCCTAACTACTAAACAACCTAAGACAAGTGATGTAGATTTAATCTAGTAGCAGCCTTAAGAATAGGGAGATCGATGAAGCTAAACAACACAAGTACACGCGGTTGCATTTAATTTAGTCAAACGTTCTTCCTAAGATCTAACAATCTCTGAAACGCAGTAAATCAATAGATCTTAGTTGCTTCGTAGATTAGAGGGATCAAACAATTACGGATTTGATATCCAACCTAGCAGTAGATTGTGATGAATAATAAAGGCTTAATTACGCTTTTGGTACCTGTAAAATTTGGGATATACCACATTAGTACCTCTAATTTTATAATTACGTTTTTCGTACCTACATTTAATGTATATAACATATTTAGTACCTACCGTTAGATGTCGTTCTACTAACTTAACGGATTACCGGTCACGTGATCAATTTTGACTGGTTTTATCGATTTCCAATCAATTTGACTGGTATTGCCAACTCATCACCATCTCATCTCTCTTCTCTCTCTCCTCCCTCTCTCTTTCGTGTGCTCTCTCTCTCGCTCCCTCCCCTGTCTCCCCCTCCCCCTCCCCTGTCTCTCTATCTCTCTTGCTTGGATCAATGGTGGTGAACAGTCTTGTCTACCTGAAATCGTAGTCAAAGGGGATGAGCTTTTTTGTGATGAGCTTTTTTGCATGAATGGATGGATGTTTGATGCACTTTTTTGCATATGATATATGATGAGCTTCTTTGTGACGCATGCATGAATGGATGTTTTAAACAAGAGCATTCCTGGCGTCGCCCATGCCATCGTTTCCTTCTCCTTCTTCGTCTTTTCTGGCTTTCCCTGCTTAACTGTGGGTTGCGCGGTGTAGAGGAAGCCGAAGGTGCCGATGATAGCTCTGACCTTTCCACAAGCGGCGGAGATACCGTGGCACGTTGACCGTAGCCTTGCCGATGAAGGTGGTGTCGTTGGGGACGAAGTTGGTGAAGAAGAATGTGAATGCGTATAAGATGACGATGCTGGTGTGGTTCCCAGTCTTCCAGTGGTTGTAGGGGATGGCGAGGCCAAGGAGGAACGTAGTCATCATGGTGAATCCGATGACCTCGATGGCGAAGCGATCGATGATGTCTATGATGGCTATGGTGAACCAGTATCCGTGGACGGTGCCACAGAGCGTGATGATGGTCTAGATCTCTCTCTCCACCTCTCCATTTTCCTCATAAGACAGACGGTCAGCGATCACGCCGTGGCCGTTGAAGCCCACCATCAAGTTCATCACCAGTGACCAAGAGAGAGACGAGAGAGAGAGAGAGAGAGAGAGAGAGAGAGAGAGAGAGAGAGCACTGAAGAGAGATAGAGAAGTGAGATTAGAGATAGAAATGGTGTTGAGGTGGCAAAACTAGTCACGTGCATGGCACTTGTTCAGTTTACCATTTGAAAAAATGACGCTGTTAGACGGTCGGACCCAAACGAAGCGGTTTTAATAATATAGGTACTAAAAACGTAATTATAAAATTAGAGGTACTAAAGTGGTATATCCCAAAGTTTACAAGTACCAAAAGCGTAATTAAGTGAATAATAAACTAGTAGGCCTCCTAGCAATTAGATAAGACAATCATGAATATAATCACAGAATAACATTCAATACTCAAGTATAAACTGAACAATAAAAATAGATTAGATCTCACAGTTTCATTGATTCCGAGGTTTCAGTTTCCTCGACCAAGAATTAAGATTTAGCCACGCAAGGCCATCAAGAACAATCCAATCCTTTAAAGAAGAAAGAAGAACCCTAGAAGTATAAAAGAAATAGAATGTAGCAGCCAAAAATCCTCCAAAAATTCCCCTTTCAATCCCTAAAAAGAACCCTATTTATAGCCCATAAGTTTCCCATCCTCGGATTAAATCTGAGCCCTTTATTCTACAAAGTCGGTTAACAAAGATCAATTTTTAGGGAAAGAAGATCGATCTTTTCTTCCCATATTATGGTTGCACCCCGACTCAAATCGATCTCTTCTGGAAAGAAGATCAATCTCTTTATTCTGGATTTCAGATTTATCCTTGCGGTCGATCCTCTCATCGACCCTGCGAAGTGTTTTTCTTGACAGAGGCTGACGGTCAATGCTACGGTTGACCGTGGATCTTTTTCATCTCTGGTTGCATAAAGGATCGATCGTTTATGGAAAGAAGATCGATATTTTATTCTTTGCATATTTCTTCTGCTATTCTGCCCTGCGCTGGTTGTAGTAAAAGCACTGTAACTTTCTCTAAGAAGCCCCAAATAACGAACCGTAAAATCTTCCGGAAACTAGACTTCCAGAGCTTTCCAATTATATATGGCACTTCATTTGGTTCATCCCGAGTAGATACATTTTAATCGTTGAAACTTACCCATCTTCTTTGCATTCTTCTTCATACCTTCTGGCTTTGATTTCCTTGATGTAATCAACCTAAATATCTCAAAACGTATAACATGAAAGTTGTAGAGATCTTCCTTGCCTTTCCATAGCATCTTGAATCATCACCATCAGAGCTTGGATAGAAGAGTTATGCTCAGATTACGAACTGACATCAAAACTGTCCAGAATTGTCCATTTGGTTTTGTTTCGTACTCAAGGTCTCTAATTGTATCATAAACCAAAATATAAGATTAATGAGTATATTTAGGTACCAAAACAACACAGAAGACTAGGTATTGCGAGATAAAAATATGACATTATACATTCTCATCAATTAGCCCTTTACTTCGTGACATAGTCGAAGAGCAAAGAGCAAAGAGCACGAGGATACTAGTCACCCGAGGACTCACAAAGTATGGTAGCATGGACCCATTCTCTTCACTTCCTCTATCGGTCTAGAGCGCATGCAGTATGAAGTACATACTACGGGGATAGTTCATTCCAATAAGAGCACAGGTCACTTTTCAAGCACCTGACCTGAGTTCTCATTTCCTCGCCTTATGAAGGAATCAAGATCTAGATGTTGCATTTGGCTTACCATACCAGACATTGAGCAATGACTATTATTGACCTTCAAATATCATGTCTCATCATATCTGCCAATAGGTTGACACTCTAGTCTCATCATCGCTCGCTATCTCAAGAGCCAAGGGTGATTGCTCGTATGAGTGAGCCAATCTTTATAACTCTCTATCTGATCCAATGGATGTTCAACGAGAACAAGTGGCCGATATACTACAAGAACAAATAGGTTTAGGACAACTAGCTACTGGGCCAACTTATATAAAGCCTTATCTTGATTGGATCGATCAGATGTATCAATTTCTAGGGAACTATAAATTTCCAGAATTTATTATGTTCTCTGGTGTGGACGAGACATCTACTATATTGAACATATCAGTAAATTTTCCATGCAATGTGGAGAAATAAACGATTATATAAAAAAAAGGTTATTCCCAAGCTCTTTAGCTGGAGTTGGCTATTCATGGTTCATTAAGTTGCCAGCCAATTCTATACAAAGGTGGCAACAAATGCAACATGCTATTCATTCTTAATTTTATAAAACAGAACAAGAAATCATCATGGCCAATTTTGCTCAATTAAGATAATGGCTAGATAAAGATGCGGAAATGTTCTTACAAAGATTTTAGAGAGCATGGAGTAAATGCTTCATCCCATTGCCCAAGAGAGAATTTGTTAGAACTGCTCAAAGTGGGTTATCATTTGAACTTAAAAAAAAGTTCTAAGATAAAGATTTTGTCGATCTCTTCCAACTACAAACTAGTGCCATATGCTATGAACAGTTATTAAAGGAAGAGGATCAAGTACAAGCATCTTCTCGGGGAACATATTACAAAGACTCTAACTATAGTGTTAATCAAGTCGATGAGTTTGATGAAACATATGAATATATGAATGATGTTTGTCTAGCTGAATTATTAAAGGGGCGGCCATATACTTGTAAAGCTTTGGCAAGACTTGAACGAGAACTTAAGAGTAAAGAAGTAGTGAAAGACGATAAACGTCTGATGAGAATATTCTTATTTGATATCTCAAAGGTCGATCAAATTTTCAATCAATTGTTGAAAGATAAATAAATTAAACTAAACGATGGACATGTTATGCCAAACCCTGATCAAATTAAAGGTAAAAAATATTGTAAGGCATAATACTTGGTCCCATCACACTAATGATTGTTTGGTTTTTCGTAATGTTTTGCAGGACACTATTTACAAGAATTCGTTCCCAAGAATGTGCAAGGTTCGATGGTTTTGACCGATTTGGCAAATCTTAAATTGCCAAAGTTTAAAATTGTGATCGATGAGAAGCAGGACGACAGTCGTCCAAATGTGTTAACTAGGCTCGGCCAGAACAAAGGCAAGGAGCATGTGGAAATAGGACATTTATGTTCAAGGTGCCATTAGGACGTTAATCGTCCAGTAACTCCTAAGATTGGATAATAGTTTCATCGGCCCCAACACTGGCAATGGAACAGAGTCCATGCGTCTCGAAGATTTTTGCCTCAACCGTATCGACCAGATAAATGGTATAATTACAACTATTACACTGATCGATCAGTCCCTGTGGAGGTGATGACTAGGACCCAATACTGGTGATACCAAAAGAAATATGGCTAGATCATGAGGGCTAAGCAGCCTCAAGAAAATAACTAAGAACAGACCAATGACACTACTGACATGAAAGACAAGGCTGCCGGGTCTAAGGTAGGAGAGAAGTGTAATAGCAAGTTTTATCGTCCTAAAAGGACGACGATGATGAAGAGGATAAGCACATGATTCATTTTGGAGCTTTACTCCCGGTCATCGCCAACCACTATATTCTTCCCAGTGGACTTGGATAACAATGTCCAGTGGCCGACGATATTGAAGTGTCAGCCTCACTGGCCGAGGAAAACATCGGTCAACCGTCAGCTGTCCTAGTGGCCGACGAAGAAGAAGAATTTGAAGAAATTGAAGAGAGGATTGACATAATGAACAAAGCTCGACGAAGAGGTATCTCCACTGTCCGATTACTACAAGAGCTTCATGAAGAAGGTAATCCAGCAGTTGGAACAGTCCTCCATCCGAATGACAGGTTTGATTATTTAATGACCTATGGGAATGTTAAAATCAAATGACTAGTGAGGAAAACTCAACTAGTTGTTCAGATAGCGTCATTGTCATTTGAAGAACCCAACACTGCATCATCCACAAGATCGCGGGAGTTTGGAGGATTGTCGGTCTCTTTTAACTTTGCATAAGCATTGATAAAAACACCGTAGTTCTTATTAGTGTCAAAAACCATGTCACGGCCTTGAGGTAAATCCATATTGGCCGATACAACTGCTCCTAGTGGAGAAAGACTGGTCAAAAGTGAAATATCCAACATAGTAACGGTGAGTGTGCCAAAAGGCAAAATAAAGTTGTTATACTCCGTTGATCAAAAAAGAAGCGATAAAATGAGTAGGTTTGGTTCTTGATTAGGAATCCTAGCACTCAAATATAGGAAATCTAATATACCTGCATCAGAAAAAAAAAATCTTTGTTTTAGAATGATTGATCATCCTATTGTGCCACTCAATGAACTTATCATCAGTCAAAGGCCATGGAGTAATAGGGCTCTTGGATGAAAAGGTAGAAAGATTAAGATCATGAGAGAAAGGCAAATCACCAGAAAGGGGGAATGAATGTAAGATGGGCATAAAATAGGGTGTATGGGAAATAGTTTTATCAGGAACAAAATAGGGAGCAAGAATGAATGACATGGAATCAGAAGTACCATCCCTTGCCAGATATGTACTCCGTATCTTATCCGACTTTATCGTCTCATTAAATTCTACAATAGATGCATTTACTTCTCTCTAGACCTCATCATCTGCCTTGATCTCTCGAACCATGATGATTGACAAGAAAATAGTTACCGGAGTTAAGAAGAAAAGATCTAGATGCCACCGCAATGGTTGGTGGGAGAAGTAAAACCCTAACAACCCAAGGAAGACGACAAGCAAAGAAAGTTCTCATAGCCAAGGCATATGGCTTAAATAAAGAGTTTTTGTCTTCGCATTAAATGCGGAATCTGAAAAGGATTGCATAGAGAGTAGAAACGGCGAGTCAGTACAACTTCCGAGAGAGTCCTAATGATTAGGTTTAAAAGATAAGGAAAAGTGGTCAAATCGCGTCAGATGCGGCCACCTCGTCATCAAGGAAGAATTCCTTGATCACTGCATGAGGGCAAAATGTTAGCCAAAATAATGGCAAACCAATCAATGATCGACACGTAAGCATATCAATTGTGAACGATGACCTATTAACCTATGACTTCATCGTCCAATCCAAAGGGACGATCAAATGTTTAGTGTGCAGAGAAGAAGCATCGGCTAAATACAAGTGAGATGCACGCTGTCACACCCCGACCCAAAAAACCCATCCAGATCGGAGAGTGACCAACCTAAACCTGTTAAATCATCAATGGGCGCATTAATTTCGACAGAGTTTCCTCTATAATTCTGATACAAGGGACCTGTATAATTTCCAATATACATGATAAATCTAAGCAATTAGATCAAGAGCGCGGAAATGTAGATTTACAACTACTATTGTTATTACAAACCCAATTTGAACATTGAGATAAACATCATTCCACATTAATATCAAATTTAAAGTTATACAATTTGTCCTCAAATGTGAAAGAAATGTCTCCAATATTTACTGACATCAAATAAAGGTAAAATACTAAACTGAAGCCCTCAATCTGCCAACAACCTCAAAGTCCACCCGAAGTATAAGCGCCTCCAACAGCTGATCCGCCTATGGCTATTGAAGTGAAAGCAACGGCGCCTGCACCTGCAAAACGTAGCCCGGGTAGGGGGAGCATAAAGCCCAGTAGGGTTTTACTCTACGACGCTCTCAAGGAAAGGATAGACTGCAACAATATTATCTTTCATCCCAAGTTTAAGGTATCACTGGAGGCATCACACCTCGTCAATCCAGAATGGGCCCCTACATAGGGTCACCCTCACCCAAGCGGCGAAACAAGGAGGACGGCCAATGCGAGCCCGGTCCCAGGGTCGGTGCATCTCCGATGCACTCACCGCCGGAACTCTCACCGTACACCACCCCTTGTACGAGGACATATGTCATGGATATCGACATCCACACTTAAGCCCTTGGGACAAGAGACAATAAGACCTCTATTCCTCAATATCATAATTCAAAGGAGGATATCTAGGTTGCAACCTCGATCAACACAAGATCATAACCACACAATCTCGCCCTAGTCCTCCTACTCATACCTCGGTCCTAGAGCTAGATTCGAGTACCCGAGCCCTCGGATCGGCGACGAAACCCATCGCCCGCACCTAGCCTTAATGCTTCTAATGCATACAACATACATGAGCCTAATCCAGCAACTAGGCCTAGGTGTCTCTATATGTCAATTCATTAATCACATGTCCAACAAGGTATAGCATAGCTATAGGGTAGGTTTAGCATTGAAGAATAAACAAAAGCCAAGCACATCATTCACATATCCCAATCATATATAATCTCATTCAACACA
This sequence comes from Narthecium ossifragum, assembly GCA_963920575.1. NCBI lineage: Eukaryota > Viridiplantae > Streptophyta > Magnoliopsida > Dioscoreales > Nartheciaceae > Narthecium > Narthecium ossifragum. The sequence continues at coordinate 8,964,485 of OY986968.1, forward strand.
TACAAAGGGCACACCTTCGGCCCAATCAGATTTAGACATTCCCAAGGGGCATCATTCCCTTGGTTAATCCCACAAATAAAATAGAAACGGGCACACAGCCGGCCCTAAGCATAAACATGCTATAAGAATACGTAATTGGATAATTAGCAGGAGATCATAAGAATTTCGACAATAACCCTAAGTCATCGGATTTGTACAGAGAAAGGAATATGCTACTCTATTATACAATTGACATGATTGAAATATGTATACCAGAATCATAGGGAATTAGAGCAATAATCAATCGGCAACCTAACATTTGGCAGCAACCGTTGAGCACTTCCATCATGATTTAAGAACACTCAATGGGAAGAAAAAGGAAGGGAAGGGGAAAAAACTCAGCCACCAACCAAGCCAACCTTCAACAAGGATCCATAAGTATGAAACATAGTTCTCATCTCTAAGGGTGAAGCATCAACTGGGAAGAAAGACTGAGAGTCCTTGCAATCGGTTCATGGCAACCAAAGGAGAAACAGAGTAGCAAAACACAGAAGAGAGGAAGAACACCAATAGAGCCCCGGGAAACAAAGCCGACGCATAAATCTCAGGCCAACCGCATTACAATCCACCCAACCAAAGAAAGGGAAAGGAATCTACACCAAACACCAGAAGATTCAATGAAAATCGGGAAGCTCAAGTATCAGGGCAACTAAGAACAGAGGACAAGAAGTCTGTAGAAACCCAAAGGATTCACACTATTGCAAAAAGGAAACAATCACCAACACCTTGCGTGCATACCCAGCAATTCCAGAGCAAAAAACCTCAACAAGTACCCAGCAAACCAAGGACAGGGGAGAAAGAAATCCGCGGGAACCCAAAGCTCTGGTCATTGCAACACAGAAGGGAAGAAGCATCACACGAGTCCTAAGCAAGCATACATCCCAGCGAAACAACATAGAGAGAAGAAGAAAAACCAATCGGAGGTCACAAAACCAGCAAGGGAATCCAACCAAATCCTAGACTAGCATGCATCAAACCAACCCTAGAAGCCTAATCGAGGATTAGGGTAGGAATCCCTGAAGGTCCAAGAAGGGGGTGAATTGGACTTTTTTCGAAAAACTAGATTAATGAAAAAATCAAGTAGGAGAGAGCTAACACCTTAAATACTTGTAGATGAAATGAATACTAAAGCAAGATAGCATGCAAGAATAATAGCAATAAAGGTTAGACAGATGACACCGATTTTATAGTAGTTCGACCCAACTCTTGGTCTACGTCCACTTCTCTTAAGGCTCCCCTTGAGGTTCCACTACTTGCAAATCCTTTACAAGCTTTTCCTCCAAGCTTCCTGGTGCTTGGTGACCTTACACTCACAACCACTTGCTGTTGAATAACTCTCAAAGTACCTCTTCACACTTGAAGAAGGTTTACAAAGGTTGTAGCTCAAAAGAGAATAAGTAGAAAACTTTGCTAAGACTTGCTCAGATGATCTCAATAATAATGATAAAAGTTGTGGCAAGTTTACATCAAGGAACTACTTATATCTGGGCTTCAACCAGCTCAACAAGGAGCTCCAACGGCTCTCTGCAACTCTCCAACGGCTAGTTGTTTACTCTGCGCGTTGCTGGCGGTCGATCTAAGCATCGTCCGTCATGTATAAAAACTCAGCCTTTTTGATCGACGGTCAATCCATGCATCGTCCATCACACCTCACGGTCGACCGTGACATCGACCGTCACATCGTCCATCAGCCTCTGTTAAGGAAATGGTTCCCAGGGTCGATGCTCGGATCGACTGTCGCTTCTTCACTTTTCTTCATAAATGCGCCACGGTCGACCGCCGCATCGACCGTCGCATCGTCCGTCAGGCTCTGTTAAGAAAATGGCTTCCCTGGGTCGATGCACCGATCGACCGTCGCTTCTTCACTTTTCTTCATAAATGCGCCACGGTCGACCGCCGCATCGACCGTCGCATCGTCCGTCAGGCTCTGTCAAGAAAATAGCTTCCCACGGTCGATGCACCGATCGACCGTGTGCCAACAATGCATATTGCCAAGTATGCTGCATCCAATGTGCAACCATACGGTCGATCCATGGATTGACCGTCACATTCCCACGGTCGATCCATGCATGGATAGTCAGTACAAAGGTAACTTAAATATTGAATTTAAGATTTCCAATTAAAGGGGTAATAAATATTAAACATATATTTTATCATTTAATGTATATTGGCATCATCAAAACAAGGTTAGGATCAACAATCTCCCCCTTTTTGATGATAACAATCCTTTTAAATGTGATGATAAAATATTTTGACTCCCCCTTAATCAATGCATCCATTTCTTTCAAGAAATGTGTTCTAAAGTGAATTATCAAGATGCACATAAGTCATATATCTCAAATATGATATTAAAAGTTCATGTAAGATATGTTGACAGAATAATTTAGATTTTAGTATGTTCACTTCTTTTCATTAATAACATTTAAGTTTTCATGAAGTGATTTCATATTGAACATTGAGATTAAAACATTGTACTAGTACATCATAACAATATCCAAACACATTTGCCTTTCATTCTAAAGATTTCAACATTTGCAAACAATACTTCCATTCAAAATCATTCGGAAAACTTTGAATTTACAAGACTTCCATTTCAAAACAAGGTTTTCCAAAATACAAGAGTAAAGATATGAAATGTAGAAATGTAGGGCTATTGTTCAACATTCATTCATCACACTTTTTCTCCCCCTTTGGCATCATCAAAAAGAGGTAAGAAAGATGGGGATTTAGGATCAATCAACTGAAGGTGTGGTAGGTGAGAATTCAGTTTTGATGTAGGCAAGTATGTCTTCAAGTTGCTTGGACATCTTGGCTTGATCTTCGGTGATTGTTGTTTGGGAAGTCTTGATGTCACCTAGACTTACTTCCATTCTTCCTAATCTTGCTTCAAGCTCATCAAGTCTTTGTGTCGTGTTGTGACGAGCTCGGCTACTGGAGGATTCACCTTGAATTCTGCGTGCATCTTCTTCTCCCCCTTGATTTTCCTCATCATGCTCTTCTTGATGCTCGTCTTCTTCATCACCATTGATATCAGGAAAACCGAGTCCTAAAGCTCGTTTGGCGGCCTTCATCCTTTTGTAAGTAGATTTGTTGAAGGGTTGAAAAAGGGGTTTTCATTCATCAACTACTAGGTTGAGGGTAAGGGCTTGGAAAATTCTTGTTTGAAGCCCACCAAAAGGTAGTGACTGCCTAGCACTAAGGTTAAGCATCTCCTTGATAAGGAGATAACCTAGGTTTAGAGGCTTCTTCCTAACCATGCAAGAAAGAATATAGGCATGGATGGGCTTCAAGTGATCATGGTGGCCAAGCTTAGGAAAAAGATTTGTTCCTAAAAAGTGAGCAAGCTCCCTAAAATGTTGGTGTAGGCTATTTAATTCTATAGGGTTTTTCTCAACTAGGAGAGCCTTAAGGATTGCCTTTCTCCCTTGTTTATCCTTATCAATTCGGTTGAGGTCCTCATAGGAAGTAAAGTAAATGCACTCTCCTTGATTTGGTGCATCTAGTAACTCATTCAACCATTCTACGGTAATTTTGAATTCATTTCCATAGATATAGCTACTAAGGGCTACACATCCTTCATCATCAATATCCTCAGTCATATTGCAATAGAAATATCTAACCATTTCGGGATAAATGTACTAAGGCATCTCTAAGTATATCTTCCAACCCATATCAGTGAAAAATCATTCAACTACATATTCCTTTCCTATAGGCAATTGAAGAGCTCTACCCGAGACAACAAACTTATCCTTAAATTCAGGCAATGAGTTATACCTATCCTTATCTAGGAAGAGGTAGTCGTTGTAGGAAGGAGTAGGTGGAGGAATAGATGAAGAACCGCCATGCGAACCTCTGGTTTTCTTCGTCCCGGTCTTTTGTTGTGCTACCGCGGTCTTCCTTTTCCCAGCTTGACTTGGTTCCTCAGGTGGAGGAGGGCCGGCATTCTTGGTGCGAGGCATGGTTTTGAGAGGGGAAGAGTAGACGTGGTTTTGAGAGACGAGGAGCAGTGGGCTGCGGTCGTTGAAGAGGCTAGGGCATGGTCGAACCAGGAGAAGATATGAAGGGTTGATCGGGAGTTATAAGGGGAGATTAGAGTGAAAATGACTGAAAAGCCCTTACTTATTGTCACACGATCCGTGGCGGTCGACCGTAAGAAGTTGGCGGTCTACCGTCATGAGCAATATGTGTAGTATTTAAGTCGCACGGTCGATCCGAGGAAGTTGGCGGTCGACCGTGGCACACAATAGTTCTAAAAATGAAAGCCCACGGTCGATCCTAAACGTTGGCGGTCGACCGTCCAATGAGAAATGTACGCACGGTCGACCATCAGGAAGTCTGGATCGACTATCAGTTCCAGAAAGTGAGTTTTGAAATTCAATTTAAAATCATTTTTAAATCAAAACATCACAAAACTTTGCATACACATGTAACTAAATATTATGAGCTAAAAACACTCATCAATCATGATATTCACTTAATTTACTAAAATTTAGCATTCAAGTTAGATATGGTATGAAAAACAGATAAAGAGGTGACCATACCTTTTCTTTTTAGCTCTTTTATTTTGGACATCCATTGGACATCCCAAGCTCCCTTAGTAGATAAAAAACCTGTCTTCACTCAAGGGTTTGGTTAGAATATCCGCAATTTGATGCTCGGTGCTTACAAATTCAAGTGCTATATCTCCTTTTTGTGTGTGATCACGAAGGAAATGGTGTCGAATTTCTATGTGCTTTGTTCTAGAATGTAGGATGGGATTTTTAGATAAGCTTATGGCACTAGTGTTGTCACATCTAATGGGCATTTTGCCTACATGTATGTTGTAATCTACCAATTGGATTTTCATCCAAAGTAATTGTACACAACAACTACCCACCGCAATGTATTTCGCTTTGACGGTGGATAAAGCAACTGAATTTTGCTTATTGGAAAACCAAGAAACAAGTGTATGACCAAGAAAGTGACATGTACCACTTGTGCTTTTTCTATCAAGCCTACATCCGTAAAATCCGCATCGGAGTAGCCAATTAGATCAAAAAATGATCTTCTAGGATACCACAAACCATAATTTTAGGTTTCTATTAGATATCTAAAGATCCTCTTGACCACAACCAAATGAGATTCCTTAGGATAAGATTGATATCTAGCACAAAGGCAAACACTAAACATGATGTCCGGACTACTAGCAGTCAAATAAAATAGAGAACCAATCATCCCTCTATAAAGTGTTTGTTCAACGGGTTTCCCATCTCCATCCTTGTCTAATTTGAGTGTTGTACACATGGGGGTTCTATAAATTTTGGATTCAACAAAATCATATTTCTTGAGTAGGTCTCTAGTGTATTTGGTTTGATTTATAAAAATCCCTTCACGAGTTTGCATAATTTGTAATCCAAGAAAATAATTGAGTTCACCCATCAAACTCATCTCAAACTCACTTTGCATACATGTGACAAATTCTTCACAAAGTTTATCATTTGTAGAACCAAAAATAATATCATCAACATAAATTTGAACCAAGAGCAAATTTTTGCCTTTTGATTTGGTAAATAATGTTGTATCAATTTTTCCTCTACAAAAATCATTATCCATCAAGAATTTGCTAAGCCTTTCATACCAAGCTCTAGGAGCTTGTTTTAATCCATACAAGGCTTTAGTGAGTTTGAATACATGATCTCTCAATTTGTAGTCTTCAAATCCAGAGGGTTGTTTAACATAGACTTCTTCCTTTAGTAAACCATTCAAGAATGCAATTTTAACATCCATTTGATATAATTTGAAATCTTTGTAAAATACAAATGCTAGAAGTAGTCTTATTGCCTCAAGTCTAGCTACCGGTGCAAAAGTCTCATCAAAATCAATTCCTTCTTGTTGATTGAAACCTTTTGCAACAAGTCTAGCTTTATTCCTTGTAATTGTTCCCGATTCATCCATTTTGTTTCTAAAAACCCATTTAGTACCAATAACGGGATGATCATAAGGTCTAGGTACCAAATTCCAAACTTCATTTCTTTCAAATTGATTCAACTCTTCTTACATTACTAAGATCCAATGATCATCCTCTAGTGCTTCCTCAATCGTTTTGGGCTCAATCTGAGATAGGAAGGCTAGATTTGCACAAGTGTTCAATGAAGATCTGGTTTGTATTCCTTTTGATGGTTCACCAATAATCAATTCCTTTGGGTGTGAGGATGCATATTTCCAATCTTTAGGCAAATCATGATGTTGATCACTAGGTATAATCTCAAGGGATTCCTCAAATCTATCATTCAATTTTTCGACATCATTTTGGGTTTCATCCAATAAATCTTTTGATTTGTCAGTTGGGATTTCCTCATCTTTACCATTATCAATTCTATTAGGAATTAAAATCATTTCATCAAATGTAACATCCATTGATTCTCAACTTCCAAGTTCCTTTTATTGAAGATTCTATAACTTTTGCTTCTCTCCGAGTATTCAAGAAAAACTCCTTCATCGGATCTAGCATCAAACTTTACAAGATTATCCGTGCCATTGTTCAAGATAAAACATTTGCTACCAAAAGCTCTAAAGTACCCAATATTTGGAATTCTTCCTTTCCAAAGCTCATAAGGGGTTTTCTTCAAAATAGGTCTCAAAGTTACTCTATTTATCACATGGCAAGAAGTATTAACTGCTTCGGCCCAAAAATACTTAGGAAGATTATTTTCACATAATAGGGTTCTAGCCATGTCTTGTAGGGTTCTATTTTTCCTTTCAACAACACCATTTTGTTGAGGGTTCTAGGTGAAGAGAAGTGATGGGAAATCCCGTTGTCATTGCAAAATGTTTCTAGATGGGAATGCTTGAATTCTCCTCCATGGTCACTTCTAATGCATGTAATGAGAATACCTTTCTCATTTTGGACTCTTCAACAAAAGTTGGTGAATTCCTTAAAGACATCATCTTTGTGTGCAAGGAAAATCACCCAAGTGTATCTAGTGTAGTCATCTACTAAAACAAACTCATATGAGCTACCACCTAAGCTAGTTGGCTTAGTAGGCCCAAAAAGGTCCATATGAATGAGTTCTAGTGCTCTTGTGGTGGAAACTATATCTTTAGACTTGAAAGAGGATTTTACTTGTTTTCCTCTTTGACATGCATCACAAATCTTATCTTTCTCGAATTTGATCTTGGGAAGTCCAAGAACAAGGTCTTTTCAAGAGAGTTTGAAAATTAAATCCATGTGAGCATGTCCAAGTCTCCTATGCCATCACCAAAAATTATCATTTAAAGCACTAAGACATAAATCATCATGACAAACAAGATCATTAAGATAAAATGTATACACATTACCATCACGATGACCAACTAAAATGATTTTATCATTAATAGCATTCTTAACATAGCATTTTGAATCTTCAAAAATAACTTTGTTACCTTTATCACATAATTAACTAATGCTAAGCAAATTATGTTTCAAACCTTCTACCAAAAGAACATTTTCAATAATAGTGGAAGAGGTTTTACCAATATTGCCAATGCCAATTATTTTTCCTTTTGCATTGTCTCCAAAGGTCACCATTCCTCCATCTTTGGATTGGAAGGTTGAGAACATGTTCCTTTCTCCCGTCATGTGTCTTGAGCATCCACTATCAAGGTACCATCTTTTAGCCTTTGTGTTGGCCTTGATCTTGGATCTCATACATTCCTACAAATAGGAGATCAAACCTTGATTTTTGGTACCCAAATCTTTTTGGGTCCATTTGCATTAGTACTATGCATAAGAGAAGAAGATGAATGTCTAGGTGCCCAAATTTTCATAGCATTAGCATGCCTCATTAGATAGCAACTAGGTGCAATGTGACCTACTTTGCAACAATAATGACATATAGGTGCTTGTGCTACCTTAGGAGGATGAGAAAAACCATTAACAAAGTTAATCTTCTTTTGGTTGTTCACCTTCCTGGGGTTGTAGCCAATTCCTTCCTTGTTTAAGGAGTTTCTTTGGCTATCAAGGATCTCATCTAACTTGTCTTTACTCTTCACGAATTTAGATATATTGATTTTTAAGTCATTTACCTCAAGAGTGAGATCTCTCTTAGATTTCCTCAAGAAGATAAGTTCCCTTTGCATATCATAGTTTGTGTTCTTCAATATGGTGAGCTCATATTAAGTGTCCTTGAGTTCATCCTCAAGTGTGTCATTTGTGTCACAAGACTTGTTGTCTAGCATATATTTGTTTTCATTTTCTAAAGTTCCAATCCTATGCATGGCATCTACTTTTTCTTCTTCTACTTTCTTCAAATCCTTTCAAGTAGCATAGTATTTCTTTTTAAGGACTTTGAAATCATTAGCTAAAGCATGATAAGCATCAAAAAGTTCTTCAAATGCAAGCTCATCCTCTACCTCATTTTCTTCTTCTTCCTCATCTCCATGTGCCATTAAGCATATGTTGGCTTCCTCTTGTTCTTCTTCATCAGATGAGGTCTCCACATACCTTTCTCCCCAAGTAGCCATCATTGCCTTCTTTTTCTTGAACTCCTTCTTTGTTGGCTTCTTGAGTTGAGTGCAATCGGACTTGTAGTGTCCGGGTTTTCTACACTCATAACATATGATTTCATTTGAGTTAGAAGAGGTAGGATTATACTTTTCACCTTTGAAGAATTGTTTCTTGAAGAATTTCTTTACTACTTGGCGTTTGAAGATCTTTTGTATTCTTCTTGATATCATCGCCAACTCCTCATCGTCATCTCCTTCACTTGAATTGGATGAGTCTTTGCTAGATGACTTGAAGGCAACCGTCTTCTTCTTTTTATCTCCCTCTTCGTTGCTTCTCTTCAAGTTCATCTCATAGGTCATGAGGGAACCCATGAGCTCATCTAGTGACAATTTGGATAGATCCTTGGCTTCTTCGATCGCTGTCACTTTAGGATCCCAAGACTCAAGTAGACACCTAAGAATCTTCCACACAACCTCATCGTTAGCATAAATTCTTCCAAGAGATTCAAGCATATTTAATATGTTAGTAAAACGTGTAAACATCTCACTAATAGTTTCATCATTCTTCATACAAAAGAGTTCATACTCATGTACAAGCATACTAATTTTTTACTCTTTAACACGGCTTGTTCCCTCATAAGTAACCTCAAGTTTGTCCCATATCTCTTTCACACTTGAAGAAGGTTTACAAAGGTTGTAGCTCAAAAGAGAATAAGTAGAAAACTTTGCTAAGACTTGCTCAGATGATCTCAATAATAATGATAAAAGTTGTGGAAAGTTTACATCAAGGAACTACTTATATCTGGGCGTCAACGACCTCAACAAGGAGCTCCAACGGCTCTTTGCAACTCTCTAATGGCTAGTTTTTTACTATGCGCGTTGCTGACGGTCGATCCATGCATCGTCCGTCATGTATAAAAACTCAACCTTTTTGATCGACAGTCAATTCATGCATCGTCCGTCACAACTCACGGTCGACCGTCACATCGTCCATCAGCCTCTGTTAAGGAAATGGCTTCTCAGGGTCGATGCTCGGATCGACCGTCGTTTCTTCACTTTTCTTCATAAATGCGCCACGGTTGACCGCCGCATCGACCGTCGCTTCGTCCGTCAGGCTCTGTTAAGGAAATAGCTTCCCAGGGTCGATGCACCGATCGACCGTCGCGTCTTCACTTTTCTTCATAAATGCGCCATGGTCGACCTCCGCATCGACCGTCGCATCGTCCGTCAGGCTCTGTCAAGAAAATGACTTCCCACGGTCGATGCACCGATCGACCTTGAGCCAACAATGCATATTGCCAAAATGGTGCATCCAATGTGCAACCACACGGTCGATCCATGGATCGACCATCACATTCCCACGGTTGATCCATGCATCGACCGTCAGTACAAAGGTGACTTAAATATTGAATTTAAGATTTCCAATTAAAGGGGTAATAAATATTAAACATATATTTTATCATTTAATGTATATTGGCATTATCAAAACAAGGTTAGGATAAACAATCCCTACCTTTAAGGTCTTTGTCCGATGAAAAAATCCACTCCCCTCTCCTGTTCTTTCGCCGCGGTTGCTGTCGCCATGTTCTCCGCTGTCAGAGAAGGATCCCTTAGCCGCGTCTCCCACCTGCGGTCGCGATCACAGCCGCCGCTCTCTTCCAAGCCGTCGCGATCTCTCCCTCTCCTCAGCCGTCATGCCGTGACCCAGGCAAAGGTCTTGCGAAAGGGAGAGTGAACAGTAGGGCTGGGTTTTATATACTCGGGTTACTTAAGTCCACGGCCGTTCGATTAGCCTAAGTTGATCATAGCCGTTCAGATCTAGATCTACTTGATCGAACTCCGATCTTCAGATCCAGAGCACTCTTTTGGATCTAATCAAGCACATACATCATTACAATGCTGTGTGTGCGCTACGCGTGTCTGAAACTAATCGACATGGCGCAATTTAATCAAATTGCCCATGGGGTCGCAAAGAGGCAATGCGATCAGCCGATCGCACTCGACGCGAAAACATGCCAAGAAGGGATCGAACCTCGACCGACGCGATCGAGCCGGGTCAGAGGAACGGGTCCTCACACATGCAAACCATCTGCCAAAGACCATCATAACATGTGTAGGCAATGAAAGATCGTCGACAAGTGTAAAGAAATGAACATGGGGAAGCGATTATGATGACGTTATAACACGATTTCCTCTAATTGCACCACGATCAAGCCAAGAGGGAACGGTTATTAGCACTAGGAAATAAATAAGCTTCTCTTCACTGTGTAAAGGCTCTCCGACACTCATGTAACCAGCCTACGTGATTGGATTTCCATTATGTTCCTCTTCTACTTGTAAGTTTATTTTATTAATGGAGATCATTTAGTGTTATTCTTATATTGCTTTCTTAGATTAGTTTAAATTATGGTAGTCTAGATAATCTAGTTCTTTACAGTATATTAATTTAGGGTTATTGTAGGTTTAATCATTTTTTTCTTGGATTAAGTGCTTTTAGGATGATCTTTATTGTTTTCTAGATTTAATTAGTTTCTTTAAATCTGATTATTGTTTCAAGTAGATTAACTTAGATTTAAATTAGGATTAATTCGACTTTGTATGCAATCTTATCCACAATTAAACCTTTTAATAGATTTTAAATAGGATTTTGACTGCATTTCAAATTAATTTGACACCTCCGTTCGAACTGAGTTCGAAGGAGTTGAGCCTTTACACGTCCCTGATCTTTGACTTTTGGACTATTTCGACTTGGCTGGTCAACGACAATATTTCCTCATTAACACCAACAACTCAAAAGTTTTGACCTTACGTATATAGACTATTTTTCACAATTATATATCACCCACCAAATAGATAGAATTCTCCAAATATTTCACTTCCTCAACCTTCCTCAACCTTCGCTAACTAATCGAACTTAACCTAGGTAAAATAACTAGATACGGGAAAGTTACCAAATTATCCCTTATTATTAAGTTCTCAGTGTTAAGGATAAATATCATGATCAAGATGTACAAAATCATATTGAGAAATAAGAGCTTAGTAGGATAAGATTTTATAACAAGATAACTATGAATGAAATCTTAGTCTAGTAGGATAAGATTTCCTATCAAGATAAATATGAATGAAATCTTATCCTTATTAGTATGATTTTGTACATCTTGATCATGATCTTTATCCTTAATACTGACAGTACATTTGGTTGGACATAGCCGTCACGAATGGAATAGTCAAATCCCAGTCAAAGTTCATTACATTGTTTTGGTTAGACATTAAAGTTGAAAATGGAATGCTTCATTGCTGACATATTGGAAATGAGGCTTTTCCATCTAATAGCCCGGACTAGATCATGATCAAGATGTACAAAATCATATCGAGAAGGATAGGATTTCATTTATAGTTATCTTGATATGAAATCTTATCCTACTAGACTCTAAGATTTCATTTATAGTTATCTTGATATGAAATCTTATCCTAGACTCTAAGATTTCATATCAAGATAACTATGCCTAAGATTTCATTTATAGTTATCTTGATATGGAACCTTATCGCGAACTCGGTGTTAAGGATAAAGATCACGATCAAGATGTACTAAATCATATTGAGAAGGATAAAATTTCATTTATAGTTCGGATAATTGGTCATAACCCCACTTTAGAGAATATTTTTGGTAAAAACCCCATGTGGACAGAGGAAGAGGAGAGAGAAAAGACAGGAAAAATATGAACTTTGGGAAAAAAAGGGGTAGAAAAATAGGGAAAAATATAGAGAAATTTACAGAAGAAAATATTGTAATTTAAAAAGTTCAAAAGATGAAAATGTAGGAAAGATAAAAATCAATTTAAAAAGATGGAAATATACTTAAAAAGATAAAAAAATCATTCAAAAATATGAACATACATTTAAAAAGATGAAAATACATTTAAAGGATGAAAATGGAGTTAAAAAGATAAAAATTAAGTTAAAAAGATAAAAATGGAGTAAAAAAGATGAAAATGCCATAAAAATGTATTTAAAAAGATAAAAATGAATTTGAAGAGATGAAAATGAATTTCAAAATTTCAAAATACATTTAAAAAATGAATTTGAAGAGATGAAAATGCCTTTAAAAAGATAAAAATGGAGTTAAAAAGATAAAAATGGAGCTAAAAAGTTGTAAATGCAAGAAAGATAAGAATGCATTTAAAAAATGAAAATGCATTTAAAAAGATGAAAATGCATTCAAAAAGATAAAAATAAAGTTAAAAAGATAAAACTGGAGTTAAAAGGATGAAAATGCAGGAAAGATAAAAATGCATTTCAAAAGGTAAAAATGAATTTCAAAAGATAAAAATTCATTTAAAAAGATGAAAATGAATTTCAAAAGGTGAAAATGCCTTTAAAAATATGAAAATGCATTTAAAAATAAGAAAATGCATGAAAGATAAAAATGCATTTTAAAAGATGAAAATGGATTTATAAAGATGAAAATACATTTAAAACAATGAAATGTATTTAAACAAATGAAAATGGAGTTAAAAGATAAAAATGTAGTTAAGAACATAAAAATGGAGGAAAGATAAGAATGGAGTTAAAAAGATAAAAATACAGTTAAATTAGATCTGGCCTCGATGCCTCTCGATTTGTCTTCAATCCCGGCCTCGATGACTATCGATTTGTCTTCAATCTCCTCCACCCAAGTATCACCGCCGCCGACAACCTTGCCGGATTTGTCGCCTCCGCCCCTCCTCTCCCAAATCGTCTTCTAAAAATCACTTCCCTGCCCTCGAACGACCTCTCCTCCACCTTGCCGGGGAGACTAAGTCGTGAGCCGGCCCGCCGAAGGAGAGAGGAGAGAGGACAGAGAGGAGAGAGAAAGGGGTGGGAAAAAAGAAAAAGAAGGAAAGGGTATTTTGGTCTTTTGTGACCCGATTTGGGCTTATTGACCCAAAAAAAAATGGGTCAGGGGTCTTGGACAAAGAGTATGAGATTTGGTGTTTTGTTCCAATACCCCTTTATAGTTATCTTGATATGAAATATTATCCTAATATAGCCGTTGGAAGTACATTCCTCTCCACTGTTGCCTCTTAACACCGATCATAATCTCGATCAACATATATCAAACAGATGATAGCATATAGCTATTGCATCTAGATTCAATAATTAATCAGAATGATGCAAGTTCCATAGAGCTAGTGGCAAATCAGCTTCAACTCTTCCCCAAAGTTCATGTTATCCAAGCCATTAGTCATAACCTGTTACCTTGGCTTCCAAATTCCTGCCCTCCAAGTTATGGCATCACAATTGGCACAACTATATCCAGTTGTCTAGAGCCGATGCTCATACTGTTAGCGTGGAAATCTGACCGTTGACTGGTCAAATGGTCAAGGTTAAAATTACCTAACACTCAAGAAATAAGGATATTTTGATATGGATCAACTTCTTCAAACTTTGTTCGAACAGAGGTGTCAAGTTAAACAGAAACCTAGGTTGAACCTAATTTTATAATCTAATAAAGACTAATTATAAAAATCAAACTTAAATTAATCTTAAATTAATCTACTGAAAACGGGAAAATTATCTAAAACTACTAAGTTAATCTAGAAAGCAGTAAAAATCATCTTAAATTACTAAATCAAAGAAAAGATAAGTTAAACCTACTATTAAAATTAATCTAGATTAAAATACTAAAGCTCTTAAATTAAACTAATTTAAAGAAAACAGTAAAGAAAGCATCATAAAGATCTAATCCTACAGAATTTACCTAAGAACGGTATTAAAAACTACATTATGCGAAGAGAAAGAATTAAAAGAAACGTACTCATTTAATTAAATAAATTAAATTAACTTATAGGAATAAGAACCATATTGAAAAAAGACATTAGGCTCGTAGGCTCTGGATTTGATTTGTGAGAGAGATTACACAGTGAAAGAGAAAACTTTTATACTTAAGCGGTTAAACTGTCTGTTAACTCCCGCTCAGCACGTTCTCCACTATTTTTCATCTTTCACTCTTGATGAGCCACGTGTCCCATGTTCTCCGACGTTTTCACATTTAGCCGCGTGTCCCATGTTCTCCAACGTTTCCACATTTCTCCACGTCACGGTTTGATCGATGACGGTTGCATCTGGGCGATGAGCTTTCCTTGTGTTGCCAGGTCCTAATTTCAGTCGATGATCGTTCTTAAGTTGCCATGTCATTCTTCTTGGCCGATGCTTCTTTTGTGTACAGATCATCATCGCCCATGGCCGATGCTTCCTTTGTGTATAAACAATCATCGCCCATGGCCGATGTTTCTCTTGTCTTTCTTCATTTGGTTGATGGCTTCCTGCATATTATTTCATATGATCGTCTAGTTAGATTGGAAAAGTCTTCGGCCATTTTTGGTTGATGGCTTCCTGCATATTATTTCTTCATTTAAGCTGACGTGTCAACCATTGATTGGTTAACCATTATTTTGGCTAACTTTTTGCCCCCCACGCGATGATCGAGGAGATTGCATTTATGACCAGATGACCGCATCTGACGCGATTTGACATCTTTCTTGTTATCAACTATAACTAATCATGATAATTCTCTAGGAAATCGAATCACCACCTAATTTTCATTCTCTTTGCATATCTCTTTAAATCTCACATTTAATGCATCATACACTATCTGGCAACTCTAACCTTTTTTGCCATAGTTATTTGGCGCGAAAGAACTCTATTGGCTCTCTTCTTCTTTTTGCCATTAGGGTTTTGCTCACAAAATTCTCTTGGCTTTCTACTGTTGTGGCGTGCGACTGCTCTTTTTTCTCTTCATCCATAACCATCCTATTTTCCGCCGTGGTTCGCGAAATCAAAGTAGACGAGGTCGTTCATAAGGATGTAAGCAAAGCTTATGCAGATTTCAACGAGTTGACGTGATCAGATGAAGTCAGAGGAACGTATCTGGCTAAAGATGGTGTTTCAAATTCCAGGTTATTCATTCTTGGCCCTTGCTTCGTCCCTAAACATCTTCCTTCCCTTTCTGCTAAGAATATGGCTATTGTTAATTCTTTTCCTCTTTCTGTCGAGTTGCCTTTTTCCAAATCACTCAACTTATCTAGTCTTTCCTCTAGAAACCCTATTATCCCATGGCCTTTGACCGATGACAAGTTCATCAAATGGCATACCAGAATGATCAACCATTCTGAAACTAAGAAAATCTTTTCTGATGCGGGTATATTGGATTTCTTGAATTTGAGCACTAGGATTCCTGCTCAAGAGCCCAACTTACTTTTCTCGTCGTTCCTGTTTTGATAGATGGAATATAATAATTTTTTTTTTCCTTTTGGCACCCTCTCAATTACCCTCTTAGATATTGCTCTTTTGACTGGTCTCTCCCCACTTCGCGAACTTATATCGGCCTATATGGAACGTCCTCAACGTGATACAGTTTTTTAGACCGATAAAATTATGGTGTTTTTATTAACACTTATGCCAAGCTAGAAGATACCAATGACCCACCAAACGCTCGAGAATGATTAGCCTTTATATATTATTGGTTGTGTAAGTTCGTTCTCTGTCTTCCTGCCAAGAAACCTATTAGGGGCTATATTAAACTTGTTCAAGAAATTGCCTCTGGAAAACAAGTTTTGTCCCTTTCTACCTTCATTTTATCGGCCATATATAGAGGCATCTATCTGACTCTTGAACAATTCAAAGATGGTGGAAACCTTACTAGTTTTGGCCCTCTCTGGATTGTCCAATTACGGCTTAGAACCAATTTGCCTGGACTTCACTTGTCTCCATCTTCTTCATCGGCCAGAACTCAAGGTCATTTGTATCATTCTTCATCATCCATCCCTAAATCTTTCAAACAAACTTTTGATTATTTTTATTCTTTATCCACTTCTCTTCTTATCACCCTTTTAATCCTGACTCTCATCTTTCCTCTATCCGTCCACTACTTGACCTATCGACCAGTTTGGACGATCAGAGTAAGAGATTGGCTTGGGCGCGTTTTCTGGTTGGTCGAGATTTACATTTTGACAGGGCGTGGTGCTTATAACAAATGTGGAGTTCAAGTTTATGCTCCAAATTTTGTCAACCATCAATTTGGTTTGAAGCAAGCCCTGCCAGTACCTCCCTACTTCAGCTTAAACATAGTTACAAACTGTTGATGCATTTTTCATAATATTGATCGAGTATTGATCGTAGCAAAGAGAGATGTAGCTCTTTGCAAACGGTTCAAACTTGTACAATTTGAACTAGTGGCTGATGTGGAGTCTGCTATCGTTGAGATTTGGGACTCGGCCTTCAAAGAACGCATATTTTCTCTAGACCATGGTGTTGTCTTCAATAAGTTTGTCCCTCCTAAGAAGTTGGGACGTAAGAAAGAAGGGACTGAACAGTCTGATATGGATGATAGGCCAGAAAAAAAACGTAACTTTTCATCTCTTTTTTTCTTTTAAATACTTTATCATTCATATTCTGATCAATAACGTGATCAATAGGTTTAGAAGGTGAGGGTACGTCATCGTCCAAAAAGAGTCGTGATAAGTCTACTAAAGAGACTCCGTCTCGGAAAAAACAAAAGGTGGCAACCGGTGAATCCAGAATATCACCATTGGCCGAGAGACCTATGGCCGAGGAACCTGAGAAACAAACTTACTCATCCTCAACGATGGTAGAAGATGTAGTCTCTAGAAAGTAGGCCAAGTGGTCAGTCCGCGCCTGTTTGGAAGTGAGCCTTTCTATTCATTCTCCTGGTGTGTTTCCATCTCCTTTACATAACTTCATTTCCTTCCTCTCTTTTTTAGAATGACAACAGAGATGGAATCTGGTTCCTCCACTCCCTCTAGTTATTATGGCTCTCCTACGCATGATACACAAAACCCATCAATCTTGGGGAATGTTGCTGCTGTGAAGGAAGTTGAAGTAAATCTTCATGTTGTCACTAATCAAGAAAAGACGACGACAGGCACCAAGAAGAGAATAAAATGTCTCGGTCACAAAGTAACTAATCATTTGTGCTTCATTATCTATTTCATCGACCTTTTCTCATATCTATCTTATAGGTCAAGAAGGACAAGCTTATTGCTCAATCAACTGAGCGAGAAGAAAGGGACAATGACGATCTTTTCGAGTCGTTGAACTCTGCCCCTTCGAAACCAAGTTTGTCCTCTACTGGAGATATGCTTGTTTATGGTCCGTATAGCCTTTTAAGAGACCTTCGTGATATTAGATTATCATCTGTAACAGCTTCTCCCGGTGCCTCGGCCTCTCATCCTGTGGTCGAGACATCGTTTGTCCCAGAGCCATCGGCCAGCTGTGCTGAGCCAAACATTATCGTGCCCCCAATACCTCAACAGCGGAAACATCTATCGATGTGCCTTCTCCAACGCCCATAATTCCACAAGTGACGAGGGTCGAGAGCACTCTGGTGGTTTCATCTACTACCATGACGCCGATCTAGCTCAGTTTCAGATGAGATACATGTCGTGCCCCGACCCGTGAAAGTCCAACCGGGCCGGGTGACACGAACCGGAACCAAACAATTGCGGAAAAATATTGGCGAGGGCTCCCTCTAGCCTAATGGTCTCCCTAAACAATTCAACAAAACACCCTCAATTAGCAAAACTACAATTTATAGAAACCTCAAACTTAAGATTACAAATCCCAAATAAAATATACAAAACCTCGAAGAGGGAAAGATCAAGCACAAACATAAATACTCTCCCGTAGGAGACTAACTACACTAGGGTTATGGAAAAAAGATCACCGTTCCTCAGACTCCGCCAGGCGCCGCTACACCGCCGACCAACTGCCCGTGTAGGAATGAACACTAAGCTCAGCAGAGAAACTACACTACGACACACACAAAAAAGAGAGAAACGCAACAGTGTCACCCTCTAGAAAGGCCTGGGTGTACACAGGGGTCCCATAACCCCACCGAGTGTACCTGAGGTCCACGGTCATGATCTCCCAGGCTACCTGGTCACATGAGGGGCCACGCGCAGTAAGCAGGAAACCACTCTGCTGATAAGTACATGAAAGTGCACTCTGAACATGACTAAGAGCAGCTTATTTGCTGAGTTTTCAAGATTAATATAGATGATTTCGTCTGTATATGTTGCTTCACAAAGTTATTTGTATTATGCAGGAAATTGAAGCAAAGATGGGTCTTTAACGCCAAAACTATACCTTCTCGGAATAAACCAAATGATGTATTATATATGGTTGGAAAGCTTTGGAAGTTTAGTTTTCAGGAGTTTTTACGGTTCGTGATTTGGAGTTTCCTAGAGGAAGATATGCTATTTTTAGTACGAGAGGTGCAGACAAAGCAATTACGGAAGAAGAAGATCCTCTGAAACTCAAAGGATCGATCTTCACCAAAGGAGAGATCGATCTTTTAAGTGCATTTAATCCTGACAGAGAGCATACTTTCAAAGGATCGATCTTTTAAGTGAATTTAATCCTGACAGAGGGCATACTTTCAAAGGATCGATCTTACTCTATCAAAGGATTGATCTTCCTCGAGCGTAGCCAGAAACTTAAGAAATTGAAGAATAGAAGATCGGTCTTTCTCATATCAAAGGATCGATCCTTTGTTGACGGAAGATAAAATTAAAGGCCTAGATCTAATCCGAGTTTCTTAACTTTTGGAGGCTATAAATAGAAAACCTAGGGATAGTAAAAGGGGAGTTCTTGGATGTTTTTGGAGGACTTTTTCTGACCTTTTCTGAAGGAAGAAGATGAAGACATCTCCATCCATGGCCAAGTAATCCGTAGGCATGGTGGACGGATGACCTAGCGAGGATTAGGGTTTCTTTTTAATCATGGTTCATAGTTTTAATCTTTATTGTTAAACTCTTTTCTATGTATTGAATCTTCAAAGATTATTTTCATATTATAGAATTCTATGTGGATTATTAATATTAGGAATCCAATCATGCTTCTTTCATGATCTTATAATCCCATAGTTTTATCTATTGTTTACCTACTTTATCTCGTGACATCTTTGCTATGCATAGCCGATTGTGATAGTTGGTATTGTGTATTTTTAAAGATATGGTAAGATAAAGTTAGGGCTTTGTCCCGATGAACTTTTGCTATACGTTGCCTATAGTGACAACCAGTATCGTATATTCTTAGGTTTTGGTTGGATGAAGTTAGAGCTATAAAAGGAAGAATCATTTGTGGGAAGAGACATTTATCTATTTTGTTAGGTTTATACTTCCATATCTTCCGGTTAAGGTGATTGGGATTTGAATCACTTGACAGAGTAGTATTGTATGAACCATTGAGAGGAGAAGAACCTAAATCCGAGTGAAGTGATTTCTGATGCCTAGCCTTATTAAAATCCTGATATCTTTAGTTAATTTTAGGTATAATCAAATCCTTTGATCAAATTCAGTTAATTTTTAATTTCTCATTTGTCTTTAATTCATTGTTATTTACGTGTTGGATGTTTTCTTCTTGTCTCTCTGTGGGTTCGACCTCTCTTATGTTATGCTACACCGCGACCGCTGTGTGAGACACATTTGAGTGATATCAAAATTTGGCCTCATTGCCGGGGAGACGGTTCAGAAAAGCGCCAGAATCATATTACAGTGATTGTAAACATCAAAAGTGGTAACTTCCTTCATTTTCTTTAGTCTTTATTTTTTTACTTCGGCATTGATTTTCCTTCTTTATTAGGATTGTTTTCTTTTATTCGATTTTAGTTAATTAGCTTAGTTTCTATTATTGTTTTTTCTTATTTTCTTTTGTTAGTGTGCATCGTTTGGATTGCGTGACTATTGGTGTATGCCTCAGTATAGAGACGAACTAGGAAGATTTGCTAGGCGCCCAGAGGGTGATTCTGAAACTTCTGATAGTGAGATTTATATTATTGACCTTTTTAAGGCATACGCAGAGTCACAAACTTCACATCATACTTTCATTATAGATGAGCACGAGGAACAACAAGCTCCTAGGAGTTTGCAAGAATATTTGCATCCCACATGCACTGCTACACCTTCATGCATCATGTTTCTCCCTAATGCAACACATGTTGAATTTAAGCCTGGCATGATTCAGTTGCTTCCTACCTTTCATGGGTTGGAAAATGAAAATCCATATGTGCATATTAGGGAGTTTGAGGAAGTAGTAGCGACCTTTCATGGCCAACCAGGTGCACTAGATATCATCAGACTTAAGTTCTTTCCCTTCTCACAGAAGGATAGAGCGAAGAGTTGGTTATATTCCTTGAGGCCACGATCTATAGGATCTTGGGCTGAAATGACACAGATATTTTTCAACAAGTATTTCCCACAGCACAAGACCAATGCACTTAAGAGACAAATTTCGACCTTCGCACAGAAGGGATAGTGAAACCTTGTATCGGGCGTGGGAACGATTTAAAGATATGTTGAATTTATGTACTCATCATGGATATGAAAGTTGGCGTCTTGTTAGTTATTTTTATGATGGCTTAACTGTTAGAGAACGCCAATTTGTTGAGATGATGTGTAATGGTGATTTTTTGCAAAAAGATCTTGATGCAACAATTGAATATTTGACTGAGCTTGCTGAGAAACCTCATACATGGACTAGACCGAGTGCAATAGAATGTACAAGCAGGGCCAGACCACCACCGCAGCAACAAATTGGAGGAATTTATCAGCTACGAGAGGAGGATGCACTCAAGGCTAAAATGGAGAGCCTGACAAGGGAGCTGGAGCTACTAAAGACCAAATATATGATGGCTGCCCGGACTTCTCCATACAACGAACCTACGAGGCCGGCTAGGTCGTGTGCGATCTGTCAGGGCATGGACCACTAAATTGACGGTTGCTCTACTTATGTTGAGTTGAGGGGTGTGCACGACGAGCATTTCAACGCTATAGGAGGATTCAGGAGGCACGTACACCCCTTACTTCGAAATGTATAATCCAGGATGGCGAGAGCATCCGAACTTTAGCTGAAAGTCGAACACTCCACAAAGCAACGAGCATCATCAACCGCCATCAAATAAACCTTTTTCTAACCCTCCTTATAATACATCTGGTTTTCCTAGGCCTATATTTAATGACAGTTTACAGGAACTAGAATCTATGATTGTGTAGGAATCTAAGGAAAGAAAGGATGATGTTCAAGAGATCAAGAGCCAGATCATGAAGCTGATCAACTCTTTGCGCGTGCATGAACGAGGGTAGTTCCCAGCTCAATCTCAACAGACTCAGGTATCTAGTGCTGAGCAGAATACTGTGAAGGACATGAACGCTATAACTACACGAAGCGGGAAAACAACAAAAAGCTCTTCAAAAGAGCTCACCGAACCTCTTATTACTGTTGAAGAAGAGAACCGGACTGAGGAGAACCATGTAGAGGCCGATCATCCAGATGGCCCTCCGCCAGGTGACTTTAAGGTATGTGTCCCCTTCCCTTAGGCATTGAAATCCACTAAATTGGCTATGGAGCCCAACAACGATGTTTTGGAGCATCTTCGGCAGGTTAAGGTAAACCTTCCTCTTTTGCATGTTATTAAACAAATTCCTACATATGCTAAAGTGATTAAAGATTTAAGCACTATGAAGAGACGACATCATGTTAAGAAAACTACCTTTTTAACAGAGCAGGTTAGTGCATTACTTCAGCATAGGATTCCTCCGAAATATAAGAATCTTGGCTGTCCTACTGTGTCTTGTTTCATTGGAGAGCATGAAGTAGGACAAGCTTTATTAGATCTTGGTGCAAGTGTCAATTTAATGCCATATTCTGTTTACTTTGAACTTGGTTTAGGACAGATTAAGTCGACATCTTTGGTTTTGCAGCTAGAAGATAGATCCACGAAGATTCCACGAGGAGTAGTAGAGGATGTGCTTGTTCAAATAGACAAATTTTATTATCCTGTTGATTTCTTAGTCTTGGATAATTAGGCTGTTGTTACTGCTGATTTTAGGATTCCCATTATTTTAGGTAGACCGTTTCTTGCTACTACTAATGCTATAATTAATTACATGAATGGATTAATGAAGTTAATTTTGAGAATATGAGTTCAGAAATTAATGTTTTTAATTTTACTAAGCAGCCTGATGAGAATGATGAATGCCAGCAGACTTACCAGATTGATTCGATCACTGAAGAGGAGCTTACTGCAACTAAAATTAATTCTCTTGAATTAGATTTGGCTGAAAATGCTGATGTTGATGGTATGTGCGAAAATTCAGAACATTGTTCTTTTGCAGGTCCATGGCATCCAAAGTTTGAAGAACGGACAGAAAGAGGACAGCGACCAACGCCATCAGCAGTAGAGCCGCCAAAGCTGGACCTAAAGCCACTACCTCAAGGTTTAAAGCACGTCTATCTTGGTCCAGGTGATACATACCCAGTTATTATTTCCTCAGCATTAACTGCAGATCAAGGTGAGCAATTAGTTAGAGTTTTGAATGAGCATAAATCAGCTATTGGTTGGAGTATAGCAGATTTGAAAGGTATTAGTCCTTTGATTTGTTCCCATATGATTAATCTTGAACATGGGGTTGTACCTTATAGGGATCCTCAGCGTAGGTTGAACCCTACAATAAAGGAGGTAGTAAGAAATGAAGTATTGAAATTATTAGATGAAGGGATTATCTATCCCATTGCTGATAGCAAGTGGGTGAGCCCTACATAAGTTGTGCCTAAAAAATCTGGTGTCACCGTTGTTACCAATGAAAGTGGAGACTTTGTCCCCACTAAATTGGTGACAGGATGGCGTATGTGTATAGACTATAGGAAACTAAATGCTGCCACTCATAAGGATCACTTTCTATTACCTTTCTTAGACCAGATTTTAGAGAGAGTAGATGGACATCCTTTTAATTATTTTCTTGATGGTTATTCTGGATATTATCAGATTGAGATTGCATTAGAAGATCAGGAAAAAATAACTTTTACATGTCCTTTTGGTACTTATGCTTTTCGAAGAATGTCATTTGGATTGTGCAACGCTCCTGCTACTTTTCAACGTTTTATGATGAGTTTGTTTGCTGATATCATCGAGGAATGCATGAAAGTATATATGGATAATTTGACTGTGTTTGGTAATACTTTTAATGCATGCTTGCAAAACTTAAAACGAGTCTTGGTCAGGTGTGAAGAGAAGCACCTTGTGCTTAATTGGGAAAAGTGTCAATCCATGGTGCCCTTGGACATTGTGTTGGGCCATATTGTCTCTTCCAGAGGCATTGAGGTAGATCGATCAAAAATCGATTTCATCTCAAAGCTTCCTGTACCTAAGACTGTTAAAGATGTTAGATCATTTTTAGGGCATGCTGGGTTTTACAGGAGATTTATTCAGAATTTTTCTGCTATTGCTCGACCTTTGTGTAATCTTTTGATAAATGACACCTCTTTTGAGTGGACTGTTGATTGTCAGAAGGCTTTTCAGGCTTTGATTGATAAACTAACTTCTGCACCTATTGTACAATCATCTGATTGTGCCTTCCTTTTGAATTGATATGTGATGCTAGTGATTTTGCTGTAGGAGCTGTTTTAAGGCAGCGAAAAGATGGTAAATCTCATGTTATTCATTATGCTAGCCGAACCTTAAAATAATGCACAGATGAATTATTCTACCACCGAGAAAGAACTATTAGCTATAGTCTTTGCAATAGACAAGTTTCGTGTCTATTTGATTGGTTCTCCTATCACTATTTTCACTGATCATGCCGCGCTTAAGTACCTTCTCACAAAGCAGGATGCCAAAGCACGCCTAATTCGTTGGATTCTAATCTTACATGAATTTGATATCTCTATAAAAGATAAAAAGGGTTTGGAGAATGTTGTCGCTGATCACCTATTCAGGTTGATCGTGGAAGTAGCTGTCGATGAGCCACCTATTGTGGATGATTTCTTTTAATGAGCAGCTCTTTATGGTTGCACGACTACCCTGGTATGCGCATATTGTTAATTACTTAGCGACAGGTGAGATCCCTTCCTTTTGGACTGCGCAGGATAAGCGTAGATTTTTTGTTGAGGTAAAGAAATTTTATTAGGATGATCCCTGTTTGTTTAAGTATTGCCCTGACCAGATTATGCGCCGTTGTGTCCCTGATTATGAAATAGAAAGCATCATTACATTCTGTCACTCTCTTGCATGTGGAGGCCATTTTTCGGTGAAAAAGATTGCTGCTAAAATTCTTCAATGTGGTTTTTGCTGGCCTACCATGTTTCATGATGTTAATATTTTCTGCACATCCTGTGATAGATGCCTAACAATATGAACATTATATAGGAGACATATGATGTCATTGAGCCCCATTCAAGCTATAGAGATTTTTGATTGTTGGGGTATAGACTTTATGGGACCCTTTCCTTATTCTTTTGGCTATTTATATATATTGTTGGTTGTGGAATACGTGTCTAAGTGGGTGGAGGCCATTACATCTAGGAATAATGATCATTTCCCTATCATCAAGTTTCTTAAAGAGCATGTTTTGTCAAGATTTGGTACACCTAGGGTTATTATTAGTGACCAAGGATCGCATTTTTGTAACCATTCTTTTGAGGCTTTGATGCACGGGTATGGAGTCACACATAAGTTTCCTCTGCTTATCATCCACAAACGAATGGCCAAACTGAATTGGCCAATAGGGAGATAAAAGAAATCCTGGAAAAGACAGTGAGCCCTAACAAAACAAACTGGTCCTTGAGGCTATTAGACGCATTGTGGGCCTATCGTACCGCCTAAGAGACTACCATGGGGATGTCGCTGTTTCACCTAGTCTATGGCAAACCATGCCATCTTAAAGTAGAATTAGAACATAATGCATATTGGGCTATTAAGTCACTAAATTTTACTTTGGATGCTGCAGGTCAGGAACGGAAACTCCAGCTGTCTGAGCTGGAAGAACTTCGGAAGGATGTTTATGAGTGTTCCAGGATATTCAAGGAAAAAACAAAGGCCTACCACGACAAGCGGATCCTGATGAGGTAAACGTTTCAAGAAGGACAGCAAGTATACCTATATGACGCACGGCTGCACCTACATCCTGGGAAGCTGCGATCACGATAGACCGGCCCCTTTAACGTTAGCAGAATATTTGAGAATGGAGTTGTGGAGATTGAAGACCCGAAGGATGGGCGGCTGTTCAAAGTCAATGGACAGGGACTGAAGCCTATTCCAGAGAAGGCGGCCACTGATGAGAATCATGTTCCTCTCATAGACCCTGTCTACGAGGGATAACCGCTCTACTATCTATCATTTCCCTTTTTGATTAGATTAGGTTGTTTTAGTTTGTTTATTTTCGTTCTCATTTGCTTTTGTTTGCTATGTTATTTTTTTAGGATGATTGGACCACCGTCTGCCTAGCTTGAGAAATTCGACCACTATTCCGCAAATGAGAAATTTGGCCACCATGAGGAGCCTTGGGCAAGACTTCAGCTATTTTGTCAGGTCGCCTCGCTCCTATATCGATTTCTAATTCTTATCTATTTTATTTGACATTTAAACCTGCACCCTGTTTTATTCTGTTGCCATACTTAGCATACATTAAGGACAATGTGAATTTCAGGTTGGAGGTGTAGGCATGCATGACTTAATGCATACTACTTTGTGGGTTTAATAGTCTTGAATTGAGCATGTTACTAGAAATTATATATGAGCTGAAATTTTTATGCTTATTATACATGTTGCTTTCATATGGATTGGCCTATACAGTGATTGCATGCGTGATAACCTGAAGGTAGAACATCATGTGATTCACACACGAACACTTTATGTGCAGTGGCAATTATACTCACCAGAGGAATGAGCATGCTATTGTTAATCTAGACCATGATTTCAACTTTAGCTAGTGTTGAGTATTGCACGCTGAGAAAAAAAAAAGTTCTGGAGCTTGATCAAGCTATCCCTAAACGACTATTAAGTGATCTACTAAGTAACCGGGTGTTCTTGCCTCTGGAAGTGGAGATCTAGCGTAAAACGGTAGAACCACTAATAGCTAAAAAAGAAACTATTAAGTGTTTTGCTAAGTAACCGGGTCTCTGCGCCTCAAGAAGCGGAGAGTGCTAGCGTAAAAAGGCAAAGTGTCTAATAGTTGAAGAAAAACAGAAAAAAAGAGCATGTTGTACTTAAATGTGCGAGGGTTGGATGATTGGTCATGAAGATAGTAGTGTGTTTGGACTAATAGTGGGTAGAAGTTGCTTCTGTACGTAATATTTATTTGTCACGTTACATGTGTTCTTCTGGATGGTGATTAGCATGTTTGAAATGTAGAAGTTAATTTCATATGTTGGTAGTATGTGTATGAGTATTAGAAGTTTTCATCCTCTGTACTGTATAGAACACAATTGAATTGATAAGGCAGGATAGTTATCATGTATGTCTACAGCTTTGAACCGTTAGTGTGCTTAATTATATTTTATGCGCTTTGAATTGCTAGAGACTAGCAATAAGCTGGTTGAGGGGTGTGATGAGTGCATGAAAGTGCATGCTGAACATGACTAAAAGCAGCTTATTTGCTGACTTTTCATGATTAATATAAATGATTTCGTGTGTATATGTTGCTTCACAAAGTTATTTGCATTATGTAGGAAATTGAAGCAAAGATGGGTCTTTAACACAAAAACTGTACCTTCTCGGAATGAACCAGATGATGTGCTATATATGGTTGGAAAGCTCTGGAAGTTTAGTTTCCGGGAGTTTCCTAGATGAAGATATGCTATTTTTAGTACGAAAGGTGCAGACAAAGCAGTTACGGAAGAAGAAGATCATCTGATGCTCAAACGATCGATCTTCACCAAAGGAGAGATCAATCTTTTAAGTGCATTTAATCCTGACAGAGAGCATACTTTCAAAGGATCGATCTCCTAAGTGAATTTAATCCTGACAGAGGGCATACTTTCAAAGGATCAATCTTACTCTATCAAAGGATCGATCTTCCTCGGGCGTAGCCAGAAACTCAAGAAATTGAAGAATAGAAGATCGATCTTTCTCATATCAAAGGATCGATCCTTGGTTTATGGAAGAGAAAATTAAAGGCCCAAATCTAATCCGAGCTTCTTAACTTTTGGAGGCTATAAATAGGAAACCTAGGGTTAGAAAAAGGGGAGTTCTTGGACGTTTTTAGAGGACTTTTTTGACCTTTTCTGAAGGAAGAAGATGAAGACATCTCCATCCATGGCCGAGTAATCCGCGGGCATGGCGGACGGATGACCTAGCGAGAATTAGGGTTTCGTCTTCATCATGGTTCATAGTTTTAATCTTTATTGTTAAACTCTTTTCTATGTATTGAATCATCAAAGATTATTTTTCGATTATAGAATTCTATGTGGATGATTAATATTATGAATCCAGACATGCTTCTTTCATGATCTTATAATCCCATAGTTTTATCTATTGTTTACCTACTTTATCTCGTGACATCTTTGCTATGCTTTGCCGATTGTGAGAGTTGCTATTGTGTATTCTTAGAGATCTGGTAAGATAAATTTAGGGCTTTGTCCTCATAAACTTTTGCTATACGTTGCCTGTAGTGACAGCCGGTATCGTGTATTCTTAGGTTTTGGTTGGATGAAGTTAGAGCTAGAAAAGGAAGAATCAATCGTAGGAAGATACATTTATCTATTTTGTTAGGTTTATAGTTCCATATCTTCCGGTTAAGGTGATTGGGATGTGAATCCCTTGACTGAGTAGTATTGTATGAACCATTGAGAGGAGAAGAACTTAAATCCGAGTGAAGTGATTCTTGATGCCTAGCCTTATTAAAATCCTGATATCTTTAGTTAATCTTAGGTATAATCAAATCCTTTGATCTAATTCAGTTAATTCTTAAGTTCTCATTTGTCATCAATTAATTGTTATTTGCGTGTTGAATGTTTTCTTCTTGTCTCTCTGTGGGTTCGACCTCTCTTATGTTGTGCTGCACCGCGACCACTGTGCGAGACACATTTGAGTTGATATGACCCGTTTGGTAAAACTTGGTCGACCATTTCCCATATTTAGGGCCATTTCGATCTATAGGTAAAATCGTCTTCCAAACTAAGTCTCTGTCTTGAAAATTTCTAGTCATGACCCTTTTATTATAGATATCGTCCACTTTCAATTTCGTGTTTCAATATTTTCCAAGGCAATCACTCCTTGTTCATCGAGCTCCAAAAAATTATACATAGCCTCTTGATACTTTTCATTAGTTAAGCCATCATGTCCTAAAACGCTGGGTGATAGAATATTTATTTTAGCAGGTAAAACTACTTCTTGACCATATACCAAGTGAAAAGGTGTGACTTTAGTACTAGACTTAGATGTAGTCCTATGTGCCCATAATGCTCTTAATAACCCTTCATGCCATTGTCTTGGGTTATCGTCCATCATTTTTCTCATGATCGACTTGATTGTTTTATTGGATGCTTCAGCTTGTCCATTAGATTGAGCATAATATAGTGTAGAATTAGCCATGTTAATTTTATACTCGGCCAGAAAACTCTTGACCTTAGTACTGACAAACATTGTCGCTTGATCAGACACTATTGTTTGTGGGATACCAAATCCACAAATGATATGTTCCCAAATAAAGTTTATGACCTAATTATCGGACACCGTTTTCAATGGGATAGCTTCTACCCATTTTGTAAAGTAATCTGTCGCCACAATAACAAACTTGTGCAGCATAGATGATGGGGGATACATTTTCCCTATATTGTCAATCACCCAACATCTAAATGGTCAAGGTTTAATTATGATCAACTTATCATTGGATGATGCTCTATGCAATGGGTCATATATTTGAAAAGACTCACATCCTTTTGCATATTGAGCACACTCCTCCCCCATGCACGGCCAATAATAGCCACTGCGTATGATTTGCCATCGCATTTTAATCCCTGACTGGTGTGCACCACAAACAACATTATGTATCTCGCCCATGACTAGTTGTGCCTCATTTGGACTTAGACATCTTAATAAAATTCCTTCTGGTCGACGTTTATATAAGATATCATTTTGTAGAAAATAATAGATCGCTTTGAGGCGAACTTTTCTATCAGTCATGGCCGGTGTATTTTTAAAAAATAATTTGATTGGGGTGTGCCAATCATGTCATTCACTTATTTCATCGATCTCTATTGATCGAGAGCATCGCTCTACAGCAGAACGAATCATGCCATATTTAAAATCGGTCATGCCCTCCAAGTGTTTTAACACTTTATAGCCAGATGTTATTTGGGCTAATGCATTGGCTTCATCGTTCTGTAATCTTGGCACAGAAATTGTTTCAAAATCGTCGAATCGATTTAATAATTGTAAAGCGATCTGATGAAATGGAATTAGTATATCGCTCTAACACTTGTAATAGCCAAGTATATGGTTTATCACCAATTGTGAGTCACCTCTGATTTCTACATTGGTCACTCCTAAATCTAATAATATCTCTAGGCCGATGATTAATGCTTCATACTCGGCCTGGTTATTTGTGCACAATTGTTCAAAGGTGTAGGAAAAGTTGTATTGGCAACCAACGGGCGATAGAATTGAGATTCCAAGGCCTGCTCCATTAATTGTTTTAGAACCATCAAAGTACATCGTCCAAGGAGTGAGCGATTGCATATTAATTTCTCGCTCTAATTCTTTTGGGATGTCTACACAAGGATGGTCAGCTAAGAAATCGGCCAATACTTGGCCCTTAACAGCCTTTTGAGACACAAATTGAATATCAAATTCAGCTAAAGTTAAAACCCAATAAACAATACGCTGATGTCAAATTGGTCAAGAAAACAAAAACTTCATTACATTAAACTTGGATACAAGATAAATAGTTATATGCTTTAAATAAGCCCTTAACTTGGTACACATGAAATACAAGACCAAACACAATTTTTTCTATAACTGAGTATTTTTGTTCATAAGGCAGCAACTGTCTACTTAGATAATAGACTACTCTCTCTATACCATCTTTGCCATCTTGCGCCAAGAGATCTCTTATCGATCGGTCTGCTAAAGCGATGTAAAGCTTTATAGGATCGTTCACTCTTGGCGATGCCATAACTGGTAGCGTTGCCAAATAAGTCTTCAAGCATTCAAATGCTTGTTGATGTTGTTCTTCCCAAACAAAATCGTCTTCGTTCTTCAATCGTAAGAGCGATGAGAACACTTGGGTTTTCTCTGCACAACTAGAAATAAACCTCCTTAAAAAGTTCACTTGACCAAGTAACTTCTGTAGTTCTTTCTTAGTCTTTAGAGGCTTGGCGTCAATAATTGATTTTGCTTTGTTTTAGTCAAGCTCAATACCACGCTGATGAACAAGAAAACTAAGAAACTTTTCTACTTGCACTCCAAATGCATATTTTAAGGGATTTAATTTTAACTGGTACTCCCTCATTCGCTCAAAGGTTTGAACTAATTGATTAAAATGATCGGCCACAATTGGTGATTTAACCACAATGTCATTAACATAAACCTCTACAAATTGGTCGATCATGTCATGAAAAATCATATTCATCGCTCTTTGGTAAGTAGCACCAGCATTTTTCAATCCAAAGGGCTTTACAACCCACTCATAGCTACCAATCGCTCCTGGACATGTAAACGCTGTTTTATGGACGTCCTTCTCAGCGATATAGATTTGATTATACCCCGAATAACCGTCCATGAAGGAGTAAATTTCATGTCTAGCTGTTGAATCAACCAAATTGTCTACTGATGGCATAGGATACTCATCCTTTGGTGTTGACAAGTTTAAATTTCTAAAATCAATACAGACTCTAAGTTTGCCATTTTTCTTATACTATATTTGAAAGCCATTCTACATATCTGGTTGTTCTTATAAAATTTGCATTCAATAATCGTTCAATTTCCTTCTTAACTCCTGGGATTATAATAGAAGCAAAACGCCTTGGCGCTTGTTTATATGGGTTAAAATTTGGTCGAGTGGGAAGTTCATGCTCGACTATATTTCTATCTAAGCCAGGCTTTTCTTTATAATCCCATGCAAAGCAATCCTTGTAGTAACGTAAGATAGCGATGAGTTCATATTTTACATCTTGGTCGAGAAGCTTGCTGATGAAGGTTGGATGATGTTCCTCTCCATCGCCGATGTTGACTTCCTCCAATGGATCTTGAGCTTGCATGTTTCAACGCTTGCCATGAGAAACTTCTTCTTCTTCTTTTTGTGGGATTTATTTTAAGCAATCAACATCGTTCATTTTGGAAACCTTTTGGCCGATGATCGGCAAAACTTTGGAGCAAAGACCACAGTGGTTGCTCTTGCAGGATCAAAAATCTCCGCTACGCAGTTCTTCATTACCTCACAGTTCTTAGACACTACCCTCATGGAATTGTTCACTTCCATGAACTGCAACGAACCATAATTACAATCATAGAATGAGGCTTCTACTGCATGTGTTTCTTCTTTATATGACATATAATCGGCCATGACAGATTCCACTCCCCCTTTCGCATTCCACAGGAAAAGACATTGGTGTAAGGATGATGGTACACACCTACTACCATGGATCCAATCTCGACCAGGTAGCACATTATAACTTGTTGGTGAGTCCATCACAAAGAACGTTGTCATTCTGATAACACTTCCGACCTTGATATCCAAAGGCAAGATCCCTTTAGATGGTGTTGGTACTCCACTAAACCCTGTCAGTGTGATATCAACTGGGATTAAATCGGATTCCGCCTTGCCAAGCCGCTTGAGCATCTTGATCGGGATAACATTGATTGTTGCTCCCGTATTGATCAAAACTCTATTCACCGGGATACCATTTATCTCGGTCGTGATATGAAGAGGATGAAGATGACGCGTCATCGCTTCTGGTGGCTTATCGAACATCACTTTGTCATCTGGAACATTATTCTTCTTCTGACGTTTGGCCGATGACGCCATTTCTCCCTGAATTGCTCTCCCTTTTACTTTGGCATCGATTTTATTGACTTGCACATCATTCACTTGAGGTTCTTGTTCATCGCCCCATCCAATAGGGACAATTTCTTGTAATTTTGGCCGATAAGTATACTTAGCCAAGCCATCTTTTGTACCCGCTTTATACAACTCGAGGATAAGCTTCTCCTGTGATATGCTTCTTCTTGCCGCTTCTTCTTCGATCTTGATTGGTACCTCAACCCCTACTAGCTCAGTCTCTTCCTCTGGTGCTAAAGGTAATGGCTCTTCTTCATCGCCCCAAGCAGTTGGGACAATTGGTTCTGGCGCAGCTGGAACAATCTGAGTGACAACTTCTATCCTCTTGACCAGACGCTTAACATTTACATATCTATAGGCTCTCAGATAATCATATCGTCCACTTGGCTGCCCGCCTGGTCCTCCTGCTGGATCACCTTCGTCATAAAGTTGTTGTAGCAATCACTCAGTATATATACCCCTCCTCCGGGCATCTTCTTTGATGTCAATCCTCTCTTCAACCTCTACATACTCTTCCTCTTCTTGATCAGTCACCAAGACCGCTGGTGATTGGTCGAC
The DNA here is from genome assembly GCA_963920575.1 of Narthecium ossifragum. Classification (NCBI taxonomy): domain Eukaryota; kingdom Viridiplantae; phylum Streptophyta; class Magnoliopsida; order Dioscoreales; family Nartheciaceae; genus Narthecium; species Narthecium ossifragum. Next base: position 8,997,379 of record OY986968.1, read on the forward strand.
GCCATAGTCGATCAAAGAGGCTCACGCTTCATGCTCATCGGCCATATCAAATATATCAGAATCACCCTCAACTGGACACTGTTGTCCAAGTCTGCTTGGAAGGATGTAATTGTTGATAATAACTGACAGTAATGTACCCAACTAAATCATATGATTACCTTCATCCCATTGTCATCGTCCTTCTTTGGATGACAAAACCTAATCTTTGAAGTTCCTTCTACCTCAGAACCAGCGGTGTTCTCCTCAAACTCCTCCACAGTATTGTCAGTCTGCTCCTAGCTACTGTCTTGAACTTGCTTAGCTCTCATCATCTGACCATACTTCTTCTGGTATCGCCGGTATTGAGTCCGAGTCATCTCCTCAACATGCATCTGTCGACGAGTGGTAAAGCTGTAGTTGTACCATCTGTTCGGTGCATACGGTTGGGGTAAAAAACTTCTTGAAGCCATCGGCTGATAAAATTGTGGCCTAACCCTGGGTACTACTGGATGATTAATGTCCTTCTAGCATCTTGGACATAGGTGTTGTCCCATCTCTAAAGGCCCCTTACCCTTATTCTGGCCAAGTCTTGTGAACACTCCTGGACGATCATCGTCCTAAGTCTCATCGATCACAATCTTAAACTTTGGAAATTTAAAGTTTGCCACATCAGTTAAGACCATCGTGGCTTCCACTTTCTTTGGAAAGGGATCGGTGTCAACCCACATACCCTTGTCCTGAATCCTGCCAGAATCAATAGCATCCTGCAAGACATTACGAAAAATCAAACAACCATTAGTGTGATGAGACCAAGCATTATGCCATTTACAATATCCTTTACCATTAATTTGATAAGTGTTTGGCATAATGTGTCTATACTTCAGTTTGATTTGTTTATCTTTCAATAGTTGATCAAAAATTTGATCGGCTTTTGAAATATCAAATGAAAACTTTCTTAATTGATGTTTATCATCCTTAGCTACTTCCTTACTCTTAAGCTCTCGCTCAAGCCTTGCAAGTGCCTTTCAAGTATATGATCGGCCTTTTAACAACTCAGCCAAACAAACATCGTCCATATATGGACATTCTTTACCAGTTTCCTCGACCTGATGAACATCATAGTTCAAATCTTTGTAATATGTTTCTCGTGAGGATGATTTCAGTTGATCCTCTTCTCTTAATAATTGCTCATAGCGTATGGCGCTAGTTTGCAATTGAAAGAGGTCGATAAAATCTCTATCTTGGAATTTTTTCTTAAGTTCAAAGGCTAATCCACTTTGAGCTATTTTAACAAACTCCCTCTCAAGTAAAGGGATAAAGCATTGACTCCTCGCTCTCTTAAACCTTTGTAAGAACGATTCTACATCCTTATCTGGCCGCTGTCTCAATTGAGCTAAATCGGTCATTGTGATTTCTAGTTCTGTCTTTATAAAATTGTGAATGGAAAGCATGTTCCATTTGTTGCCAATTCTGTATGAAATTGGACGGCAACTTAATGAACCATGAATAGCCTACTCTAGAAAAAGAGCTGGGGAATAACCTTCGTTTGACATAATCATTCACTTCTCCACATTGCATGGAAAATCTCCCTATATGTTCAATGGTTGACGTCTCGTCTACACCATAGAGCATAGTGAACTCTGGAACTTTATAGTTCCAAGGAAATGGATACATCTGATCAACCCAATCAGGATAAAGTTTTCTATAAGTTGGACGAGTAGCTGGTCATCCTAAAACCATTTGTTCTTGTAATATCTCGGCCACTTGCTCTCTTAGAACATCGACTGGGTTATAAAGAGGATTATTATACACTTGTTCATATTGATCATTCACCGGTCGAGCATTATATTGAGGTCCATCATGTGGTCAATAATAATTTGCTAAGGGATATCGCCCATTCTCGGGTCGTTGAAATTATTTCCCATTGGCCTAGGATCCTGCCCACCTACTTGGCCAAAATTATTTTGTCCATTCCATGGTCCATTATTTTGACCACCTAACTTACTGTTTTGGCCGATATTTTGGCCATTAAAAGGGCCATTATTTGGACCATTAAGAGGAAGAGGATTAGTTGGATTGTTAAGAGGTGCACCACTAATTGGTATCCCCATCAGTGAAAATACGTCACCTTGTACAGGTGGTGGATTTGGCGATGTATATGATCCAGGTGTTTGACCGATGACTATCGGTCTTGGTCCATTGTCAATCGTTATTGGTCGATGTTGGTTAGAACTATTCTGACCAATTTGGCTATTTTGACCAACTGCATTTTGGCTAGTCGATGGATTGGTCAAAAGCACAACTCCAGAATTGTTTTCAGGCCCAATTATGGTATTTGACGGAAACACATGACCGATACCATTATTTTGAGTAGGATTTTGACCGATAGGAATAACTGGTATGGTCGGCCTAACAACGTTTTGCTCATGATTCATGTAAGGCAAGGTCGTGTTTATAATGTTCTTCATGGTGTCCATGAAAAGCCTTAAAGCTAGGGCGATATGGTTGGCCATTTGTTGATTGTTAGCATGCAAAGGTTCTTCAACCATAACATTGGCAGTCCTAGCAGTTATAGTTTCATGATCAGGAAAGTTTCTAGTCGATGGTTCTCCTCGCTCAATAGAGCGATATACAACCCTATCGCGATATTCTATTTGAGGTTGTTCAATGGGTGATGGATTGACCTGTTCATTTCCACTAACTGAATTTTGAACATGTAGGGCATCACCGTGATCAGCGTTTCCTCCACTGCTATGAGTGTCTAGTCCAGTACGAGTGATGACCATACCATCTGGTCCAACTTGACCAATTTCCATGAAAACTTACACAGGGTCCCACCGGGCATGCAAAAAAATATTAGCATGGAAATCTGACCGTTGACTGGTCAAATGGTCAAGGTAAAAATTACCTAACACTCAAGAAATCATGAGATTGTGATATGGATAAACTCCTTCAAACTTTGTTCAAACAGAGGTGTCAAGTTATACAGAAACCTGGATTGAACCTAATTTAATAATCTAATAAACACTAATTATCAAAATCAAACCTAAATTAATCTTAAATTAATCTACTGAAAACGGGAAAATTATCTAAAATTGTTAAGTTAATCTAGAAAGTAGTAAAGATCATCCTAAATTACTAAACCAAGGAAAAGATAAGTTAAACCTACTGTTAAAATTAATCTAGTTTAAAGTACGAAAGCTCTTAAATTAAATTAATCTAAAGAAAATAGTAAAGAAAGCATCATAAAGATCTAATCCTACGGAATTTAGCTAAGAACAATAATAAAAACTACATTATGCGAAGAGAAAGAATAAAGATTAGAAGAAACGTACTCATTTCATTAAACAAATTAAAGTAACTTACATGAATAAGAAACATATTGAAAAAAGACATCATGCTTATAGGCTCTGGATTTGATTTGCGAGAGAGATCACAGTGAAAGAGAGGACTATTTATACTAAAGCGGTTAAACTATCTGGTAACTCCCGCTCAGCACGTTATCCACTATCTTCCATCTTTCACTCTTGATAAGCCATGTGTCCCATGTTCTCCGACCTTTTCACATTTCACCGTGTGCCCCATGTTCTTCGACGTTTCCACATTTCACCGCGTGTCCCATGTTCGACGTTTCCACATTTCTCCACGTCACGGTTTGATCGATGACGGTTGCATCTGGGCGATGAGCTTTCCTTGTGTTGCCAGGTCCTAATTTTGGTCAATGATCGTTCTTAAGTTGCCATGTCATTCTTCTTGGCCAATGCTTCTTTTGTGTAAATCATCATCGCCCATGATCGATGTTTCTCTTATCTCTCTTCATTTGGTCGATGGCTTCCTACATATTATTTCATATAATCGTCCAGTTAGATTAGAAAAATCATCGACCATTTTTATTAAGGTAACGTGTCAACCATTGATTGGTTAACCATTATTTTGACGAACACCTACCATTCTAGATTTTAGGCATTGAGAAGTTACATAGCACTTCATTTTAGAGCCTGTTTGGTTGCTGAGAAGTGAGCTGAAATGGAGTGACTTTTTGGGGAGTGATTTCACTAGAGTGACTTTCTAGGGAGTGACTTTCTGGGATTTTCTGAGTTCTAGCATTTGATTAGTGCTTGAAGTGGAGATATGGTCACCCCCAACTGTGGGCAATTTCAGGAATTTTTAATAATTTAATTTTTATTTTAATATTTTAATAATTAAAATATTAAAATAATATTTAAAATTAAATTATTAATATTTTAATAATTTTTAAATTAAAATGTTAAAATAATATTAATTTGGATGATGTGGACCAATCACGAGGTGACACGTGACATGTGGAGACCCACTTATATTAATATTTTATTACAATACGATATTATTAATATTATTTGTCACTTCCCGGCGAGCCAATTCAACGACTTCGGATAAAAATCGCCCGAAGTCAAATCCAAAAGTGGAAGTTAAATTTACCTTGAGGTGAAATAGGTTGAAGTGACTTTAATCTCATTTCAATGTCACAAAACAACCGAAGTGGTTGGAGTCATTTCAAAAAAAAGTGACATCAGTTTCATCTCAAGCCAACCAAACACACCGTGTTGGAAAAGATCCATATGCTTCAAGTCAAAAGTCAAATGTGATGGAAAAGATGGATATGCTTCAAGTCAAAAGTCAAATGCGACAAACCTGTAGACTGAGAATTAAATAGTCTATACACCTTTGTCTTCTCGTTTCCTTTCTTAGAAGCACTATCCCTTCTTAGTTCTTAGAAACAATAACATAAAGGTAGCTGGGAAATTATCAAAATGGGGTGGAACCTGACTTGCTTTGGCTGACCGTGTGACCCTCGTCAAACATGTCCTCCAAGCACTTGTGGTTTTGACCATGTCTGCCACCCATATTCCGAAGGCCGTGATGGAAAAGATCGATATGCTTGGCCAGTCGTTCCTGTGGGCCGGGCAATGATGAGTGACCTCTGTTCTTAAGTGGAGCAAGTAAGGACCCAGATGGCTGATGGAGGGCTGTCAATCCGGGATGTTGCGACTTGGCAAGAATCACTCAGGATGCAACGCGTATTCTGCCTTCTTCCTCAACACGAGTCGCTTTGGAAACAGGTGGTCCGAGCAAAGTACAGATGGCAAGGGATATTGCCCTCCTTTGTACCGAGCAAAGCGTCCTCTTCTTGGACGGCGAGATTGTTGAAAAACTGAAGATGAATCGGATCACCTTGAATCCACTTGTGATGGTGAACACAATACAAGACAACAAGAAAGAAGAAAGCACACACACACAAAAACACATCAGGATTTATGTGGAAAATCACTCGGTAAAATACCGAGAGTAAAACCCACGGGCGGAGTAGGAGTGTTTCACTAAGAATCAAGGACTACAAAGCTTTTCATCTAGAGGAGAACAAGACCTCTCCCTCTAGTGATTTTGTTATCAAAGACCATGATTAGGGTTACACACCAACCCTATTTATATCCACTAATTAACCCACACTCAGATCAATCTGGACCACTAATTTTACCCCGGATGCGCAAAGGATCGATCTTCTTGGATAGAAAGATCGATCCTTTCATTCCGTAGAATTGGCCGCCCCGACAAAGATCGATCCTCTTGAGTATGAGGATCGATAATCCAAAAACATGCTCTCTATCATGGAAAAAATCGTTTGAGAGGATCGATTCTTATAGGGCATAAGATCGATCCTTTTCAACACAACTCTCTGTCATGGGATCCGGACTGAGAGATCGATCCTTATAGGGAAGAGGAACGATCCTTTCCAGCACAGCTCTCAGTCATGGGAAGAGGATCATTCCTTTCCAAGCAATGGATCGATCCTTTGTCTTCCTGCACCTTATTTGTCTCCTTCTTCTCCTTCTTTCGCCGTACCCAGTTGCTTCAATCAACTGGGTTTGTTTGTTGAGGCCTCATGAGGATAGAACCCCAACAAACTCCCCCTTCTCGACTCAGGAGGACTCCATTCCAGCTATTTCCCTGCATAGCTGGAGCTTTTCCTTTGGCAGTGGTTTAGTCATCATATCTGACGGATTTTCGTCTGTATGGATTTTCTGAATCTGCAAATGCTTCTCTTCAAGTGTTTCACGAATCCTGTGATATCTGACATCAATATGCTTGGACCACGCATGAAAGCTTGAGTTCTTTGACAAGTGGATGGCAATCTAACTGTCGCAGTGAACTGTATAGACATCTTGCTTCAAACCAAGTTCCATAGTGAACTTCTTCATCCATATCATTTCTTTGCAGACTTCTGTAGCAGCAATGAATTCAACCTCTGTAGTTGACAAAGCCACACACTTCTGCAGTCTTGATTGCCATGCAACTGCACCTCCTACGAATGTGATGAAGTAGCCTGACACCGACTTTCTTGTATCTACATCCCTAACCATGTCAGCATCTGTGTAGCCATCTGCACAGGTTGTCTACCTCGAAAGCATAGACAGAGTTTAGAGGTTCCTCGAAGATACCTGAATATCCACTTTGCTGCTTCCCAATGTTTGCGTCCCAGATTTGAGATGAATCTGCTAATAACTCCAACAGCATGTGCTATATCAGGCCTCGTGCACACCATCGCATACATCAGACTTCCCACGGCTAATGCATATGGAATTCGGCTCATCTACTTCTTGCTTTTGATGAGTCAATAAATATTCATAATTAAACCCCTTAATTTACCTTTGTTAGGCTTAGAGTGTTTGTATTTGATAGTTTGTTAGTTGATTTCTGGTTTAATGAAGTTTCAAGTTAGAAAGTACAAAAAAGGCTTAATATGTTGAAATACACTGCTCTGTCGACTGTTAGCATAATATTCACCAGAAATTATTCTTAGGTCCAAATATTCTGACATTTGGGTGACATCTAGAAGACATCAAGATGTACAACTTCCATGTTGGACACTTTCAGAGATTCCTGATGGATTGATAGCAGTTTTGAAGAAGATGAAGATATTTAGCTGTTGGAAGACTGGTCCGTCGACGCCTAGGAGAATATTTGCCAAATATTCTAGATAAGTCCAAATGTTGTCAAATATTCGGGATCTGACAGAAGACTTCCAAATCTACATCTTTCGTGTTGGACTCGTTCTCAAATTCTGGACGGGGTGAACCCAGTCGCGACTGGAAGAAGCTGTCAGGTTCGAACCAGGAAATCCGAGTTCACTAGAGGTCTAACTCAACCCTAAAACCCTAATCCGGGAATTAAGATATAAAAAGGGTTTTGTGGCTGGAAAACGGGGAGCCTCCATAGAGAGAAAAAGAGACATTCAGATTGGAGAAGAAGACGGAGATGCGGTGTGGATCCCTAACCTTCTTCATCGAAAACATGGCTCTCATTCAAGAGATGAGTGGCTAATCTCTTTACTTAGGGATCTCATGAAGCTTTAGTGTAGCTTCTTTGTATTTTCTAATTTGATTCTTGTTATCTTTTCAAAGACATGATCCTATGAATATGGTTTTATTTTATAAAGAGTTGAGGGAACAGAGTTCCTCGACGTACATTCAGACCTACTTGATTGCTGTGCTTGATGGTAGAGATTCGTAGGATGGTTTTTATGTTGCTTTTGTGTATGCCTTTGAGATAATCTATGCTAGATGAAGATAGGTTGTACTCAGATTAAGTTCGAAGACAATCTATGCTAAGTTTGGATAGGTTATGCCTTAGGGAAGCAATAGCATTATTTTAGGGATTCATGTAAGCTTAAGAAGCTATGAATCCATAATGTCGAGATAAGAAAACAAGAGGATAGCTAGAGAATACAGGAAGTGAAACTAAAGTGGATTAAGTAATCCCAAGGTTTTCTCTCAGTGATCTACTTCAATTTCATTAATTGCTTTCTTAATTAGTTTTAATTAATCAGTTCCTAAAAATCCCAAATCAATCCTTTTTCGCTTTAGGATAAGAGTGTTGAGAGTTAATTCTGGTGTTTCTTGTTAGTCAAAGTTTTCCCTGAGGACCGACCCCGTATTTCACCATTATTCTATCTTATTAATTTAGTGTTGAAAGAAAGGTTTATAAATTTTTAAATTGCGTTTTGCATACGTTTTAACGACGACGTTTGTGAGCGATCAACTTTCATCATCCTTGGGACTCTGCTCCTTGCTCAATCTGTGATGAGCTGCGAGCGGTGTTCCGACAGGCTTTGCATCAGTCATCCGAAAGCGTTCCAATACCCTTTCGATGTACTCCTCCTGTGATATCCATAGCTTCTTCAAGTCTCTGTCACGAATGATCTTCATCCCTAAGAACTTCCTAGCCTGTCCCAAATTCTTCATAGCAAAGGATTTGTACATCTCCTGTTTCAGCTTCTGTATCTTCTTCTTGTCCTTTCCAACAATAAGCATGTCATCAACATCGAGAAGAAGAATGAGAATGTGAGGACCCGTCCCTCTACTCATGTGGTTCGCTGTGGGCCGCAAGGGCAATTTGGTAAATTGCGCCTTGTCGGCTTGTTTCATACTCGCGTGTGTACACACTTACCATGTTTGTGGTAATGTTGGGCTAGAATGGTTAGTGGGACCCAGGATCGAAAGATCCGGGCTTGGGCTTGAGTTCTTTCCCAAGTCTAGCTTTTTGGGCAAATCGGATCGATCTTCTCTAGCTAAGAGATCGATCTTCTTGTGCCAGAAAGTCAAGCTGAGTTCGTCATGAGAGATCGATCTCTTTTGAGGAGAGATCGATCCCTCATAGGTCAGTTCGTCCTCCCATAAAGCAGACTCAGCGGATTTTCTTAAATCCCTTTTGAAATCCGTGGATCTAGAGCTCAAATCTGCCGATTTTGAAGGAGTTTAAGGAAGATCCAAGGCCTAGCTGCTTGGATTTAAGCTGCTTTTGCTTAGGTAGGGATTCCTACCTACAATCTTTTCGGGTTTTTGGTTTTTCCGGTTTGATTATGTTCTTATGCTTAGATCTCTTAATATGCATGTTGGTTTTCCGTGATTTCACCGATTTTGGACTCGTGGGATCTTGATTTATCAGATTCCAGAGTTTTGATAAGTTTGGATGTATTTTCCGACCGTATTTCTCGCTGGAAGTACGCCGGAGAACCTATCCCGATCGATCCTTCTGGGTTGGTCATGCTGCGCCCGATGAAGGATCGATCCTCTGCTTGGAGAAAATCGATCCTGGGTCTTGGGTAGCATGGTTACCCTGCGTCGCGAGGAAGATCGATCTTCCTATGACGAAGGATCAGTATGCCGGTTTTTCTTACCGCTTTATACCTTGTACATATGTTTAAGCATATTAGCCCTATAATAGGGGCAGTGGTGAACCGGGGGAGTGATGACTCCCAGGATGTTTAGAATAAACAGGCGGGTAGCCCTACAGCTTTTCCTAGCCTTGCATGCCGGCATGCGCCGAGGGCTTTATCTGTGATATATGTGAGTTGTTGTTTACGGGTTTGCTTCCTGATGCAGGTACTGTGTTGGACTGCTGACAGTTGATGGTGGTACCACTGTAGCAGCTCCTAGACCTTTCATACATGTTCACCACCCCGGGGCAGTAGGGTACCGTGCCCATACCTTGTTATGTATATCATAACCTATTGTTGCATGTTTATCTATATTATCCTGCGCATGTTCATAGCATGCATTGTGTTGTGCATTAGTTGCATCTGTGTAGGGCATTGCCGATCCAGGGTTTTCGGGTAGCCCGGATCTAGCTCTAGGACCGTTGCGGGTAGCTTGGTCCAGGACTCGATTTGTAGTATTCAGTCGATTTCGATGATAGGGTTAGGTGACCTGAATACATGTTGTTTGATGTTTAGAGGTCCTGTCCTTTCCAAGTCGTATCCGAGGTGTAGCCGGAGTCCGGTGTTCTTAAACTCTTGGGAGGATGAGTGCCTGCCCAGCAGTGTCCTGGCCCGCCAAACAGTGTTCTGTGTCTTGTTGAGAGTATGCAGTGTTTTGGGCCTGCGTTCACGGACTATTGGTAGGGTTATAGGACCCTTGTATACACTTAGGGTAGACTTGGGGGCGACACTGTTGTGTTCCCTCCCTTGTGAGTGTCGTAGTGTAGTATCCCTGCTGAGCTTAGTGCTCACTCCTACCCGGGCTGCGTTTTGCAGGTGCTGGCGCTAGTTCTTCTTCGGTCGCCCCTACCGGGCTGGTGTTTGGTGACGTGGCGGCGTCTGGCGGTGCTTGAGGAGCGGTGATCCCAGTCTTACCTTTTGTTATAAATAGTCTCCTATGGGAGTGATAAATGTATAATTTCCCTGTTTGAGGATTTTGTATTATATATCAGTTTCTGTCTTTGAGGTTTGTAATTGTATGTTAATACAGGATCAATATGAATTGCTAGGGTAATCACTACGATTAGAGGGAAACCTCGCCAAAATTTCCGCAGTAGGTTAGGTTCCGCTTCGCGTCGCCCGGCCCGGTTGGGCCTATGCGGGTCGGGGCGCGACAACTTGGTATCAGAGCATAAGCTGTAGATCCCATGGAGTTAGGATTAGGTTCGGTTGAGATTGAGCGTGGAATGGGTAAGTTCTATGTCTAGAACATCCATGCATGCTCTCCTTGTGATGTGTTATGTCTTCCGCGTTATTGTTCTAATGTTTGTTTTGCCGTTTTGACGAGTGAAAGCTCGTTTGCTGTTGGTGATCGTGCAGATGTCGGGAGCTCGCGGCCGACCTCCGGTTGCTGGTCGGGGTGGGGCACGACCTGGTCGACCCGTCCGACCGGACAGGACTGCTCCTGTCATGGTGGTCCGGGCTTGACGGACTGTACCATCACCAGCGGTGATTTCGGTCGAGCAGGCAGAGGTCTTCCTCGCCAAGGGGGCCCCTGTTCCTATCGACGGGCGGGCCTCGGTGGCTATCACGATGGCTTTCCAGTGGCTGAACCCGCCCAGCTCAGCAATAGGTCTGGAGATCCGACCACGGCGGACGACTGGCACGACGGAGTCTCGCGCGTCCTGGATGCTCTCTTCGTCGAGGACGACCGGGTTCGGGTCACCCTCGCAGCGTTCCAGCTCGATGGAGACGCTCATGACTGGTTGCGCACCGCCCAGCACACCAGTGATGGAGAGGTGCCACTGTGGGAGGAGTTCAGGGCGATCTTGAACGTGCACTCCCCAGCGAGTGCGCGTGACGCCCTGACCCGTGAGTACCAATCCCTCTTGCAGGGTACTCGCTCCGTTCAGCAGTATGCCTCTAGGTTCACGCACCTTGTTCGGTTTGCGGGGACAGTTGCAGCAGATCAGACAGCCAGGGTGCGGCAGTTCGAGTGGGGACTTCGGCCAGAGATCCGGCGGCAGACTAACTCACACTGCTTCCAGTCATACTCAGCGATCCTGAACTGCGTCTTGTTAGTAGAGGCTCAGTTGCGGGACGACAGGTGTCGGGCAGTTCCACCGGCACCCTTCAACAGCACGCAGTAGCGACCCCAGGGCAGAGGGGGGTTCGGTAGGGGGCAGCCGCGGCGTCAGCGACCCTTTCAGCAGCAGCCGCAACGTGCACTGCAGTACCCACAGCCACTACCGAGCCCACCAGCCCCGTTTCTACTAACGACCGGGCCATCTGGGCAGGCCTCGTCAGGGGGAGGCCAGGGTCGGCAGCCTGGCGGCGCGTCGCCTGCTTGCTTCCAGTGCGGGCAGCCGGGGCACTACCGTAGAGACTGTCATTCGCGAGGAGCGCAGAGCGCTATGCCGGAAGGCAGTAGAGGCGGAGGGTCCGGTGCCTGGCAGGGGAGCGGGGGTGGACGCGGGCCAGGGCATCCCAGAGGTGGAGGCGGCCATCGGGGGCAGGTGTTTGCCCTCCCAGTTCGCGAGCAGCAGGACTCCGTTCAGCTGTATCAGCCGCCACCGCAGTACTAGCAGCCGTTACAGTGCCAGCAGCCGCAGCAGTACCCGCAGCCGCAGCAGTACCAGCGGGCCACGACAGAGCCATCCGTCCTCAGAGGTATCTTTCAGCTTTCTAGTTCCTTAGTAGATGTGCTGATAGATTCAGGGGCGTCTCACTCCTACATTGCTAGCATGTGCATGGCATCGCTAGGGTTAGAGACGAGTCGGCTAGAGGTTGCACAGTCGGTAGACTCACCGATCGGCGGGACAGTCAGGGTGGACCGGGTCTGCAGATCGTGTTCGTTGGAGGTTGGAGGCCTCCGGGTCTGTCTAGACCTGCGGGTGCTAGACATGACCGGCTATGACGTGATACTCGGTATGGACTGGTTGACAGCATACCGGGGCGTCATCGACTGTGGTCCCCGGAGGGTGGTTGCTTGGACACCCGACGGGACACGGTTTGTGTTGTTGGGGGATTGGTTCTCCGCCGATTCCTTTGCTTCTGGTGTGGGGAGGCATGACAGCGAGCTCTTAGCCTTGTTGGCCAGCCTGTCCCTGTCCGGTTTTGAGGGAGTGCAGCAGAGCAGTTTTCCCAGGATCGTGTGCGACTACACTGACGTGTTTCCCGATGTGTTGCCAGAGCTTCCACCGCCCAAAGAGGTTGATTTTGAGATCGACCTAGTACCAGGTACTGCACCGATCTCTCTCCCAGCTTTCAGGATGGCACCAGCAGAGCAGAGCGAATTGAGGACCCAGCTAGACGAGCTGACCAGCAGAGGCTTCATCCGTCCCAGCATGTCTCCCTGGGGGGCGCCAGTGTTGTTCGCAAAGAAGAAGGATGGTACCATTCGACTTTGCATAGACTACAGGCGGCTCAACAGGGTGATGGTGAAGAACATGTATCCGATGCCGCGGATCGACGACATGTTTGACCAGTTGCGAGGATCTTCAGTATTCTTGAAGATCGACCTCCGCACCGGCTACCACCAGTTGAGGGTTCGGGATTGCGACATCCCGAAGACAGCATTCCGGACTCGGTACGGCCTGTACGAGTTCGTGGTGATGTCGTTTGGGCTGACGAACGCACCAGCAGCGTTCATGGATCTCATGCAGAGGATCTTCCGGCCTTTCCTAGACGAGTTCGTGGTTGTGTTCGACGACGACATTCTCATCTACTCTCGGTCAGAGGCGGAGCACGAGCGACACTTGGCGACAGTGTTGCAGCTACTTAGGGAGCATCGGCTTTATGCCAAGGCTTCCAAGTGTGAGTTCTGGCTTGCACAGGTGGGGTTCCTTGGATACGTGGTGTCGGCAACAGGGATCTCAGTCGACCCCGCCAAGGTCGAGGCAGTGGTACAGTGGCAGAGACCGAGGACAGTGTTCGAGGTCCGCAGTTTCCTGGGCTTGGCGGGGTACTACAGGTGGTTCGTGCTGGACTTCTCCAGAGTTGCCGGACCGTTGACCAGACTAACACAGAAGGTCGTCCCGTTCGTGTGGGATGATGCTTGTGAGCGAGCCTTCGTGGAGCTGAGGACCAGGTTGACCAGTGCACTGGTGCTGATCGTCCCCGAGCGAAGCATTGGTTACAGTGTCTACTGCGACGCCAGCGGTGAGGGTTTGGGGTGTGTCCTCATGCAGGAGGGCCACGCAGTTTCCTATGGTTCTCGTTAGCTGAAGAACCATGAGAGGAACTACCCGACCCATGACTTGGAGCTAGCAGCAGTGGTCTTCGCCCTGAAGACCTAGCGGCACTACCTCTATGGCGAGAAGTTTTCTGTCTTCTCAGACCATAAGAGCTTGAGGCACGTTTTCACTCAACGTGACCTCAACCTGAGGCAGCGACGCTTGATGGAGCTACTGGAGGACTACAACTTTGAGTTGCATTACCATCCTGGTAAGGCCAACGTCGTAGCAGACGCGCTGAGCAGACAGGTGAGAGACACCAGAGCAGCAGTTGCAGGGTTGTCAGCGCGGCAGTAGCAGGCTCTAGATATGGCGGGCCAGTTGGGGCTCGAGTTTAAGGATCGGGGATCCAGCAGTTCCCTCTACGCAGTGCAGAGTATGCCGGCAATCTTAGCCAGAGTGTTAGAGGCACAGCATAGTGACCCAGAGCTCGAGGAGTTACGCACAGCAGCGGGCACAGAGGGCGCAGACAGAGACTGGACAGTATCTCCAGACGGAGGGCTACGGTTCCGAGGCAGAGTAGCCATTCCAGCAGATCCGGCTCTTCGAGACGACGTCCTACGAGAGTTCCACCACTCTCGCTTTGTAGTTCATCCCGGCGGCACCAAGATGTACCAGGATCTTCGGCGACAGTTCTGGTGGCGCGGGATGAACAGGGCAGTGACGGAGTTCGTATTACGCTGCCTTACCTGTCAGAAGGTCAAGGCAGAGCACCAGTGGACTCCGGGGTTACTTCAGCCGCTTCCACTAGCTGAGTGGAAGTGGGAGCACATCACGATGGACTTCGTGACCGAGCTACCGAGATCCCCTAGGGGAAATGACGCGATTTGGGTCATCGTTGATCGATTGACCAAATCGGCGCACTTCCTGCCTATGCGGACGACAGACTCGACTGACAGGTTGGGCAGTTTGTACGTCCGAGAGGTAGTCAGACTACACGGGGTTCCAGTTTCTATCGTGTCAAACCGCGAGCCCATGTTCACCAGCAGGTTCTGGCGGGGCTTCCAAGAGGCAGTGGTCACACTTCTGACGTTCAGTACGGCGTTTCATCCGCAGACAGACGAACAGTCAGAGCGGACGATCTAGATCTTGGAGGACATGCTGAGAACATGTGTCCTCGACGTAGGAGGCAGCTGGGAGGAGCACGTTCCCTTGGTAGAGTTCGCCTACAACAACAGCTACCAGTCCAGTCTTGGAGTTGCACCTTTCGAGGCATTGTACGGTAGGCCGTGTCGTTCCCGAGTGTGCTGGACAGAGGTTGGAGAGTCTTCACTCACCGGTCCAGACATCGTCAGGAGGTCATCCGAGAGGTTAGTGTAGATCAGGCAGAGGCTTCTGACGGCTCATAGCCGGCAGAAGAGCTATGCAGATCAGTGGCGACGACCGCTTGAGTTCGCAGTTGGCGACAGTGTGTTCCGGCGGACAGCACCGTACAGAGGGTCCGTCAGGTTTGGCAGCGGGGGCAAGTTGGCTCCGAGGTTCGTCGGGCCGTTTGAGATCCTAGAGAGGGTCGGCGTGGTAGCCTATCGCTTGGACCTTCCTCAGCACATGTCTGCTGTGCACCCGACCTTTCACGTGTCGATGCTGAGGAAGTACCAGCCCGACCCGTCGCATGTCATCAGAGTGGATGACATCGAGCTTTAGTCAAACGCGACGTTCGTTGAGCAGCCTGTTCGAGTACTTGACAGGAGGGATCAGGTCTTGCGGGGCAAGATGATTCCCTTGGTCAAGGTACTGTGGAGGCACAGAGGCGTCGAGGAGATGACCAGGGAGCGCGAGGCGCGCATGCGGTAGGAGTATCCGCACTTGTTCCCTTCTCGAGGTAACTTTTGTCCTATCTTCTAGTGTAGCTGTTTCTTTTGTTTCCGAGCCCTACCCTTATCGAATCTCGGGACGAGATTTCCGTTAAGGGCATTAGGATGTGAGGACCCGTCCCTATACTCCTGTAGCTTGTTTCACACTCGCGTGTGCACACACTGACCATGTTTGTGGTAATGTTGGGCTAGAATGGTTAGTGGGACCCGGGATCGAAAGATCCGGACTTGGGCTTGAGTTCTTGCCCAAGTCTAGCTTTTTGGAAAAATCGGATCGATCTTCTCTAGCTAAGAGATCGATCTTCTTGTGCCAGAAAGTCAAGCTGAGTTCATCATGAGAGATCGATCTCTTTTGAGAAGAGATCGATCCCTCATAGGTCGGTTCGTCCACCTATAAAGCAGACTCAACGGATTTTCTTAAATCCCTTTTGAAATCCGTGGATTTGGAGCTCAAATCTGCCGATTTTGAAGAAGTTTAAGGAAGATCCAAGGCCTAGCTGCTTGGATTTAAGCTGCTTTTGCTTAGGTAGGGATTCCTACCTACAATCTTTTCAGGTTTTTGGCTTTTCCGGTTTGATTATGTTCTTATGCTTAGATTTCTTAATATGCATGTTGGTTTTCCGTGATTTAACCGGTTTTGGACTCGTGGGATCTTGATCAATCAGATCCCAGAGTTTTGATAAGTTTCGATGTATTTTCCGGCCGTATTTCTCGTCGGAAGTACGCCGGAGAACCCATCCGAATCGATCCTTCTTAAGGAAGGATCGATCCCTCTGGGTTGGTCATGTTGCGCCCAATGAAGGATCAATCCTCTGCTCGGAGAAGATCGATCCTGGGTCTTGGGTAGCATGGTTACCCTGCATCGCGAGGAAGATCGATCTTCCTGGGAGGAAGGATCTATCTTTCTTGGAGCGACAAGAAGGGTGCCCTCTGTCTCGAGGAAGATCGATCCTCCTAGGAGGAAGGATCGATCCTTTTAGCTCGACAGTGAGGGGAGGCTCATTGTTACTTAAAAGATCGATCTTTTCTTAGGAAAAGATCGATCCTTTAGTAGCAGAGAGGAATTTTCATAGTTTTTGCCCGCGGGGCTTGGTATGCCGGTTTTCCTTACCGCTTTATACCTTATACATATGTTTAAGCATGTTAGCCCTATAATAGGAGCAGTGGTGAACCGGGGGAGTGATGACTCCCGGGATGTTTAGAATAAACGGGCGGGTAGCCCTACAGCTTTTCCTAGCCTTGCATGTCGGCGTGCGCCGAGGGCTTTATCTGTGATATATGTGAGCTGTTGTTTGCGGGGCTGCTTCCCGATGCAGGTACTGTGTTGGACTGCTGACAGTTGGTGGTGGTACCACTGTAGCAGCTCCTAAACCTTTCGTACATGTTCACCACCCCAGGCCAGTAGGGTGCCGTGCCCAGACCTTGTTATGTATATCATCACATACTGTTGCATGTTTATCTGTATTATCCTGCGCATGTTTATAGCATGCATTGTGTTGTGCATTAGTTGCATCTGTGTAGGGCGTTGCCGATCCAGGGTTTTCGGGTAGCCCGGATCTAGCTCTAAAACTGTTGCGGGTAGCTTGGTCCAGGACTCGATTTGGAGTATTCAGTCGATTTCGATGATAAGGTTAGATGTCCTGAATACATGTTGTTTGATGTTTAGAGGTCGTGTCGTTTTCAAGTCGTATCCGAGGTGTAGCCGGAGTCCGGTGTTCTTAAACTCTTGGGAGGAGGATGCCTGCCCAGCGGTGTCCTGGCCCGCCAAACAGTGTTATGTGTCCTGTTGAGAGTATGCAGTATTTTGGGCCTGCGTTCACGGACTATTGGTAGGGTTATAGGACCCTTGTATACACTTAGGGTAGACTTGGGGGCGACACTGTTGTGTTCCCTCCCTTGTGAGTGTCGTAGTGTAGTGTCCTTGCTGAGCTTAGTGCTCACTCCTACCCGGGCTGCGTTTTGCAGGTGCTGGCGCTAGCTCTTCTTCGGTCGCCCCTACCGGGCCGGTGTTTGATGATGTGGCGGCGTCTGGCGGTGCTTGAGGAGCGGCGATCCCAATCTTACCTTTTGTTATAGATAGTTTCCTACGGGAGTGATAATTGTATAATTTCCCTGTTTGAGGATTTTGTATTATATATCAGTTTCTGTCTTTGAGGTTTGTAATTGTATGTTAATACAGGATGATTATGAATTGCTAGGGTAACCACTACGATTAGAGGGAAACCTCGTCAAAATTTCCGCAATAGGTTAGGTTCCGCTTCGCGTCGCCCGGCCAGGTTGGGCCTACGCGGGTTGGGGCGCGATAGAGAAAGTCAGAGTCATCAAACCTCTGGTTGTAGACACAGTGATCCGAGGTCATCCTTTGGTATCCATGTTGAAGCATGAATGAATCAAATTTCATGTACCATTGTCTCGGTGCTTGCTTGAGACCATACAAACTTTTCTTCAATCGGCATACCAAGTTCTCCTTCCCTCTGACTTTGAAACCTTCACGCTACTCCATGTAAATCTCCTCCTCCAAATCCCCATGAAGGAAAGCAGTCTTCACATCTAGTTGTTCGATCTCCAAGTTCAAACTATCAGCTAGCCCAAGAATTACTCTGATAGAGGACATTTTAACAACATGAGAAAATATTTCTTCGAAATCAATACCTGCTCTTTGCATAAATCCTTTCACCACCAATCTAGCTTTGTACCTTGGCTGGTTGGACTTCTCTTCTACCTTCAGTCTGAACACCCACTTGTTCTTCTGTGCCTTTCTCCCCTATGGTAGCTCTACCAACTCATATGTTGTGTTCTCATGTAATGATTTCAACTCCTCTTGCATGGCTTTCATCCACTCACCTTTCTTCTTATTGTTGACAGCTTCTTCATAGCACTCAGGCTCTCCCCCGTCTGTCAGTAAAGTATACTGCGAGGCTGGATATCTAGTAGATGGTATTGGAACTCTGGAAGAGCGACGTAACTGAGGTTCAGGTGGTGCTGGTGAGGATGTTTGATTTTGTTGCTCTGCATCTTCACCATCGTCAGTTTCAGCTTCTTCCTGCTCAGGCTCTCCTAGTGTAGACTGATCCTCTCCCCCGTCATCAACATGATTAGAGGGGAGTTCTTGAGATAGGGGATTGTCTATCCCTGTTGGAGTCGGAGGCTTTTGATGCGACTTCCCTGCATCTTGTACATGTAGATCCTCTGAAAAGACCACATCTCGTGATATGAGTCGATCCGACTCGACCAACTGGACCCGAACCCAGAAGAGGAACAAAGCTGGTTAAACCTCTTTCCTAGTTTGACTTGGACTTCCCTAGTTCAAACTAGAGTATTTAATTAGTATTTATCATTAGTTTTTTATTGAGTCCTAGTTGATTGTTAGGAATTAATTAAGAGTCCCCTTATTACTTGCTAATTAAGCAAGGGGGTTTTCTAGTGGATTAGGACTCTGTCAAGGTCTCTATAAAAGGACCTCATTAGTTTGTATTAGGTTATGATGATGCATGAGATGAATGATAAAGTAATTAGTAGAATATCATAGGAGTAGAATATCATAGGAGTAGAGATAATATAGCTTCCACCAGTTATCCACCATAGATCCACCTTCTTCCCCGTCGGTCATCTTCTCCGCAGCCGGCATCACCTCCACCAGAATCTCTCTCTCCCCGTCACTTTCTCTCTCCTCCACGTCAGCACCCTCTCTCCTTGTCACCTGCCACGTCATCGTCTTCTTCCTTCCCTCTCTTCTCTCCCGTACCCTAGCATCCGCCGACCACCGCCGTTCTCTCCTCCCCGGCCACCCCCGTCGCCACCTAAACCCTCCATCGTCTTTCCCTAAGCCTCACGACTCCGGACAGCACCCTTACCGCCTCCTTCACCGTCTCCGGCGCCTTCCCCGGCAAACCCGACCTTCATCCTCACTGCCATCACCCGCGTCCGTCCCAGATATCACTCATAACCCATCCTAAACCTTCCTCGTCTCCCCACGACCCTTTCCCGACCATCTTCTCGACGTCCCAAGCCCCAGCCGAGCTTCCCGTCATCCCCGACGCCGGTTAACCCAACCCACCGCCGTCGACCTCCCAGATCCGGCCGATCCGCCACCCATCTCCCCGATCCGAACCGTTGGATCTCTTCCCCATCAATCCACGAGCCTTCCTGCCACTATCCCTACAGCCACCGCCGCCCTTACGCGGGCGATGTACTCCGGCGACTCCTCAATCGTCAGATCTTCCCAGCCGATCTTGACCAATTCAGCCATCGGATCAAGTCCGGTTCAGCCAAGCCGAGCCACTTAGCCCAATCAAGTCAAGCCTGACCCAATTCCTTGAGCTAGATTCAATCCAACTAGTCAAATCAGCCAGTTGGACTCAATCAAGCCCGATTAGACTCGATTCTGATCGATTGGAGCAGTAGAGACCCATTACGAGAGGATCAAGAGTAGACCGCTCGTAACATCTCGACTCCTTATCAACTTTCCCGCTACTGGATCCCATAGTCTGTATCCTAGTTCATCTTCTGCATAACCCAAAAATATGCAACACTTCGCTTTCTAATCCAGCTTGGTTCTATCCACTTTCGGTATGTGTACTGAGGCCTTACAACCGAAAATTCTGAGATGTGCATAAGAGACTTCTTTATTCTTCCAGACCTGTTCAGGGATGTTGTCGTCCAATGGGATTGATGGGGATCTGTTAATTAAATAACATGCTATCTTAACTGCTTCTCCCCAAAAGTGCTTCGGCAGCTTCGCCATTGACAGCAAACTTCGAGTCTTCTCCATAATGGTCCGGTTCATCCTTTCAGCTACCCCGCTCTGTTGAGGTATAAGAGAAACTATCCTCACATGCCTAATGTCGCACTCCCTACAATAGTTTGTAAAGTTCTTGGAGGTGTACTCTTCCCCATTATCAGTGCACAGACATCTCAATGATTTTCCAGTCTCACGTTCTACTCTAGCAAGAAAGGACTGAAAGGTTTTAAAAGCATCAGACTTATTACTGATTATATAAGCCCATACCTTCCTCGAAGCATCGTCTATGAAGGTGATGAAATACGCGTTGCCGCCCATGGACTCCACCTCCATAGGTCCACAGATGTCGGAGTGAACAAGCTCCAGCAAATTTCTTTTCCTTCTAGCAGCGGTTCTGGCAAAAGACACCCTATGTTGTCTTCCAAACAAGCAATTATCACAAGGTGTCTGGGGAGTACATGTGACGTTGGATAGAATCTTCTTCGTTGCCAGGATCTTCAGCCCCTTTTCATTGATGTGGCCGAGCCTTTTATGCCATAGTAGGGAAGTATCTTTATGCTCCACTGCTAGTGCTGAGCCTATCTGTGTAGTCACTCTTGTTCAATAGAGAGAGCAGCACTTCTTACCACTTGCGATCACTAGGGATCCTTTGGTCAGCTTTCAAGTACCTCGACCAAAACTGGGCATGTATCCTTCATCGTCCAGGCATCCTGGTGAGATCAAGTTGAGGCGAAGGTTGTTGATGTGACGAACGTCTTGAAGTACCATCTTCAAGCCAATGTTCGTCACAATCTGAATGTCGCCTCTCCCAATGATCTGCGACGTATAACCATTGCCCATCTTCACAGCACCAAAGTTTCCTGCCTTGTAGTTTGTGAAGAATTGCTGATGCGATGTTGCATGGATTGAGGCTCCCGTGTCAACAATCCAGTCGGCATGAGGGGGATCGACAACATTGATGCAGCTCTCCTTGCAGCATCCCAAGATGGTAACATCGTTGTCCAGCTCCACAACTGAAGTATCTTTGCCTCCCCTGTTACCTGTGGCCTTGCCTTCCTGTAGATCTCTTTTCAACTTCCTGCAATCTCTCTTGAAATGTCCCTTCTTCTTGCAGTAGTAGCACTGCACATCTTTTCTGGTCCTTGACTTGCTTCGGGATTTGAATCTATCACCAAGATCCCGGTTCGTCCCTCTGCCTCTAGCGTCAGACTCTAAACGATCTCTGAACTGTCTCTTCTCCGCCAGATGTGCTTCTGAGACATCATCTTCAGTAGTTTTCCTTCTCATCTCATTAGAAAGAAGAGCCGACATGACTTATTCTATTTCTAATGTCTCTTTCCCGTACAAAAGGGTAGTCACCAAGTGCTCGTATGAAGCAGGTAAAGAAGCTAGAAGGAGTAGTGCATTATCTTCATCTTCTACCTTAATATCCAAATTGAGCAGCTGACTATGAAGTTTGTTGTAGGTGTTGATGTGCTCCATCAGATTGGATCCTTCCTTCATCCTCAGAGTATAAAGTTGTCGTTTGAGAAACAACGTGTTTGTGAGCGAATTGGTCATGAAAAGGCTCTCTAGTTTCAACCATAGATTCATGGCTCCCTTTTCATTGATCACGTTATACATGATCTCATCTGCCAGAAATGGTGCTCCTTGCCTTCATGCATGTATCCTCCCAGTCTCCATCTGTCATACCTTCTGGCTTCTTCCCCTCAATGGCTCTGTAGGTGCCCTGTTGCACCAGGATATCTTTGACTCTTTATTGCCATAGACCGAAGTTGGTCTTCCCGTCAAACTTCTCAACATCAAACCAAGAGATTGACGCCTTGCCTGCCATCACAACCGATGTAACCTTGCTCTGGTATCACTTGTTGGGAAGCTGGAGGTGAATCGGATCACCCTGAACCCACTTGTGATGGCGAACACAAGACAAGAGAACAAGAAAGGAGAAAGCACACACACACACAAGAACACACCAGGATTTACGTGGAAAACCACTCGGCAAAATACCGAGAGTAAAAACCACGAGCGGAGTAGGAGGGTTTCACTAAGAATCAAGGAGTACAAAGCTTTTCATCTAGAGGAGAACAAGAACTCTCCCTCTAGGGTTTTCGTTATCAAAGACCATGATTAGGGTTACACACCAACCCTATTTATATCCACTAATTAACCCACACTCGGATTAATCTGGACCACTAATTTTACCCTGGATGCCGCAAAGGATCGATCTTCTTGGATAGAAAAATCGATCCTTTCATTCCGTAGAATTGGATGCCTTGACAAAGATCGATCCTCTTGAGTATGAGGATCGATTATCCAAAAACATACTCTCTGTCATGGGAAAAATCATCTGAGAGGATCGATCCTTATAGGGCATAAGATCGATCCATTCCAACACAGCTCTCTGACATGAGATCCGGACTGAGAGGATCGATCCTTATAGGGAAGAGGACCGATCCTTTCCAGCACAACTCTCTGTCATGGGAAGAGGATCGATCCTTTCCAAGCAAAGGATCGATCCTTCCTACACCTTGTTTGTCTTCTTCTTCTCCTTCTTTCGCCGTACCAGTTGCTTCGATCAACTGGGTTTGTTTGTTAAGGCCTCATGAGGAGAGAAACCCAACAAATATGTCGTCCTACCTTCCATGTTCGGGCTGGACTGCGTTGGGTTCCTGGAGCACACAGCCGACTCCACCTCTTGCGGTACTAGTAGCTGGCGGACCTACCTATCTGTGCTAAGCCTACTTTTATTAATGTTAACCTTTTATCAGATCGAGCCTTGGTGAGACGCCTTCAGAATGCTGATGGGAGTTGAAACCGGGATCTGGCGTAACCACTGGCGGATCCACATATTGAGGTGGGGGGCAGGCGCCCTCCTAGCAAAAAAAACCTACCTAATATATATATATGGAATATTTAATTGCCCCCCCCTCCCAAATTAGATTTGACCCCCCTAATAATTTACTGATTGCTTAGAGAAAGAAATATTTGACGATGTCCTAATGAAGATATTATGCAATACTATTGAAGTATGAAAACTCGGATGAAACAATTGTAATTATTTACTTTTATAGCTATGGTATTGTAATAATATGCTTATTTTGATTTTTTTTTTAATTAATTATTTATATATTTTCTTCTATAGTAAATTTTTTCTATTAAAGTCGTCCCCCTTCATATAAATCCTGGATGTGCCGCCCCTTCATATAAATCCTGGATGTGCCGCTAACGTGTCTTTCATCCATGTCTTGCTGATCATATCCTGAAGCTTGCGGAGGAGGAGGACAAGGCTGTTTGGATGCATGACATGGTATGATTACTTCGAAGTCTTTCTATTTCCTCTTGTATGAGAAATAAAAAAAGCAATGTCCTTCGGAGGAAGACGAGTTTAGATGGGAATCTATTTGGATGGGGCTGTTTGGGCCGAGAGTTACAACATTCCCGTAGAAAGCTGTGCATGGGAAGATTGCAACGAGAGATGTTCTGCAGCGGATCGGTGTCATCCTGAATTCAATCTGTCCTCGATGGAACGGCGATCTAAAATCCTTACTTCACTTGTTCCTCACCTGCCCGTTTGCAGGTCTAAAGTGTTTTGGCGCGACGAGGGAGGGTCTCTGATTCCGAAATTGGCCTTGAACAATATATTAATCCCGGTATACTAATTCTAGAAATCTCTAAACCGCAATAGTCTATTCCGCAACTAAACGCCACCAAAGAGAATTGAAATAAATTGGAATTGGGCAATTCCAGTTTCCTAAACCTACTGACAACCCCACTTGATATGGAGTGGGTAGTGGGGTTCGACATCACCATTATCCACCCTTCATATCTTTCTCTCACACATCAATCTTATAAGGAGTAATAACGGTTTCAATCGTTTCCCTTATATTACTTTATTTACATGTATATTTTCCTAAGTTAACTTTGTATATTTTTATCATATTCCCTGGGTTAGTTTTAAATATACATCAACCTTATAAGGAGCAAAAACGGTTATGCATAACCGCCCCCTTATAATGTTAACCTTATATGATATCCATACTAATCTATTAATCAAATTCGATTTTTATAACTGAATCATCCATTAATCTGATGGTTACCCTGCCAGGTGGCAGGGGTCCAACCTAGTATATATATATGCAATAAGGAGCTGACAAGTATCAACTCCTCATATCTCTATCCTTTTATTTCATATATAACATTTTCTTTTTAACTTCAACGTAATATATGTGAAATTAAGAAAGTATATTATTATTTTTATTTTAGGTTAATATCATATTGTATTCTCAATTTTGTTTTAAAACACTCATTACATGGTTCTCAATACACTAGTAAAAAAGACATCAATATTATTCAATTTTTCATATATATACAACACAAGGGTAGTTTTGACATTTTACCTTCAAAACTATAATTTCTATCCTTATTTCATATTTTTTACATCCAAACACTATTTTTTATTCCAAACAATCCTTATAAATTTATTTTAAAATATCAAACCCAAAATTGGTTGTGGGAGTGGGGCAACCAATCTTGAAATTGATTGCACCAAATCCGGAATTGCAGCCAAACAGTTTTATTCCAGAGGTTGGAATAAAACTCGAAATAAGCTAAGGTGAATATATGCATTATAATATTAGTAGTACGAAATTGAAATATTATTAATTATATGTATTATAATATTATTAAGTATGAAAGTCAAGAAGAATATTATATATATTATAATATTATTAATTAAACCAAAATATATCCAATATAAATGCCTATTTGGAATTTACTTTACAAACTTCACCGATCCCTATCAGTATTCTAGCTTTTTTATCCAAACACCATTTCATTATTTCAATAAATTATTACTGATTTATCGCTACTTTTCAACCAAACACTACAAATGGAATAACTTTATCCCACTACGTATCCCACCATATTAATCCAGAAATCTCTAAATCCCGAATAGCCTATCCTACAACCAAACGCCACTTGGGATTCGAAGCTGCACAGGGATGAATCCTAAGGGAAGAATGTTACGCTTTGTTCTTCATCTGCAAATGATATTTGCCTTTGAAAATTAAAGTTGGGCTACACTATATGGCTCCTTTGGAAAGATCCAAACAAACTGGTCTTCGAGGGAGAGAGAAGCGGAACGGAGGTGTTGGCCAAATCTGCTATTTGGATGGCGAGGGAGTGGCGATTATCAAGAGGAGGGTGCTCGATGTTGTCTCCAATCAGAAGCATCTTTTTGGAATGGTGTAGCCGGGATTGGTGCTCGATGTTGTCTCCAGCCAAGAGTCTTAGAGTGGATGATTGCTGAAAAGGCCCAGGCAACGACTAGATATAGAGGAAGCAGAGTTATTGGAACTCTTGAAGGGACTCAATGAAGCAGCAGCAAGAGGTTACCAAAGAATCATTTTTTAGTGTGAAAGCAAGTTGATTTTAGATTGTTTGCATGGTGGTCGTTCTTTAGCCTTTTGGATAGCTGCAAAGTTACGTGAGGTTTTCTTTTTCTTTATTCAGCGAAATTGTAATGGCATCGCGGACCGCCTTGCCTGGTTCGGGAGGCGTGCCCTGGTGCTATTTTTTGGTGTAGGGACTCTGGATCTCCTCCCATAGAGGGACTAGCATGGTATAGTGCTGCAGTATTAGCCTTGAGTCAATTTGTCAAAAAAAAAAATAAAGAAATTAAAGAACGGGGGAGAATAAGGTGTTGGGGATCTGAGGGGTCCCAGTGATGCCGGAGATGCACCAGATAGAGACGGGGATGTCGCAGCGGAAGAGAAACAACCAAACCACAAAGAAAAGGAAAAAGTGGAGACAAGGATTTACGTGGAAAAACCTACCAGCAACAACTGAAAGGAAAAAACCACGGGTAGCAAAGGAAATCTTCACTATGAGAGAGAGATTACAAAACTCAAACCCTAGCAGAGACAAAGAGATCTCTCTCTAGAGTTGCCTACTCTCACACCTCTCACAATACTCCTCTCAACCATATCTCTACCACACAAAAGAAACCTTAGAAGCACTCTATTTATAGCCTCCAAAGAGTACAAATCTGGATTAGATCTGAGCCGTCGGATTTGCCCATCCAATAAGGAAGGATCGATCCTACTCAAGGGAATGATCGATCCTTGTATGCACGAGATCGATGGATTCCAAAAATCCCGAAGAAGATCGATCCTAATGTATAGGAGAGATCGATCCTTTGTACCCGAACGTCCTCAACATCTCAGCATTCCGAAGAGGATCGATCCTACGATCGATCCTTCATTGACCAATACAAACATGTGCTCTCTGTCTCTTTTGTTTACAACATAGGATCGATCCCCTTGGAGAGAAAGATCGAGCCTCTGATAAAGTGCAAAGGAAGATCGATCCTTCTCTTAAAGAATGATCGATCCTATTGCTGTCGTCATCCTCATTGGAGGAAAAGTCAACAAACTCCCCCGTCCGACACATGAGGATAAGCCGTCGAACTCGGATACTCCATCAAGCTCGGAAACTCCATCAAACTCGGATTGCCATCGAATTCAGATTGCGCAGCCGTCATGCCACCTCCAATGCTGCCAGCTATCCACTTTTATGTTGCCGTCGAAGTTGGATGACACCATCAACCTCAAATCTGTCATTGAACTCCAGATCTCCTATCGGATTCAGATCACCATCATCGAGAACTATCCACCAAAAACTTGGATGTTGTTACGCCCCGACCCAAAAAACCCATCCAGATCGAGTTATGAGCCACCTAAACCTGTTTAGGTCATCAATTGGCGCACAAGTATATACTGCTATGAATTTAAACAATTTAGTCCTCAAATTCATAAAAATTTTGGCAAAATCTCCTTTGTAATTATAGCAAAATAAACCTGTAAATTGTACAATTTTACAATTTGAACATCGTCACATTCCTCAACATCCACACTAAAAATATTACAATATTTCTCAAATACAACTGAATTAATAATCATACAATTTTGTTCTAGGATACATCCAATTATACATCAATTTGTACATCATTGATTAAAAATGTAAATTAACTGCAGAAGAACTACTTGAAGCTCCAAGTCCTTGATCACCTCGAGATCTGCGCCATCTTCTAAAGGAACACCTGAAAGAAGGAACTGCATCGACCTGCATCGCCAATGCAGCCCAGGTAGGGTGAGCAACAATGCCCAGTAAGGTTCTACTCTACGTCACACTCAAGGAAAGGGAAACCACAACAGTATTGTCCTTCATCCCCAGTCTAAGGTGCCACTGGAATCATCACACCTCGTCGATCCAGAATGGGCCCCTAAATAGGGTCACCCTCACCCAAGCAGCGAAACAAGGAGGACGGCCAACACGAGCCCGGACCCAGGGTCGGTGCATCGCCGCTGCACTCACCGCCGGAGCTCTCACCGTACACCACCCTTTGCACGGGAACATACGTCATGGACATCGACATCCACACTTAGGCCCTTGGGACAAACAGACAATACGACCTCTATTCCTCAATAACAATATAATATTCCAGTCCGACTACATAACAATCCTGGAATGATATCAAATATAATCATTGATGATAATCACGTCCTAATCCTCGACTACCCAAACCCCGGTCCTAGGGCTAGATCCGGGCTACTCGAGAACCCCGGATCGGCGATCGAAACCATCGCCTATCACCTAGCCTTAATACTTCTAATGCATACAACACGCATGAGCCTATTCAACCAACTAGGCCTAGGTGCCTCTACATGCCAAACCATCAATCAATTGTCCAACAGAATATAAAATAACTATAGAATAGATTTAGCATTAAAGAACTAACATGAGGCACCCATGGCATTCACGCATCCAAACCAGGCATAATCACTCAACACACAAGGCACACCTTCGGCCCAAAGCAAGAGTATAATATAAGAGTACATAATGGATATTTAACAGGAGATCATAAGAATTGTGAGGTTAACGTTAATTCACAGGAATTGATCAGAGAAAGAAACATGCTACAATAATGTGCAGTTGACATGGTCGACTTACATACACCATGATCACCGGAACTATAGCCATGATTAAACGATAGCCTAGCATTTCAACAACCAACTACATGACAAATCATAAGATCAATTAGGCTAGAGAGTTAGGAAGAAGAACTAAGAATCTAAAGAGAAGAAATATCATCAGGAATCTATCAGCATCCAAAGATTCAAGCTACTACCGTAAAGAAGAGAAAGGAACATAAATTAGAAGACACGAGCTTAACAGGGAAGTCAGGAATCCAAAGATCAATCGGAACAGAGGAACCAGCAAACCAACCACCCTCAAACTATATGATCAGACCGACGAAACACAGCCGGCAAGTAAAGCAACCTCCAGTTTACATGATATGAATTTTGGGCTGCAAGACTGGAAACGACACGGCACTCCTACTAAACATAGCTAATAACGCAGCTACGAAGTCCAAACGGTAGCTAAGAGCTTCCACCAGACAGCCCAACCCCACCCTCTGCCTAGTTACCGATCATCAACTTCCCTGCCGATCGGTAATCTGAACAGAGGATGGTGAGCCTTCAGGAAAAGTCAAGATATGGCACACCGTGACCATCAACTGGTCTAACTGTCAAACCAAGGACAGGGTTCACGAAGGCAACCATGGCAGTAGGGAAATGAAGAGCAAAACAGGGGGAAGAGAAAGCAATCCACCCAGAACAGAGTAAGAGAACAAGGCATGTCGTAGCATTAAAGAGTGGGAATAGAACATCAACAGCAATCGCTAGGTCCGAGCTACAACATCGGAATCCAATCAAATGCAAACCACTCGAGCAAACCATAGCAGCAAGTGGAGAAACAGAGATCCACATCCATGCAGATCCAAGAGGGGAGACAAACCCAAAAGAAGCAAGGAAAAATCCGATGAATGCCCAACAATAGCTGACGGCAAGAAATCCAAGAAGGGAAACCAAACCCAAGTCACAAATCCGAAACACAATCACCACATCTAGCATCAACCATGGCAGCAAGGAAAGGACGAAGGAAGTATCGTATCTAAATCCATGGCAGCAAGGAGTAGTTCAACAGAATCCGGCAAACCAATAGCTTAGCATCGATACAACTCATCCAGCAACAAGTAACTAAACATTGCATTGTATAGCATGGCCACAAGGGGAAGAGGAAGAGCACCATCACAGTCGAGAATGGAAACAGAGAAGAAGAGAAAAACAGAGCATCAACCCATCCTAGGATCCTAATCAAGGAGCAGGGTAGATCCCCTACCTCTGGATCGTCGAGATCTTCTCCTATTCCAGCCGCGTCGTCGTCCCTGAGCTCCAAGTTCTCCACCAGTCACGATCTCCTCCGGTCATGGGTCGCCTACGGCTTGCTGTCGCCCAACCGCAGTCGCCGTAGCCAAGGTCTCTGTCCTCGCCCTCGTCGCCGACGTCGTCTCTCTCCGCCTCCGATGAGAGGAACTCCGCCGCCGTCGCTGTCTTTCCCCTCTCTCTCTCTGGTTGCGGATCGCCGCCTCACTTCTCTCCCTCCCGATCTCTCTCACAACAGTAACCTAACGGGTGAAAAGGGTTTAGGAGGGTTTAGACTTAATCGAGTAGTGATTAAGTCTCATGACCCCTTGATCAACCAGATTCAATCACGGCCGCCCAAATCTCGATCAGTATAATCGGACTTAGATCCTCAGATCTGGGGTACTCCTAATGGTCTAACCAAGCACATACATCATTACAAGGCCGTGTGTGCGCTTCGCGTGTGTGAAACCAACTCCGTCAAGGGTAATTTACCAAATTACCCCCGGGGCCACAACGATCAAAGGAGATCACGAAGCAAGGCCAACCGAGCCAAACCAACCGAACCATACCCTTGACCGACGCGGTCGGACTGGGTTGGAGGTACGGGTCCTCACAGATGTTGCCGTCAAGTCTTGATCTTCTCGGTTGCTTTCTTACCTTCAAGTCACAGTACATCCCGGGCTTGTAACTCAGATATCCTCGGCCGCTTCAATCGATCGGATACACCTCCTCTTGTTCCTAGCATGAAAGCTCCCCTGTCACAGGATATCCACGTCTCACGTGACGATCGCGGTGCTCCCATCTTCACCATCATCAACCTTGCCATCTCTGACGTCCTTCTTGTACTTCATGCACTGCTTCTTTACATGGCCTGCTTTGCCACAGTAATAGCAAGTGATACTTTTTCTTCTGCCTTGGTTCACTGCCACCATAGACTTTGAATCTATCTGGCTTGCTCCAGCAGCCTTCCATTTGGTCTCTTCGTTCAGCAAACAGCCTGTAACTTGGCTCAGAGATACTGCTCCGTTAGGCGCTGAGTTGTTGAGCGATACTGCCAGGCTCTCCCAAGAATCTGACAAAGAACTAAGCAGGAGTGATGCCTTCAGGTCGTCATCCAAAACCATCTTTATGGTAGCAAGTTGATTGACGATACTATGAAACTCATTCAGGTGCTCGGTTATCGACCCTCCATCCTGGTACTTCAGATTCACAAGCCGTCGAATCAAGAAAGTTTTGTTTCCAACAGACTTTCTCTCGTAAAGCTCGTGAAGCTTGTCCCAAAGATCTTTGGTTGTCATCGTCGTCGACACGTGGTGGTAGACGCAATCTTTCAAACACTGTCGGATAGTTGCCAAGGCCTTCCTGTCAAGCTTGTTCCATTCTCCTTCCTCCATCTCCTTAGGCTTCTTTTCTATTCCATGCAGAGGCTTGTAGAGATCACTGCAGAATAAAAGATCCTCCATCTTTGTCTTCCATGGGTTCCAGTTGTTTCCGTTGAGTAAAACCATCCGTCCAACATTAACGTCCATCTCGCTTCTGCCAGAATCCAACCCAGATGCTTCAGATCTTGATTAGGGACTTAGAATCTTGATCAGGGATTTGAATCCCCCTAATCTCGGAACC
This sequence comes from Narthecium ossifragum, assembly GCA_963920575.1. Lineage (NCBI taxonomy): Eukaryota > Viridiplantae > Streptophyta > Magnoliopsida > Dioscoreales > Nartheciaceae > Narthecium > Narthecium ossifragum. Next base: position 9,028,272 of record OY986968.1, read on the forward strand.
TCGGCTCTGATACCACTTGTTGGTGATCTGAGGGGTGCCGGCGATGCCGCAGATGCGCCAGATAGAGACGGGGATGTCGCAGCGGAAGAGAAACAACCAAACCACAAAGAAAAGGAAAAAGTGAAGACAAGAATTTACGTGGAAAAACCTACCAGCAACAACTGGAAGGAAAAAACCACGGGCGGCAGAGGAAATCTTCGCTATAAGAAAGAGATTACAAAGCCCAAACCCTAGCAGAGACAAAGAGATCTCTCTCTAGGGTTGCCTACTCTCACACCTCTCACAATACTCCTCTCAACCACATCTCTACCACACAAAAGAAACCATAGAAGCACTCTATTAATAGCCTCCAAAGTGTACAAATCTGAATTAGATCTGAGCCGTCGAATTTGCCCATCCAATAGGGAAGGATCGATCCTACTCAAGGGAATGATCAATCCTTGTATGCACGAGATCGATGGATTCCAAAAATCCCGAAGAAGATCGATCCTAATGTATAGGAGAGATCGATCCTTTGTACCCGAACGTCCTCAAAATCTCAGCATCCCGAAGAGGATCGATCCTAAGATCGATCCTACATTGACCTTTACAAACATGTGCTCTCTGTCTCTTTTGTTTACAACGTAGGATCGATCCCCTTGGAGAGAAGGATCGATCCTCTGATAAAGTGCAAAGGAAGATCGATCCTTCTCTTAAAGAAGGATCGATTCTATTGCTGCCGTCATCCTCATGGGAGGAAAAGTCAACAAACTCCCCCGTCCAACACATGAGGATAAGCCGTCGAACTCAGATACTCTATCAAGCTCGGAAACTCCATCAAACTCAAATTGCCATCGAATTCGGATTGCGCCGCCGTCATGCCACCTCCAGTGCTGCCGCCATCCTCATGGGAGGAAAAGTCAACATAAGGAAAGTCTAAAATACGAGTCCTTTACTTGATCATTGAACATTTACTTTCACAAATTCAACTCAAATATAGGAGTAGTTGTTTCATACTTTCATGATAAGTTGATAACAGCTCAAGCTCACAAGCCATTTCAAATTCAAGATGAGAGGAATTGTTCTATTTGTTCATAAAAAGAAGGATCTTGGTCCTGTCTTGGATACATCAAATGCTAGAAACATGGGTACAGCATTGCAAGAATTTTGACCACGTCAGAAAAAGAGTTTGAGAAACATGCCATTGTGCTGAAAGGAAAAGACCATCATGACAAAACCAGCTGCAGAAGAATCAGATGTTGTAGTCTCATGTACTGTTTTAGAACTAAAGAAAGAAATTATTCTTCATATAGTTATTGGCATAATGTTTCCCTTCTTTAATCATAGGCGAAAGTTTATTGCATTTTCCCTCCATTCTACCTGTACACCAAGTTTTTATACCTTTTGTTGATGGTAATTTCATAAATAGATGAAATTATCATAAAATTATCATCTTTCGACTCTCACATGGTCGGAGCATTTTGACCATAACTTCCACATACGGCCTCCAAATAAGCTGTTTTAACTTTCGTTCGAAAGATTATTCGAAGACCTACAAATTTGCTAGCGACAACTTCTCTATATTCCAATGTTTAGTATACAAAATCTACAATAGAAGCAAGCGATGGCAAAATGGTAAATACATGGCTAAAACTATTTTCCTCCGTATATTTTTGGCCATATCTCCTTTCGCGGTCATGTATTTTCGTGCATTCCCCCTTTTGTTGATAACATTTTGATGCATTCCCTTTTGTGATAAGGCAAAGGTTTTCCGACCATATTTTCCTCATTCAGTGTCCAAATTAGACAATTCTTGGACCGTTGTAAAGAGGGTTCGAAAAGCTACAATATGACACTATGGATGAATATAGTGGAACATTGGACAAAATCGTCCGATGATCCATCTCTTGATCATCAACGCAGTGAGGGTATTTTCCCCACAACTTTGTCATCTGTTATCCAAATGAAGTGATTCTTAGATCGATAGAAAGGTCATTTGAAGAGTTACAATTTTTGTTCTTAGAGTTTTAGTAAATTCAAAGGTTATCATACACCGAAATGCAAAAGTTGGAAAAAAATCATCCATGGATGAGTTCGTCCATCTTAACTTCCAGCACAGTTAGAGTATTTTGATCATAACGTTTTTATACGATATCCAAATGAGCTGATTCTTCGACCATTAGAAAGATAAGTCATTGATCTACAACTTTTGTTCCGAGGTTTTGCCAAAATCAAATTCTATGATGGACCAAAATGCGATTAAATTCTAAATTCTAGTGGTAATTTCGTTAATGTGAGAACGCATTCCTCTACCCTAGCTCGACTGCGTAGGTCGAAGGCCGTGTCCTATTGGTCTGTTTCCGCGTCGGATGTGATTAGTCAATCACATTGTTAATTTTGAACCCCAAGGGCAAGTTGGTAAATTGCGTATTGTCGGTCGGTTTCTGTTCGTGGATAAAACGTTGATTTTGAACGAGATTTCTATTTTATTTCCGAGCAAATCATTTTTAATTTCGTATAAGGAAATTGCAGGCACTACACCCCTGGATCGCCAAGTCGGCAAATCCATCATTTACATCCCCGTAGGGAACACCTCCGATTCTAGATCTAGTAAAATAAAGCATTTTTCTATAACAATAAAATAAGAAAAAGAAAATAAATGACGTGAGGTCTTGGACCACCACCTTCATTGCCATGCACGCCATCTTTGTCGCCGATGCTTCAAGTCCGCTGGGCTTGGGAGAGTTGTCATCCAAGTATTGGGAACGCCGTCCAATAGGATCCGATCTCCGTCATTGTGGGAGGACGGGAACTGGGCTTGATGAAGTCGGCTAGGACTAGAGAAGCCTGAGCTGGAACAGAGGGATGCACCTGCTGGAACAGAGGATGTGCGACGAGCGGCTGGGGGCTAAAGCTTTTGTCACCGTAACGGCCTTGGGAAGACGATGGCGGACGTCCTTCTTCGGAGTAGGTTTGTGTTCCTGCGTCGTTGGACCGCCGAGGAGATGGAGAAGAGTCAGCTGGAACAGAGGAAGCAGGGGAAACGTTGCCCTTCGAAGCCGCCGGAGACGAGAGAGGGAGTGTGTCTAGGTCCGATCTCCGTGCGCGTCGAGATAGTGAGCTGGAGCACCTTGCTGGAGGTATGGGCGGAGCAGCGAGCGGAGGGGTGGAGCTGAGCCGCAGGATCGACGAAGCTTCTTGCAGCGGCAACCCAAAGACGCGAGCTCTGGATGGGTTCCGGCTACGTCGACGAGACCGGCGTCGTCTGGTGGTACACAACGTTGGAGCGCTAACAGAACCTCTCCGTCTTCAAGCCTCCAAGCTCTCTATGTCTCCGACGTGAGCATCCCGGCGGCAACCTTCCAGAACTTCGAACTTCACTGTCTTCCTCCGGGTGTCTAGCGCAGCCTCCCAACGTTTCCACCAGACTTCACCGTCCTGTTTTCACCCCACAACTCCACTATTTATAGTCATGAGAAGTGCATGTGATTATATGGAACGGGATCATGGTCCCTAATCAAAGGGATGCTGATTGCATTAGAGGAGGCTAATCCTTTTATATAAGGATAACTACCATGCAACCCAGCTGTGATTGCTGTTGATTTTATTTTATTCTTTATATGGTATGGGATGACTGACCATGCAATCCGATTGGAGATGGCTTCTAAGTGTTCTGGCGGATTCTCTTTTGAAATTCGAAAGTGATGTTCAAATTTCAAATTTATCATGATTTGAATATTTTTCTCATGTCCATTATTATTTGAATATTTGTCTAGCTTTAATAAGACATTTGTGAATATTTACTCCCGTACAGAATATTTATCTGAATTCTAAATATTTACAGGAATTTTATCAAAAATATCCTCAGTGGTCATATATGTTGGACCAAAATATTTCAAATAATTATATCCCCGAGGGTGTGAACTAACTAAGATACCCCTCAAGGCTAAGGGTTGAGGTAAGATTACCAAAATACCCCTAGGGCTAAATGTCCGAAATACCCCTTTGGTTATGGCTCATGTGTTGTCCAAATATATATTTTGGACGAAAATACCCCCCGAGGTGGACGGGACGTTGAAGGTTGATGTGTGGATGTGAGAGTTGCAGATGACCAAAGTACCCTTATCATGGGTGATTTGGAGAGTTACCCTAGATTTGAAGGTTTATGTGAGATACTGTCAAAGCCATCAAAGGGTCGATGAAAGAATTCTGAAATATCTGAATTTATGTGCTCTTTATCAAAATTCCAAAAAATACCCTGAAGGCTATAATTACCAAAATACCCCTCTATGTGTGTAGAATGATGTCAAAATCATAAAGGGTTAATTTGGAGTGTTATTGGGAGTTTAGGTCTATATTTTGACCAAAATACCCGAAATACCCTACAGGGCTGAAAATTATCGAAACGTCCCTTGGTTTATATAGGATGCCATCAAAACCATGTAGGATGAATCAAGATGTGTTAGGGAGTTTAACCATGTATATTTAGTCAAAGTTTCCAAAATTCCCTCTGTCATTTCTAAAGTCGAGAAGGCATGTTTAGAGCATTTTAAGTATGTTTTCGAATGTTGTCATGCCTTTGTAAAACGTCTAAAGCATGCATGTATGTAACAAAGGTAATTTCGTAAATATTATGAATTCTACCCTTTGTCAAAATCGGTGTCAACAGTTTCACACCCGCGTAATACACACACGGCCTCATGAGTGATGAATGTATTTGTTAGAACCCTAGGCGAGCTTCGGATTGAAAGATCCGAGCTCGGGCGTGAAAGCTTGTCTTTAGGACAACTTTGAGCCCTATAGCGATCGATCGGCCCTTGCAACGTTAGATCAGCTTCGAGAGCAAGCGCCAAGGCTGAGGTGTCAGCCGATCAACTGACCTTGTGCGATCGATCGCTACTTTAGGCAATTGATCGGACACTGCTGGTATAAGTAGTCACCATGTGAGGACCTGTCCCTCTACTCCTAGGTCGACCGTCTAGGTCGGGCCCGTGGCTCGTTGTGGACCGCAAGGGCAATTTGATAAATTACACCTTGTCGGTTGGTTTGACACCCGCGTGCACACACTGATCGTGTTTGTGTTAATGTTTATTAAGAACAGTTAGGTGGACCCGAGATCGAAAGATCCGGGCTTGGGCTTATGTTTTAGCCCAAGTCTGGCTTTATGAGCGAAAGGGATCGATCTTCTCTTACTAAGAAGATCGATCGTTTAGCGTCAGAAAGTTAAGTCGGTTCGTCATGAAAGATCAATCTTTTCTTGAGGAAAGATCAATCTCTCATAAGGCGGTCCTTCCGTCTATAAAATGCACGCGATCCCTTCTTTGATCCGGCTGGATTTGGAGGAGATGGAGGACAATCCAAGGCTTAGCAGCTCGGATTGAAGCTGTTCTAGTCTAGGTAGGGATCCTAGCTACTTGAGTTCCCAGTTTTTGAAGGTTTTGATTTTGTTTTGTGATCTTTTGCTTAGATCTGCTAATATACATGTTTGTTTTCAATGAAAGCATCGGTTTTGGACTCGTTGTCCTTCGTACTACTATATCCTAAGGTTTTGTGGGATTTGGTGGAGTTTTCCGATGCTATTTCTCACCAGCAGTTCACCATTTGTGGGACGTCATGCTTAGCCCGTGCATGATCAATCTTCTGGTGGAGAAGATCGATCTTTTCTTGGATGGCGTAGACGGGGTCCCGGGTCACAAGGAAGATCGATCCTTCTGATGGAGAAGAACGATCCCTTACGGCTTGACCGGGATGGGGACTTCCAAACGCTAAGCAGATCGATCTTCTTTGGTGGAGAAGATCGATCCCTTTAGTGGCTGAGAAGCGTTTTCAATGGTTTTTTTTCCCACGAGGCTTCGCATGTACGAATTTTCTTTATCGCTTTATACCATGCACATATTGTTAAGCATGTTATCCCCATAATAAAGGATAGTGCTGAACCGAGAGAGTGATGACTCCGGGGATGTGTAGATAGCATGTTGTATTGTTAGCGGTGTTTTCCAGGGTTGCTTCTCATGGCATGCTGTTCTTTTGTGAACTAGTTGCAGTTGGTGGTGTTACCACTGCAGCAGTTCCTTGACTTACTTATCTGTTCACCACCCCAGGCCGGCAGGGTGCCGATCCCAAACCTTGTTTATTATATCATCACAGGTGTTGCATGCTTACTTGCTTATCTGCGTGTGTTCATAGTATGCATCTGATTGTGCATTAGTTGCATAAGGTTAGGGCGTAGGCGATGGGTTGATCCCCAATCCGGGGCTTTCGTGTCACGCCCCAACCCGTGAAAGCCCAACCGGGCCGAGAGACGCGAACCGGAACCTAACGAAACGCAGAAAATTTGGCGAGGGTTCCCTCTAACCTATTGTTCTCCCTAGAAAGTTCACCAAAAACACCCTCAATTTAAAATACAATAATTTAAGCAAACCTCGAACCAAAGATTACAATCCCAAAAGTGTTTAATATACAAATTCTCGAAGAGGGGAAGATCCAAATACAACAGTTTACTCACTAGGAGACTAACTAACAAATGTTTAAAGCAGTAAAAGATCGCCACCTCTCAGACTCCGCCTGGCGCCGCCGCACCGCCGACCAACTTCCCGGTAGGGGCCACTGAAAAGGAGCTAGCGCATGCATCTGCAAAACACAGCTCGGGTAGGAGTGAGCAACTAAGCTCTGCAGGGAAACTGCACTACAACACACAGAAGGAAGAGGGAAACGCAACAGTGTCACCTCTAAGTAAAATCTGGATGTATACAGAGGACCCATAACCCCACCGCGTGTCCCTAAGGCCCACGATCATGGTCTTTCAGAAGAACTGGTCACATGATGGGTCACGCTCAGTAAGCAGGAAACAACACTGCTGGCTCACAAGCAGGGAACGACACTGCAGGCGGGAAATGGCACCGCTGAGTAGGTAACCCCTCTACTCAAGAGTCAACACAGTGGGACACCGGCTACACTTCAACATCCGACTCGAGACCGACACGACCTCTACAATCACCAAGCAACAGGTGTACCAGTCATCTAGGCCTATCATCGACTTTGACTGTACACCACAATTCAAATATGATCCAAACTACCCAACCCCGGTCCTATGGCTAAATCCGAGCTTCCAGCCTCGGGGAGGCGACCCACAGATCGCCCACACCCTAACCATGCAACTAATGCACAACAGAGATGCATGCGATGAACATACGCATATAAGCAGTTAAGCATGCATCAGGATGTGATGATAACATAACAAGGTCTGGGCTCGACACTCTGCCGGCCCAGGGTGGTGAACATATATTTAAGGTTTGAAACTGTTGCAGTGGTACACCACCAACTACCAGCCAGTTCACCGGCAACCGGCATCGGGAAGCAGCCCCGCAAACAACAGAGACAAACCACGCAGGTAAAAGCCCTCGGCGCACGCCGGCATGCAAGGCTATGGAAAGCAGTAGGGCTACCCTCCCACTTATTCTAAACATTCCATGAGTCATCACTCTCCTGGTTCACCACTACCCTAATATGGGGCTAGCATGCTTAAGAGTATGTACAAGATATAAAGCTATAAGACTGTACATACAAAGCCCCGCGGGCAAACCTATTGAAAAAGGCCCTCAACCACTAAGAGATCGATCTCTCTCCCAGAGAAGATTGATCTTCTTAGTGCTTGGGAGAAAACTTGTCCCTGTCAACCGGAAGAGATCGATCTTCTCCACCAGAAGGATCGATCTTCCTCATGACACGGATCCCGCCATACCAGCCAAGCAAGGATCGATCTTCTCCAACAGAAGGATCGATCCCTCTCGGGCTGGGCATGACGCTCCACAAGAGATCGATCTTTCCTCAAGAGAGATCGATCCCAATGGGTTCACCGGCAAACCGCCGGTGAGAAATACAGTCGGAAAACTCCACCAAATCCCACAAAACTCTGGGATCTGGTAGTACGAAGGACCACGAGTCCAAAACCGAAGATTTCATTGAAAACAAACTTGTATTTTAACATATCTAAGCAAAACAAACATTAATCGAACTCAATCTCACAAATTCGAAAAAACAAGTAGGTAGGAATCCCTACCTAGGCAATAGCTGCTTCAATCCCAGCTGCTAGGCCTTGGATCGTCCTCAAACTCAATCAAATCCAGCAAGAACACAACTCAAGACGCGGATTTGCCAAAAAAATCAAAGAAAAGGGATTTCGTTCGTTTTATAGATGAACGAATCGACTCAAGAGAGCTCGATCTTTTTTAGAAAGAGATCGATCTTCCTTGACAAGCCGGGTTGACTTTCTGGCACTAAAAGATCGATCTTCTAGCAATGACGATCGATCCCTTAGGTGCAGAAAACTAAAGCTCAAGCCCAAGCCCGGATCTTTCGATCCCGGGTCCACCTAACCTTTCTAATCAAACACTAACACAAACATGGTCAGTATGTACACACGCGGGTGTGGAACAAATCGACAAGGCTCAATTTACCAAATTGCCCTTACGGTCTACAACGAGCCACTGGGGTAGAGGGGCAGGTCCTCACATTTCAGGTAACTCGGATTTAGCTCTAAGACCGTGGCTGGGTAGCGTGGTCCAGGTTTAAATGGTAGTATTTCTGTCGATCTTGATGATAGGCTTAGATGACTGGAATACTCTTGTTGATCGAGGTTTAAAGCTCGTGTCGGCCTCGAGCCGGGTTCTGAGGTGTAGCCGGTGTCCGGTTTCTACGACTCTTGAGTAGAGGGTGTGCCTACTCCGCGGTGCCATTTTCTGCCAGCAGTGTCGGTTTTCTGCTTGTGAGTCAGCAGTGTTGGTTTCCTGCTTACTGAGTATAACCCAGCATGTGACCAGTTCTTCTGGAAGACCATGACTGTGGACCTCAGGGACACGCGGTGAAATTATGGAGCCCCTATGTACACCCAAGCTTTGTTTGAAGGTGACACTATTGTGTGTCCACCTTCTTTGTGTGAATCGTAGTGTAGTTTCCCTGCTATGCTTAGTTGCTCATTCCTATCCATGCTGCGTTTTGCAGGTGCATGCATTAGCTCCTCTTCGATGGCCCCTACCGGGCAGGTGTTTAGCAGCGCGGCGACGCCTGCCGAAGTTTGAGGAGCGGTGATCCCCCTTTTTTGTTACAGTTATTCTCCTACGGGAGTGTGATGTATAATTTACCCTTTTTGAAGAGTTTGATGAAATGAATTGTTTTACTACATCTGCTGAGATTTCTTTAATTATTACTTTAATAAGGGTGTTTTGAGGATTTTTTAGGGAGACTAGTAGATTAGAGGGAACCCTCACCAAAATTTTTGTAGTTAGTTAGGTCCCGGTTCGCGTCGCCCAGCCCGGTTGGGCCTACGCGGGTCGGGGCGCGACACACCAGCTCCCCTGTTTTCTTTTCTTTCTCTTCTTCTACGCCATTCTTAGGGTTTCGCGAGAGAGAGAGAGTGTGTGTGTGTGTTCTCCAGTGGCTTCGAGGCGGCGACGGTGAGGGGGAAGGCTAACGAAGATCACCCTTGGTCGGATTAAGAAGGATTAGCTGTGGATTAGTGAGTTTGAGGTAGGGTTCTTGATCTAAACCCTTGTTTAAGTGTTCTTAAGTTGTTTAACCATTGGTTTGTTGATTTCTCTCATCTACATTGTTCTTCTATCTTTATTCTTCAACTGATTGAAGTTCCATACAATTTGCTAGTGATTTAATTGATATTTATGCATCTTTTTCTGGGATTTTTCTCGAATTTTTGTTTTTATCTGAAACTGGTATGTTTAAGCTCGAATTCAGTCTTGTACGTGCATAATCTTGGCTAATCTTTATCATGAAAGTTGTATATCTCTGAGTCTACATTCAAATCTCACTGATTTCATAATTTGTAGATTTTGACACGAATGTCAGTGAATTTTCTTCTAAACTATGACGAAACAGAACCTTTGGAAAAAGTTAGGAAACTCATCAATTTTTTTACTTCAATTCGATCCAATTCTTGGACATGTTGCCGCTAACATGTCTTTCTATATCTGACCATATTTTCATCGTTTCTAACTTTTTGGTTACTGTAGCATTCCGAAAATAGGTGTTTTCATGGATTTTGGTGGAAACATCGTAAATGATGGAATTGATGTTTAATTCATCGTAAATCATGGAATTGATGTTTCTAATGATATTTAGGATTAGCATGTTCAATTTGGTAGGCTTTTGGATGATTTAAATATTTGAACATCGGCATGTTAGCTATTTACTAACTCCCTTGTTCAATAAGTGATAAATTGAGAATCATGCTAAATGTATATGTGTAGTATATGTATATGTGTAGTATATGTATATGTGTAGTATATTTATATATCTAGGCCCTATGCGTGACCAAGCCCTATGTGAGACTCGTGGATGAACGAAGGGAATCATGTCTTTTGAGAATGTATAGAATAAATAGGCCGAATGTGTGCCTTTGCTTGCGTAGAATAAACGGGCCAAATGTGTGCCCTGTATTATCATGTTATATAATATGTTGTTTGTTGATTGGTTGTCGGCGTTGCGCCGAGAGTAGTATAATCTAGATATACTCCATATTGGACTATTAATTTTCATGTGGCATATACTGAAACTTAGGCTAGATGTTTGTATAGGTCCATGCATTTGATTGCATTAGAAGCATAAGGATAGGACGTGGGTGAATAGGAGTTTCACCGATCAGAGGGCTCATGCAGCTCGGATCTAACTCTAGGATCGAGGTTGGGTAGCAAGGTTTAGGGTGTAATTGTATTGTTGAAATCTCTGTGTTTTCGAGGTTAATGTCTAGTTGGCCACAATTGTGCTTTGTTGAAGTTGAGAGGTTGTGTCGATTCTCCAAGGCCAAGTGCTAAGGATGGTTGTCGATGTATTCCCGATGTGGTCCCCATGCACGGGAATCCTGCTTGGGTAAGGGTGATCCTACATATTACTGTTCCGCTGCCTCTTGGTAATATGTTCAAAAGAGACGTTGTTACGAGCGGTCTACTCGTGATCCTCTCGTAATGGGTCTCTACTGCTCCAATCGATCAGAATCGCCCTGATCGGACTTGATTGAGTCCAATTGGATGATCTAGCTGAATCTGGATCGAATTTGGCTCAAGGAATTGGATCAGGCTTGACTGGATTGGGCTGGATTGAGTCTGATCGAAATTAGACTTGATTGGATCAAGTCTGATTGGGTTAAGTGGTTGGAGGGCTAAGTGGCTGGTTGAACCGGATTGGATCCAAGGGCTGTGGTTCGCCGGAGTGGATCGCCGGCGTAGAGACGATGGTGGCGGTCGGGATACGTCCAGGAAGGGTCGCCTGGAGGTGGGGGTGAGATCCACCGGCTCGGATCGGTGAGGTAGGTGGCGGATCGGCCGGATCTGGGAGATGGACGGCGGGGGTTTGGGTTCACCGGCGTCGGGGACGACGGGGAGGCTTCTGCGGGCTTTGGGACGTTGTAGAAGACCGGGATCTGGCCTAGGGAGGTCGGCGGCGTACTTTGGAGGTAAGATATGGGTCGAACGCGGCTTGCCAGTGATGGGGACGGAGATCGGGTTCGCCGAGGACGGCGCCGAAGGCGATGGAAGACGGCAGGGAAGGGCTGGCCCGAGTCGTGGGAGGTAGGGGAAGAGATTGGCGGTCTTAGGTGGCGACGGGGGTGGCCGGAGAGGCTGGACGGAGGTATGGCCGGCGGTAGGGTAGGGTTTGACCACGGAAGAGGAGAGAGGAGGAAGAAGGAGGTGACGTGGCGCTGACGTGGCGGTGGGGTTGCTGACGTGGCGGAGAGAGAAAGTGACGGGGAGAAAGAAGATGAAGGTGAAGGCGATGCCGGCTGCGGAGAAGATGACCGACGAGGAAGAAGGTGGATCTATGGTGGATTTCTGGTGAAATCTATATTACTTCTGCTCCTATGATATTCTACTCCTAAGATATTCTACTAATTACTTTATCATTCATCTCATCATGCATAACCTAATACAAACTACTAAGGTCCTTTTATAGAGACCTTAACAGAGTCCTAATCCAACTAGAAAACCCCCTTGCTTAATTAGTAAGTAATAAGGTTTCAAACTCAACTCAACTTCCTAACTCAAATATCAACTAGGACTCAATTAAATATAAAAGGCTAATGATAAATACTAATTAAATACTCTAGTTTGAACTAGGGAAGTCCAAGTCAAACTAGGAAAGAGGTTGAACCAGCTTGGTTCCTCTTCTGGGTTTGGATCCAGTTGGTCGAGTCGGATCGACTCGTATCATCCCCCCTTCCTTCAAAATTGGCCTTGTCCTCAAGGCCAGAGTTAAGTCAGGTAGGATGGCTCTATGTGGCTGGACCGAATCAACTTGCTTTTGTAGCTCTGGACTCGGTGGGGAGAAACCAGGTCGATCCCATGACGGGTCCAGGGGTAGCAGGGCCAGTGCTGAAGGAGCATCTGGGGGTCGATCTGACGGCTCAGGTAGCTCCAGAAATATGATCTTCAATGGCTCTCCTGGATCATCCTCATCATGTCCCATCAGTAGTGTTGCCCATGACCATAGGATGGGATCTGATCTCCATGGTCTGATCAACTGTGCATAGACTTGGCTTGAATCTGGGTCAAGCTGGCTTTGGTCCAATCTGAAGTGAAGATGGCTGAACCATGCTTCTGCTGCACTAGTCTGGACTAAAAGTTGGTTGAACCAAGTTGAATTTTCAACTGTGCTGAGTCGTACTCTGGTCCAAACCTGTCTGACTTGGTTGGCTCTACCGGTGTCAATCTGGACTTGAGTCAGTTGAGCCAAACCGGTGTTACCATCATAATCAGATCTCATCAGATTGAAGGAGACATTGGAATAAGGAGGGTAGCTCTTTTGATGGCTCATATCAAACTTTGAATGCTTGATCAACGGCTGAGGATGCATCTGGATCACTTGGAGTTGATCTGGATGGTCCTGATTGCTGGGGACTCTTGGATCAGGTTCAGATCGAAGATCGGAACCACTGGATCGAAGATCAGGCTGATCAAACGGCTGGATCAAGTTGCAGTCTTGATCGGACGGCTGAGAAGCTGCCGGATCTGGATCACCGGCGAAACAAGGTTGCCGAAGTGTGGCAATGTCACAGGAAGCTTCGCAGGGACGTGGGGATTCCATCCGTACGGTTTGATCGACGGATTGGGCTGCGGATGCACCGGATCTGAAGGTGGCGGCGCGGTGGATGTCGTCGCCGGTGATCGTCGGTGATCTAGGCCGCGACGGGGCTCGAGCTCGTCGGGAACAGGTACGGGAAGGTCTTGGGACCTTTCTCGTGAGGTTTGATCGAAGGATCAACCTCGGATCTTGGTGGAGTGGAGGAGGCCGGAACAGGGGATTTCGCCGGCGTTGGATGTCGGTGAACCAGGCCTCAATCGTCGACGTGGTTGGCCACGGTGGCTTCGGGGAAGGTCGCCGATGATTCCCCGATGGATGGGCGAAGAGGAAGACACCGGAGAGCGGCCTGGGGGTGGCAGCTCGGGGACGAGCCGATGGGTGTCGGTTGTGAGCCGGAACGATGAGCCGATCCCAAGGTAGGGGATGAGCCGATGGTGAGCCGCGGCTAGAGCCAGGGGCGAGCCGATTCCGTGGAGGAGAGAGAAAATCAGGGGAAATTTCGGGAAAATATGGAAAAATAGGAAAAATTCCGGAAAAATCATGAGAATGTGGTAGAAAGTGTTCACTCTGATCTGGCAGAGGAGGTTGCAACAGCAGGTGCTCCAGTTCGATCTGAGAATCGGACGGTTGTCGCTCCTCAACTAGCTTCTAGATCTCTTCTCCCTTACTGATTGCTGGTGTCTCAGTCAGACTCGAAATTACAACCGAGTCATAATCTGAGTTGGCTCAGGCTCAGGTTCTGCAATCATTATCCTCGGTGCTATAGTTGACCACCTACGAGAGATCTGCTCCATGTTTCTGCTTTGGTGTTCCACTAAAGTTGAAACAAGATTTACCTCGGCCTGCAGACTCTTAATTTGATGTTCCCACCACTCCTGGGATACTCCGTACATGATGGTGAAGTTTCCAGTAGGGTCTGAACCGCACAGTCGGTGGAACGGAGCTCTGATACCAAGTTATTACGAACGGTCTACTCGTGATCCTTTCGTAATGGGTCTCTATTGCTCCAATCGATCAGAATCGCCCTGATCGGACTTGATTGAGTCAAATTGGCTGATCTAGCTGAATCTGGATCGAATTTGGCTCAAGGAATTGGATCAGGCTTGACTGGATTGGGCTGGATTGAGTCTGATCGAAATTAGACTTGATTGGATCAAGTCTGATTGGGTTAAGTGGTTGGAGGGCTAAGTGGCTGGTTGAACCAGATTGGATCCAAGGGATGTGGTTCGCCGGAGTGGATCGCCGGCGTAGGGACGGCGGCGGCGGTCGGGATACGTCCAGGAAGAGTCGCCTGGAGGTGGGGGTGAGATCCGCCGGCTCGGATCGGTGAGGTAGGTGGCGGATCGGCAGGATTTGGGAGATGGACGGTGGGGGTTTGGGTTCACCGGCGTCGGGGACGACAAGGAGGCTTCTGCGGGCTTTGGGACGTCGTAGAAGACCGGGATCTGGCCTAGGGAGGTCGGCGGCGTACTTTGGAGGTAAGATATGGGTCGGACGCGGCTTGCCAGTGATGGGGACGGAGATCGGGTTCGCCGAGGACGGCGCCGAAGGCGATGGAAGACGACGGGGAAGGGCTGGCCCGAGTCGTGGGAGGTAGGGGAAGAGATTGGCGGTCTTAGGTGGCGACGGGGGTGGCCGGAGAGGCTGGATGGAGGTATGGCCGGCGATAGGGTAGGGTTTGACCACGGAAGAGGAGAGAGGAGGAAGAAGGAGGTGACGTGGCGCTGACGTGGTGGTGGGGTCGCTGACGTGGCGGAGAGAGAAAGTGACGGGGAGAAAGAAGATGAAGGTGAAGGCGATGCCGGCTGCGGAGAAGATGACCGACGAGGAAGAAGGTGGATCTATGGTGGATTTCTGGTGAAATCTATATTACTTCTACTCCTATGATATTCTACTCCTAAGATATTCTACTAATTACTTTATCATTCATCTCATCATGCATAACCTAATACAAACTACTAAGGTCCTTTTATAGAGACCTTAACAGAGTCCTAATCCAACTAGAAAACCCCCTTGCTTAATTAGCAAGTAATAAGGTTTCAAACTCAACTCAACTTCCTAACTCAAATATCAACTAGGACTCAATTAAATATAAAAGGCTAATGATAAATACTAATTAAATACTCTAGTTTGAACTAGGGAAGTCCAAGTCAAACTAGGAAAGAGGTTGAACCAGCTTGGTTCCTCTTCTGGGTTCGGATCCAGTTGGTCGAGTCGGATCGACTCGTATCAGACGTTTAATGACAGGAGCCCGTGGAACATCGATGGGGTTATGAGACCTTTGGCATAGCTTAGACTTAGGCGGAGAAGTGACACTATTATTGTTTCCTCATTTTAGTGTGGCATAGAGTAGAACCCTACCGAGCTTATTGCTCACTACTATCCAGCTCTTCTTCTCTAGCACCAGCTGGATAGGCTTTTGACAACGCGTCGACCTCTCGAGGTGTCTGAGGATTTGGGGTCTAGTTTATCTTGATAGATTATATAAATGTATAATTTTCCTCTTTGGGGATTTTGATATCTATGTATGCATGTCTATTTGAGAATTAATTTGTATCAGTAAACTTTGTATTTTATTTAGATATATAAATTGAATTTGTGATCATCAGTAAATTGTTAGAATTACAATTTTGACCCTAGCTTAAATTGTTCAAATTAGTCGTGATTTTTGTTACATAAATGCGCCAGAATTGTAGTGAACATGTTTTCTGGCAAGCACACAATATTGTCTGCTTTTGGCTAATCCACAGAAACCGGGAACACTTCCCAGTTTCTCACCCATCCCGGGCGTTTGGCGGCACATCGACCTCTGAAGGTGTATGAGGATTTGGGCTTTTCTTGATAGATTGTATAAATGTCAATTCGTATCAGTAAAAATTATATTTTATTTAGATGTAAAAATTGAATTTGTGATTATCAGTAAATTATAAGAATTACAATTTTGATCGAACTTAAATTTTTCAAATTAGTCATGATTTTTGTTATATAAATGCGCCAGAGTTGAAATGAATAGGTTTTCTGGCAAGCACACAATATTGTTCGCTTTTGGCCAGGAGTACTTCCCAGTAGGTCACCCAAGCGATGTGAGATTGCTTACTCGGCCATCCGACTCTGTCAGAGGAAAACACGCTTAACCTGGATTTTCTGGTGAAATCACTGCCATGATGACTTTAAAACGCGTTGTGTTATAGAAGGCGATTAACATACATATAGATTTGTCCCGGATCCACATCCAAGCGTTGTGGGATTGCTTACTCGGCCATCCGACTCAGTCATACGCCTCTAAGGCGAATACAACAGTCAAGATGTTGGATCCACACAATCCACCTCCTTTGGGGGATTCTCACAGGCAAAATTGCAAAAAACTGGAACATAAAGAAGCAGAGATCATGAATGTGTGGATCATGGGCTTAAGTATCAGGCGGTTGAAGGAAGGTATGGGACTTGTGGCGCGATTGAAGCAATCAAACGATATCACGGGAGTAGTTTGAAGATCATGGGAGTAGTTGCATGGAAGTTATCTCAAGCCAAGTACAAAAGTGAAGCAATGAAGATGAAAGAAACTCTAAAGTTTTTGTTAAATTGGACCAGTGATGTTCCCTTTTGGCAGAATGAGACCCCTCCTCAAGTTTTTTTGCAACAGAGGACCCCTAACCATATAAATCCCGATTTTACCCCTCCCCTCCCATGCCATGGATGGCCATGCCAAGTATCATGCTTCACACATTTAATGCATCTTCTGATTTTAGTTAAAAAAATCACAAAAAATGCGACGGGATGTGTCTTCTTCCCAAAGCTTTTTCTTCCCGAATCCTCTTCCTCCCTCCCGCCGGGCATGGCTCCTCCCGCCATCTTCTATTCTTCCTCTCCACTGCCTCCTCTTCTCTTCTCCCTAACCACTCTTCTCATTTATTCTTTCATCTCTCATCCTTTTCCACTGTCTCCACTTCTCTACTTTTGTCAAAATAGTTCACCGGAGAGAGCTCTCCACACATGCAAGGCATCCCACACCAAAGAGAGCTCTCACAGGTCCAATTTGGCTAAAACTGAAGAATAAGGTAGTTTTCTCGCCTTCTAACGCATCCCACACTATCTAAGTTCGAACAGGGACGTCTCACTGTTAGAACCAGCAACTATTCTCCACATATTGGGTGGCACTGATCTGAACACACCCCTTGAACCATGTCCCAGTGAAGACAAAGAACTAGCTCAACTGGTCCAAGAGATGACGATTAAGGAACACACACCACAGGGCGAGGGGTAAGTTATAGAAGCACGGGTACAATTATCAGATGTGTGTGTATAAAATTCAACATACATGTCTGAACTTATGTTCACGAGTATTTATAGGCTACGCACGTGTACACAATTTATAAACGTGTACGCGGTTTACATGTTTTTCGTGTGTATTCCTAGCTCACACGTGTTCATGCACGCGTATAAATCGGAACACATGTATGTTTTTTTGTCCTTTTACGAGTACTGATTTTTGAACTCCTTGTACACGCAGTCATGAAGATGGGTCTGCTTTCGACACATATGACCCATACGAGGAAATATATTTTGCGAATGACTGGGTAGCTGGTAGCGACTGCGAGGAGCTATCGGAGATGTTTGACTGTGACGAGATAGATGAGTACGTTCTCAACTTCGAAACACCGGAAGCTCAAGCAACCTACTTTTTGAATGCCACCGAGCCATATGTTGGAGAGAGGTACCCACAAGGCAAACCTTAAGCTGTCGCTCGCAAGATACGCACCAGGAAGAGAAGGTTGCCGTCTCAAGACGAGGCATAGTCGAGAACAATGCAGAGATGTTCGAGATGTAAGGTACTTGGGAACAACAAGAAGATTTGTAGAGCACTCATTCATCATGATGCACCCATACGTCTTGTAGTTGTGCCCGGTACAGCACCAGCTCCGTCCGCTGCATGATGTTGCGTCTATCTTGTGTATATTGTATGGTGCAGCTAGTGTAGTACACCTTTTGATGTAATGTAAAAACCAGTCATTTTGGCGCTACGTGTATTTTTTATGATGATATGTGTATTTTTTTATGACGATACGTGTATTGTTTAAAAAATGCGTGTCTCAACTTCTTTTCACGAGTATCTTCAGGATACACACGTGTATAATATTGATGAATGTGTACGAGGTTTGTTGCATATCACCCAAACAATATCAAGGCATGGCTCCTCCCGCCATCTTCTCTTCTCACTCTCCCCTACCTCCTCTTCTCTTCTTCCTCTCCACTCTTATCCCATATTCTTTCATCTCTCCTCCCTTTCCACTGCCTCCACTTCTCTACATTCCCAAAATAGTTCATCGGAGAGAGCTTTTCACACATGCAAGGCAATGAGAAGCGTTCCGCTGCGTTGCCACTTCAATGGACATGCTATAAATCATAAACGAAATCCATATTATTTGGGGGGTACTTCTACTATCGACGAGTTCTCATCGGACCTTACTCTTGCTCAACTGAAGGCTCACTTTCATGTTCTCAGCAATCTATCTCCTATTGATGTTGAGTTGTTCTTAACATACGAGATACCCGACAATCCATATAGACCATATAGCCTTCTAGACATTGATCTGAACACTCGTTGTTAGAGCCAGCAACTATTCCCCACATACTGGGTGGTATTGATCTGAACACACCTTTCAAACCATGTCCAAGCGGAGACGAAGAATTAGCTCAACTGGTGGAAGAGATAACAATTAACGGACTCCCACCGGAGGCCGAGGGGTAAGTTATAGAAGCGCGGGTATAATTCTAATATGTGTGTGTATAAAATTCATCATATGTGTCTGAACATCTTTTCATGAGTATTAATATGCTACGCGCGTGTACAAAATTTATGAACGTGTACGAGGTCTATGTGCTTTTCACGTGTATTACTAGCTCACACACGTAAAAGGACCAAAATATACACGTGTTTCGATTTATACGCGTGCATGAACGCGTGTGTGAGCTAGTAATACACACGAAAAGCAGGTAAATCGCGTACACGTTCATAAATTTTGTACATGTGCGTAGCATATACATACTCGTAGAGATAATTTTAGACACGTATGTAGAATTTTATACACATACATCTTATAATTATACACGTGCTTCTATAACTTACCCATCGGCCTCCGGCGTGAGTCCGTTAATTGTCGGGTATCTCGTATGTTAAGAACAACTCAACGTTAATAAGAGATAGATTGCTGAGAACGTAAAAGTGAGCCTTCAGTAGAGCAAGAGTAAGGTCCGACGAGAACTCGTCGATCGTGGAAGTACCCCCCAAAGAATATGGATTGTGTTCATGATTTATAACATGTCCGTTAAAGTGGCATTGCAGCAGAACGTTTGTGAGGACCTACCCCTCTATCCCTGTGGCTCGTTGTAGACCGCAAGGGCAATTTGGTAAATTGTGCCTTGTTGGTTTGTTTCACACCCGCGTGTGCACACACTGGCCTTATCTGTGTTCGTGTTTGTTTAGAATGGCTAGGGGAACCCGAGATCGGAAGATCTGAGCTTGGGCTTGTGTTTTAGCCCAAGTTTGCCTTTCTGAGTAAAGGAGATCGATCTGGATGGCTAGGGAGATCGATCTGGATTGCAAAGGAGATCGATCTGGATTTCAAGGAGATCGATCTGAATTGCAAAGGAGATCGATCTCACATGCCTTGGAGATCGATCTCACATGCCTTGGAGATCGATCATGCTCGAGTCGGTGTTTTCTTTCTCTTTCGCGAGGACGGTCGTCGGCCGTCGCTCTCCCCTATCAGAGAGGGAAGACTTCCCCTCCCTTTCCCCTAGCTTTTCCCCATTTTCCCGGCTTTCCCTAGGCTTTTCCTTCCTTTTCCTTCCTTCCCTTCTCTTCTCTTCTTCTTCCTTCCTTCTCTCTTTCCCGCGGTGCTCTGTTTTCTTCCCTTTACCGCCGGCGAGCTTCATCTCCTCCGTTCTCCCTCCTCCGACCATCTTTTTTGGCGTTCTAAGGCTCGTTGGATTCGTGACAACGAGAGGAAGATCCCTCAAGTGGTTTGGAAGCTTGTTGGTGATCAAATCGCGGGGAATCAGCCGAGGAAAGCGCAGCTAGGTAGGGTTATACCTACTGTGTTCTTTTCGGGTTTTCTTGAGATCTAGCCTTTGGATCTTGTTAATCCTTGTTTTGTTGGATTCCTTATACCTGTTAGAATTATTGATTTAAGTTTCATGTTGATCAGTTGAGATTTGAGTAGTTTTGATGCAAGATTAGTCTAGAATTTCTGGTTTTCTGCTGTTCTTGAGAAACAGCCGGCTTGCGGCGAGTTTTTTGGCCGGAAAGTACATGATTTTGGCTTTTCATAAACATAAGAGTTGTAGCACTATTCGTTAGCTTTCCATTCCATCTTGTTTCGTAATTTTCTGATGTATGTACGATTTTTTATGAATTGTTTGCTGGAGGGCTCCGTTGCAGCAATTAAGTTGGTAAGTGAGTTGATTAGCGGTTTTGATTTGTATTTTCCCGTAAATTCAACTGTTGGATGATTATGATTTTTGGATATGGTGATCCTAGTTTATACACCTACTAGTGGCTAAGTTGGATCTTGAATCCGACGTCGTTTGGACGTCGGATCGACGGGATCAATTAGCCCCTAAGTAGTGGTTTTGGGTGTTTGAATATAATATTATATTGTGTACTGTTCATCGACGGTTTTCGGGGTTGCTTCCCATTGCAGGAGTCCGCGGTTGACTGTCGCGGTACAGTCGTAATGCCGGGACCCGTTGCGGATCGGCTGGCAGCGGTTGGTAGTACCGCTGCAGCGATCCAGTAGACTTATATGATGCTTGACATACTGTTGCATGCCTTTCTTATTATCTGTGTATGTCATGGCATGCATTGTTATTTTGTTCATTAGTTACATTGGTTAGGGCGTGGGTGATCTTTGGGTCGCCGTCCCGAGGCTGGAAGCTCGGACTTAGCCCTAGGACCGGGGTTGGGTGGTTTGGACCCGGTTTGAATTGTAGTGTACAGTCGATTGGATGATAGGCTTAGATGACTGGAGCACTTGTGGATTGATGATTGTAGAGGTCGTGTCGGCCTCGAGTCGGATCTGAGGTGTAGCCGGTGTCCGGTTCTTCTTAAAACTCTTGAGTAGAGGATTTGCCTACTCAGTGGTGTCTCTTCCCACCAAACAGTGTTCAGTGTCCTGTTGAGAGTTAGCAGTGTCTTTTCCTGCTACTGAGTGTGACCTGACATGTGACCAGCCCGGCTGGAAGACCATGATCGTGGGCCTCAGGGACACGCGGTGGGGTTATGAGACCCCTGTATATACCCAGATTCTACTTGAGGGCGACACTGTTGCGTTTCCCTCTTCCTTATGTGTGTCGTAGTGTAGATCCCTACTGAGCATAGTGCTCACTCCTACCCGGGCTGCGTTTTGCAGGTGCAGGCGGCAGTACCTCTTCTGTGGCCCCTACCGGGCAGTTGGTTGGCGGTGCGGCGACGCCAGGTAGAGTCTGAGAGGTGGTGATCCTTTACAGCTTTTATCCTATGTTAGTTAGTCTCCTACGGGAGTATGTTGTATTTTGGATCTTCCCCTCTCCGAGGTTTTGTATATTAACACTTGAGTTTTTAATATGAGGTTCGAGGTTTTGCTAATTAATATTGTCTTTTAATTGAGGGTGCTTTTGGTGAATTGCTAGGGAGACCAATAGGTTAGAGGGAACCCTCGCCGTTCTTTTTCCGCGTTGGTTAGGTTCCGGTTCGCGTCGCTCGGCCCGGTTGGGCTTTCGCGGGTCGGGGCGCGACAGCTTGGTATCAGAGCATAGGTTGTAGATCCCAGGGTTTAGGATCAGGATTCGGTTGAGTTGAGCGTGGAATGGGTTAGTTCTATATCTAGAACATCCGTGCATGCTCATTTTGATGTGTTGTGATTTTCCGCTTTCTGTTTGTGTTGTCTTATTTTGGCGGCTTCTGACGAGTGAACGCTCGTGCTCGTTGGTGATTGCACAGATGTCGGGAGCTCGAGTCCGACCTACGGTTGTTGGTCTAGGTGGGGCACGACCTGGTCGGCCTGCCCGACTAGACGGGGTAGCACCTGTCAGGACAGTCAGAGCTCGACGTACTGGACCATCACCAGCGACGGTTGCGGTCGCACGGGAGGAGGCTCCTCTCGCCGAGGAGGGGGTCCTCGCTCCGGTCGACGGGCGGGCCGCGGCAGTGGTCATGATGGACTTCCAGCGGCTGAACTCGCCTAGGTTCAGCGGTGAGACTGGAGATCCGACCACGGCAGACGGCTGGCTCCGAGGAGTCACGCGCGTTCTCGACGCTCTCTTCGTCGGGGATGACCGGATCCGGGTCACCCTCGCGGCGTTCCAGCTCGATGGTGACGCCCTTGACTGGTGGTGCACTGCCCAGCACACCAGTGGCGGAGAGGAGCCAACGTGGGAGGAGTTCAGGGCGTTGTTCTTGGACGCGTACTTCCCGGAGAGTACGCGTGATGCCCTGTCTCGCGAGTACCAGTCCCTCTTGCAGGGTACTCGCACTGGTCAGCAGTATGCCACTCAGTTCACGCACTTGGTCCGTTTTGCGGGGGCAGTGGCAGCAGATCCAGTGTCCAGGGCACGGCAGTTTGATTGGGGTCTTCGTCCAGAGATCAGGCTCCAGACGTGTTCCCACCACTTCCAGACATACACAATAGTTCTGAACTGCGCCTTAGTTGTGGAGGCGCAGTCGCAGGACGAGAGGTGCCGGGCAGTTCCACCGGCATCCTCTACCAGTGCACCGCAGAGGTCCCAGTTCAGAGGGGGATATAGCGGAGGGCACCAGCGGCGTCAGCGACGCTTTCAGCAGCGGTCGCAGCGCCCGCAGCAGTTCCAGGCACAGTCGCCGAGTCTGCCAGGCCAGTTTCTCCTGACGGCCGGGCCGTCTGGGGGGGACCAGGGACGACAGCCGGGCGCGTCAGTCACTTGCTACCTGTGCGGACAGCCGGGGCACTACCGTAGAGACTGCACTTCGCGAGGAGCGCAGGGCGCTATGCCGTAAGGCAGTACAGGCGGAGGGTCCGGTGCCTGGCAGGGGAGCGGAGGCGGACGCGGGCCGGGGCGTCCCAGAGGCAAAGGCGGCCAGCGGGGGCAGGTGTTTGCCCTCCCAGTTCGCGAGCGGCAGGACACCGTCCAGCTGTATCAGCCGCCACCGCATTATCAGCCACCACTACAGTACCAGCAGCCGCAGCAGTATCAGCAGGCAGCGGCAGAGCCAACCGTCCTCAGAGGTATCTTTCAGCTTTCTAGTTCTTTAGTAGATGTGCTGATAGACTCTGGGGCGTCTCATTCCTATATTGCTAGCATGTGTGTGGCATCGCTAGGATTAGAGACGAGTTGGCTAGAGGTGGCACAGTCTGTAGATTCACCGATCGAAGGCACAGTCAGGGTAGACCGGGTCTGCCGATCTTATTCTTTGGAGGTTGGAGGCCTGCGTGTCTGTCTAGACCTGCGGGTGCTAGACATGACGGGCTTCGATGTGATACTCGGTATGGACTGGTTAGCAGCATACCGAGCTATCATCGACTGTGGTTGCCGGAGGGTGGTCGCTTGGACACCCGATGGGACACAGTTTGTGTTGTTGGGGGATCGGTTCTCAGCCGATTCCTTTGCTTGTGGTGTGGGGAGGTGTGGCAGCGAGCTTTCAGCCTTGCTGGCCAGCCTGTCCCTGTTTGGGTCAGAGGTAGTGCAGCTGAGCAGTTTCCCCAGGATCGTGTGCGACTACACCGACGTGTTTCCCGAGGTGTTGCCAGGGCTTCCACCTCCCAGAGAGGTCGATTTTGAGATCGACCTGGTACCGGGTACCGCACCGATCTCTCTCCCAGCTTTCAGGATGGCACCAGCAGAGCAGAGTGAGTTGAGGACCCAGCTAGACGAGCTTACCAGCAGAGGCTTCATCCGTCCCAGCATGTCTCCCTGGGGGGCGCCAGTGTTGTTCGCAAAGATGAAGGATGGTACCCTTCGACTTTGCATAGACTACTGGCGGCTCAACAGGGTAACGGTGAAGAACCGAATTCCAATGCCGAGGATCGACGACCTGTTTGACCAGTTGCGAGGATCTTCAGTGTTCTCGAAGATCGATCTCCGCACCGGCTACCACCAGTTGAGGGTTCGGGATTGCGACATCCCGAAGACGGCTTTTCGGACTCGGTACGGCCTGTACGAGTTCGTGGTGATGCCGTTTGGGCTGACGAATGCACCAGCAGCGTTCATGGATCTCATGCAGAGGATCTTCCGGCCTTTCCTAGATGAGTTCGTGGTGGTGTTCGTCGACGACATCCTTATCTACTCCCAGTCAGAGGCGGAGCACGAGCGACACTTGGCGACAGTGTTGCAGCTACTTCGGGAGCATCGGCTTTATGCCAAGGCTTCTAAGTGCGAGTTCTGGCTTGCACAGGTGGGAATCCTTGGACACGTGGTGTCGGCAGCAGGGATCTCAGTTGACCCGGCCAAGGTCGAGGCAGTGGTACAGTGGCAGAGACCGAGAACAGTGTTTGAGGTCCGTAGTTTCTTAGGCCTGGCGGGTTACTACAGACGGTTCGTGCGGGACTTCTCCAAAGTTGCCGGACCGTTGACCAGACTGACACAAAAGGCCGTCCCGTTCGTGTGGGATGATGCTTGTGAGCGAACCTTCGTGGAGCTGAGGACGAGGTTGACCAGTGCGCCGGTGCTGATCGTCCCCGAGCGAGGTGTTGGTTACAGTGTTTACTGCGACGCCAGCGGTGAGGGTTTGGGGTGTGTCCTCATGCAGGAGGGCCACGTAGTTTCCTATGGTTCTCGTCAGTTGAAGAACCATGAGAGGAACTACTCGACTCACGACTTGGAGCTAGCAGCGGTGGTCTTCGCCCTGAAGACCTGGCGGCATTATCTCTATGGTGAGAAGTTCTCAGTCTTCTCGGACCATAAGAGTTTGAGCCACGTTTTCACCCAACGTGACCTCAACCTGAGGCAGCGACGCTGGATGGAGCTACTGGAGGACTACCACTTTGCGCTGCATTACCATCCTGGTAAGGCAAACGTCGTAGTAGACGCGCTGAGCAGACAGGTGAGAGACACCAGAGCAGCAGTTGCAGGGTTGTTAGCTCGGCAGTGGCAGGTTCTAGAGACGGCGGGCCAGTTGGGGCTCGAGTTTGAGGAACGGGGATCCAGCAGCTTCCTCTACGCAGTGCAGAGTATGCCAACAGTCTTAGCCAGAGTGTTAGAGGCACAGCACAGTGACCCAGAGCTCGAGGAGTTACGCACAGCAGCGGGCACTGAGGGCGCAGACGGAGACTGGACAGTATCACCAGACGGAGGGCTACGGTTTCGAGGCAGAGTAGCGGTTCCTGCAGATCCAGTTCTTCGAGACGACATCCTACGAGAGTTCCACCACTCTCACTTTGCGGTTCATCCCGGCGGCACCAAGATGTACCAGGATCTTCGGCGACAGTTCTGGTGGCGCGGGATGAAGAGGGCAGTGACGGAGTTCGTATCGCACTGCCTTACCTGTCAGAAGGTCAAGGCAGAGCACCAGCGGACTCCGGGGTTACTTCAGCCGCTTCCACTAGCTGAGTGGAAGTGGGAGCACATCACGATGGACTTCGTGACCGGGCTACCGAGATCCCCTAGGGGGAATGACGCGATTTGGGTCATCGTTGATCGATTGACCAAGTCGGCGCACTTCCTGCCTATGCGGGTGACAGACTCGATCGACAGGTTGGGCAGTTTGTACGTCAGAGAGGTGGTCAGACTACACGGAGTTCCAGTTTCTATCGTGTCAGACCGTGACCCCAGGTTCACCAGCAGGTTCTGGCGCGACTTTCAGGAGGCAGTTGGCACACTCCTGACTTTCAGTACGGCGTTCCATCCGCAGACAGACGGGCAGTCAGAGCGGACTATCCAGATCCTGGAGGACATGCTGAGAGCATGTGTCCTTGACGCAGGAGGCAGCTGGGAGGAGCACGTTCCCTTGGTGGAGTTTGCCTACAACAACAGCTACCAGTCCAGTCTTGGAGTAGCACCTTTCGAGGCGCTGTACGGTAGGTCGTGTCGTTCCCCAGTGTGCTGGACAGAGGTTGGAGAGGCTTCACTCACCGGTCCAGACATCGTCAGGCAGTCGTCAGAGAGGTTAGTACAGATCAGGCAGAGGCTTCTGACGGCTCAGAGCCGGCAGAAGAGTTATGCAGATCAGAGGTGACGACCGTTGGAGTTTGCAGTCGGCGACCGAGTGTTCTTGCGAGCATCGCCGTACAGATGTTCTGTCAGGTTTGGCAAAGGTGGCAAATTGGCGCCGAGGTTCGTCGGGCCGTTTGAGATCTTAGAGAGGGTCGGCGAGGTAGCTTGCCGCCTGGATCTTCCTCGGCACATGTCTACTGTGCATCCGACTTTCCATGTGTCGATGCTGAGGAAGTATCACCCAGACCCGTCTCATGTCATCAGGGTGAATGACATTGAGCTTGAGGTAGACGCGAGCTTTGTTGAGCAGCCGGTTCAGGTACTTGACCGGAGGGATCAGGTCTTGCGGGGCACAGAGGCACCGAAGAGGTCACTTGGGAGCGCGAGGCGCGCATGCGGCAGGAGTTTCCACAGTTGTTTTCTTCTCCAGGTACTTCTTGTCATGTCCTCTAGTGTAGCTGTTTTATTGTTCCGAGCCCTACCCTTATCGAATCTCGGGACGAGATTTCCTTTAAGGGTAATAGGATGTGAGGACCTGCTCCTCTATCCCTGTGGCTCGTTGTAGACCGCAAGGTGATGTCGCTCCAATGTGTCACACACAGCGGTCGCGGTGCAGTACAGCATAAGAGAGGTCGAATCCCACAGAGAGACAAGCAGGAAAGATCCAGAAACACAGATAATAATATATTGAAAACAATCAAGAAAGCTAACTAAACTAAATTAGATCAAAGGATAAATGATAATGTAGGATTAACTAAAGATATCAGGCTTTTGATAAGGCTAGGCTTCAGAAATCACTTCACTCGGATTTAGGTTCTTCTCTTCTCAATGGTTCATATGATACTCAGTTAAGAGATTCACATCCCAATCACCTTAACCGGAAGAAATAGAATTATGAATCTAATAAAATATATAAATGTCTCTTCCTACGATTGGTTCTTCCTTTTTATAGTGCTAACTTCATCCAACCAAACCTAAGAATACACGATACCGGCTGTCACTACAGGCAACGCGTAGCAAAAGTTCATCGGGACAAAGCCCTAACTCTAATCGGATCTCTAAGAATACACAATACCAACTCTCACAATCGGCAATGCATAGCAAAGATCTCACGGTATAGAGCCCCAACCTTATCTAACCAGATCCCTAAGAATACACAATACCAGCTGTCACTACGGGCAATGCATAGCAAAGGTCTCACGAGACTCGGTAGGAGAATCAAAGGAGATAACTATGGGATCACAATATCATAAAAGAAGCATAACTGGATTTATAATAATGTTTAACCACAAAGCAATCTGTGAAGATCCAATACATAAGAAGAGTTTAACAATAAAGATTAAAAACTATGAACCACTGTTGGAGAAGAAGCCCTAGTCCTCGCTAGATCATCCGTCCGCCATGCCCGCGGATTACTCGGCCATGGATGGAGATTCCTTCATCTTCTTCCCTTCAGAAACGTCCAGAAAAAGCCTCCAAAAACGTCCAAGAAGTCCCCCTCAAACCTTAGAAAGAGTCCTATTTATAGCCCCAAAGTCTCTCCATCAACGGATTTGATCTAAACCGTTGATTTAATTCACTGGGAACGTCCGATCGATCCTACTCGGGATGTTGGATCGATCGGTCTCATTAAAATCTTCAACTTCTATGTACGCCCGAGTCCGATCGATCGAAGTATGGGCGCTGGATCGATCGGATGCGTTAAAATCCGCTGATTTTGGCTTTTTCGGAGTCCGATCGATCGGACCATTGGTGTTGGATCGATCGGACCCCATAGGAGCGATGGAGGGATCAATCGGATGCGTTGTGGCTGAAAAACACATGTTCTGTCACGTTTTTGCGTGGTCCGATCGATCGGCGGATCGCTCGGACTTCCAGCTTATTTTCCTTTCTGCCATTCAGACTGCGTATCGGTACTGAAATTGCCGTAACTTCCTCTAAGAAACTCGAAATCATGAACCGTAAAATTCTCCAGAATCTAGACTTCAAGAGCTTTCCAACCATATATGGCACATCATCTGGTTCTTCATGAACAGGTACAGATTAATTATTGAAGGTGATCCATATACTCTTTTCAGCTTCTTTTAGCCCCAATTTCCTGCATTTTCCAAACAACCATGTGAAGCAACATATAGACATAAAAATAGTAATAAAGATGCTGATTAAGGATAATAATCTAGCAATTGAGATGGTTATAAGACTGTTCAGAGTGCACTTTCATGCACTCATCACAAGGGCAATTTGGTAAATTGCGCCTTGTTGGTTTGTTTCACACCCGCGTGTGCACATACTGGCCTTGTCTGTGTTCGTGTTTGTTTAGAATGGCTAGGGGAACCCGAGATCGAAAGATCTGAGCTTGGGCTTGTGTTTTAGCCCAAGTTTGCCTTTCTGAGTAAAGGAGATCGATCTGGATGGCTAGGGAGATCAATCTGGATTGCAAAGGAGATCGATCTGGTTTTCAAGGAGATCAATCTGTACTGCAAAGGAGATCGATCTCACATGCCTTGGAGATCGATCATGCTCGAGTCGGTGTTTTCTTTCTCTTTCGCGAGGACGGCCGTCGGCCGTCGCTCTCCCCTGTCAGAGAGGGAAGACTTCCCCTCCCTTTCCCCCAGTTTTTCCCCGTTTTCCCAGCTTTCCCCAGGCTTTTCCTTCCTTTTCCTTCCTTCCCTTCTCTTCTCTTCTTCTTCCTTCCTTCTCTCTTTCCCGCGGTGCTCTGTTTTCTTCCCTTTACCGTCGGCGAGCTTCATCTCCTCCGTTCTCCCTCCTCCGACCATCTTTTTTGGCGTTCTAAGGCTCGTTGGATTCGTGACAACGAGAGGAAGATCCCTCAAGTGGTTTGGAAGCTTGTTGGTGATCAAATCGAGGGGAATCAGCCGAGGAAAGCGCAGCTAGGTAGGGTTATACCTACTGTGTTCTTTTCAGGTTTTCTTGAGATCTAGCCGTTGGATCTTGGTAATCCTTGTTTTGTTGGATTCCTTATACCTGTTAGAATTACTGATTTAAGTTTCATATTGATCAATTGAGATTTAAGTAGGTTTTATGCAAGATTAGTCTCGGATTTCTGGTTTTCTGCTGTTCTTGAGAAACAGCCGGCTTGCGGCAAGTGTTCCGGCCGGCGAGTACCTGATCTTGGCTTTTAATAAACATGAGAATTGTAGAGCTATTCGTTAGCTTTCCATTCCATCTTGTTTCGTAATTTTCCAATTTATGTAAGATTTGTTATGAATTGTTTTCTGGAGGGCTGCGTTGCAGCAATTAAGTTGGTAAGTGAGTTGATTAGCGGTTTTGATTTGTACTTTCCCGTAAATCCAACCGTTGGAGGATTATGATTTTTGGATATAATGATCCTGGTTTATACACCTACTGGTGGCTAAGTTGGATCTTGAATCCGACGTCGTATAGATGTCGGATCGACGGGATCAATTAGCCCCTAAGTAGTGGTTTTGGGTGTTTGAATATAATATTATATTTCGGAATATAATATTATATTATGTACTGTTCATCGATGGTTTTCGGGGTTGCTTCCCGTTGCAGGAGTCCGTGGTTGACGGTCGCGGTACCGTCGTAATGCCGGGACCCGCTGCGGATCGGCTGGCAGCGGTTGGTAGTACCGCTGCAGCGATCCAGTAGACTTATATGATGCTTGACATACTGTTGCATGCCTTTCTTATTATCTGTGTATGTCATGGCATGCATTGTTATTTTGTGCATTAGTTACATTGGTTAGGGCGTGGGTGATCTTTGGGTCGCCGTCCCGAGGCTGGAAGCTCGGACTTAGCCCTAGGACCGGGGTTGGGTGGTTTGGACCCGGTTTGAATTGTAGTGTCCAGTCGATTCGATGATAGGCTTAGATGACTGGAGCACTTGTGGATTGATGATTGTAGAGGTCGTGTCGGCCTCGAGTCGAATCTGAGGTGTAGCCGGTGTCCGGTTCTTCTTAAAACTCTTGAGTAGAGGATTTGCCTACTCAGTGGTGTCTCTTTCCACCAAACAGTGTTCAGTGTCCTGTTGAGAGTTAGCAGTGTCTTTTCCTGCTACTGAGTGTGACCTGACATGTGACCAGCCCGGCTGGAAGACCATGATCGTGGGCCTCAGGGACACGCGGTGGGGTTATGGGACCTCTGTATTCACCCAGATTCTACTTGAGGGCGACACTGTTGCGTTTCCCTCTTCCTTCTGTGTGTCGTAGTGTAGATCCCTACTGAGCTTAGTGCTCACTCCTACCCGGCCAGTTGGTTGGCGGTGTGGCGGCGCCAGGTGGAGTCTGAGAGGTGGTGATCCTTTACAGCTTTATCCTATGTTAGTTAGTCTCCTACGGGAGTATGTTGTATTTTGGATCTTCCCCTCTCAGAGGTTTTGTATATTAACACTTGAGTTTTTAATCTGAGGTTCAAGGTTTTGCTAATTAATATTTTCTTTTAATTGAGGGTGCTTTTGGTGAATTGCTAGGGAGATCAATAGGTTAGAGAGAACCCTCGCCGTTCTTTTTCCGCGTTGGTTAGGTTCCGGTTCGCGTCGCCCGGCCCGGTTGGGCTTTCGCGGGTCGGGGCGCGACAACGCTTCTCATTAGCTTGCATATGTGGAGATCTCTCTCCGGTGAACTATTTTGTCGAAAGTAGAGAAGTGGAGACAGTGGAAAGGGATGAGAGATGAAAGAATAAAGGAGAAGAGTGGTCAAGGAGAAGAGAAGAAGAGGCAGTGGAGAGGAAGAAGAGAAGATGGCGGTGATGAGTGCATGAAAGTGCACTCTGAACAGTCTTATAACCATCTCAATTGCTAGATTATTATCCTTAATCAACATCTTTATTAATATTTTTACATCTATATGTTGCTTCACATGGTTGTTTGGAAAATGCATGAAATTGGAGCTAAAAGAAGCTGAAAAGAGTATATGGATCAACTTCAAAAATTAAACTGTACCTTTTCATGAAGAACCAGATAATGTGCCATATATGGTTGGAAAGCTCTTGAAGTCTAGATTCTGGAGAATTTTACGGTTTGTGATTCCGAGTTTTCTAGAGGAAGTTACGGCAATTTTAGTACCGATGGCGCAGTCTGAATGGCAGAACAGTAAATACGCTGGAAAGTCCGATCGATCCGATACCTAGAGTCTGATCGATCCGACTATGCAGAAACCTGACAAAACATATAATTTTCAGCTATACACAGTCCGATCGATCCCTCCATCCATCCTACGGAGTCCGATCGATCCGACACCCATAGTTCGATCGATCGGACTCGGGAATAGCCAGAAACGGAGGATTTTTACGCAACGGATCGATCCGACACCTAATGTCCAATCGATCCGACTTTCCCAGTGAAGAAAATCAACGGTTTAGATCTAATCCGTGGATGGAGAGACTTTGGGGCTATAAATAGGAAACTTAGGGTTAATCAAAGAGACTTCTTGGACGTTTTTTAAGGCTCTTTTCTGGACTTTTTCAAGAGGAAGAAGATGAAGACATCTCCATCCATGACCGAGTAATCCTCGGGCATGGCGGACGGATGATCTAGCGAGGACTAGGGCTTCTTCTCCAACAATGATTCATAGTTTTTAATCTTCATTGTTAAACTCTTTTCTATGTATTGGATCTTCAAATATTATTTTCAGATTATAGATTTCTTTGTGGATGATTAATATTATGAATCCAGTCATGCTTCTTTCATGATCTTATAATCCCATAGTCTTCTCTTTTGATTCTCCTACCGAGTCTTGCGAGACCTTTGCTATGCATTGCCCGTAGTGACAGCTGGTATTGTGTATTCTTAGGGATCTTGTAAGACAAGGTTGGGGCTCTATCCCGAGGAATCTTTGCTATGCATCGCCGATTGTGAGAGTTGGTATTGTATATTCTTAGAGATCTGATTAGATAGAGTTAGGGCTTTGTCCTGATGAACTTTTGCTGCGCGTTACCTGTAGTGACAGCCGGTATCGTGTATTCTTAGGATCTGGTAGGACAGAGTTAGGGTTGCAACGAGAAGAACCAATCATAGAAAGAGACATTTATATTTTATCAGATTCATAATTCTATATCTTCCGGTTAAGGCGATTGGGATGTGAATCCTTTAACTGAGTATTATATGAATCATTGAGAAGAGAAGAACCTAAATCCGAGTGAAGTGATTCCTGAAGCCTAGCCTTATCAAAATCCTTATATCTCTAGTTAACATTACATTATCATTAAATCCTTTGATCTAATTTAGTTAATTCTCAAGTTCTCGTTTGTCTTCAATTCATTGTTATTTGCGTTTTGGATATTTTCTGTCTGTCTCTCTGTGGGTTCGACCTCTCTTATGCTGTACTGCTCCGCGACCGATGTGCGTGACACATTTGATCGATATCAAAAATTGGCGCCGTTGCCGGGGAGACGGTTCAGAAAAGCGCCAGAATTATCAGATTACGATGATTGAAGACATCGAAGGCGGTAACTTTGTTCCCTTTTCTTTGGATTTTTATTTCTTTTTCCTTAGTTTTCTTTATTTTCTTTTTAGTTTTGTTTTGAATTTTCGTTTTATTTTTACTTGCTGAAAAAAAACTGACCAAAAAAAAAACTGAAAAAAGGATAGAAAATGAATTATATCAATACTATTTGAGATCATGTTCTATGAAATCGAGAGATGGAATGTCTCAAACAACAGTCCGTAAGAAAAGTATATACGAATTGAGCTTGGGGAATAGAATGAGTCATATTTCTGTCAATGAGTATCTTCCTAATTATATGATTAATGCATTGAAAACAAAGATTTAATCCTTTGCACAAAAGAATGATGAGACATTATGTGATGCATGGCAGCGATTTATCAGTTTAATAGCTTCATGCCCTCAACATGCTTATCCTAATTGGCGTTTAGTTAGCTATTTTTATTATGGATTAACTAAGCATGAACGTCAAATTCTTGAAACAAGATGCAAGGGTGAGGTTTTGCAGATTGATCCTGATGAAGCTATGAGGCATTTGGATGAGATTGTGGAGACGACTTATACACAGACGGTTCCGTGGCGTTGGGATGATTATGATGTTCATATCGATGCCAAATCCTACATGCATCCCAATGTCGCCTTAACGGCCAACAACTATCTGCAACACAATGAGCCTTTCTACTCTTATCCTAGTGCTTATGATGATTATGTGCATGATACTTATGTTGCTACTTCCCATGATGTGCATGTTGATGAGCCTAACACGTATGATGCATGTGTCAATGACTTTAGTGCTTGTGATGCATACGTCCATGATTTTAATGCTTATGGTGCACATGCTCATGTCATTGATACTGAAGATGCACATGTTTCTGCTCAACTTTCTATGGCAGAGATTTTGGACTTACTTAAGGAGGCTAAAACCAAGCCTAATTTTGACTCTTTCATTCTGAAGCTACTTATGAAGGACGAGGAGAAGGCACACCAACTATGCGAGGTAATCACATCTTTTAACGTGCACAAAATCGGATGGACACATCGGTTGGAAGAACACAAAGTACTCCAGTACGGGCCGGTCAGCAACGAGGAAAATCTGGACGACTTCCAAGACCACCACGACCAGGTATTCGTTGAACCTCCATCGGCTGAACTTCAAGTCATTGTTTCTAAACCGCGAGGTATATTTCCAGTGTTTATTTCATCTCCTTGGATAGTTAGGAAGAGCATGACCTTGATAGATATTTTTAAACTTCGACGGATTTATTTCAGATTTTGTGATCTTACCATCCTTGACCACGACAATGATGACATTATTGATAGGTCATTGAATGAGTCACTGAAACTTGAGCATAATGATGACACATATTTCTATTTGAGAGATCCAACTATCTTGTTTATTGGAGTTAGAATGCAAAAGTTAGCTCTCCTACCTATCATATGCCACTTGGATTCACATGGAGAATTACCCTTGGTGATACTACTAAGGTTAACCCTTCATATCATGGCACTTACTGATTTTGCATATCATCGTGCTAGGGCACGGCAGCCAAGGGCGCGGTTAAAAATCCATGTGTTATATATAGTAGTTTAGTTTGCTCGATTTGCTTTCTTGTATGCTTAAGAATGCTTGAGTTATTTTTATGTTGTGTGCTTGCATGTTTGCTTTTGTTTTTTGTTTGTTTTGCTTTTCTTCTTAGGTGCTCGATCAGTCCTCGCTTTCCCGTGGAGAATATTGTCGCTGATCACCTATCAAGGTTGATGATGGAAGTAGCAGAAAATGAGCCACCGATCATGGATGACTTCCCTGATGAGCAACTCCTTTCAGTTGCATGGCTGCCTTGGTATGCGTACATCGTTAATTACTTAGCGACAGGTGAGATCCCTTCCTTTTGGAGTGCGCAAGATAAGCGTAGATTTTTTGTTGAGGTAAAGAAATTTTATTGGGATGACCATTGTCTGTGTAAGTATTGTCCTAACCAGATTATGCGTCGTTGTGTCCCAGATTATGAAATAGAAAGCATCATTACATTCTGTCACCCTCATGCATGTGGAGGCCATTTTTCGATGAAAAAGACTGCTGCTAAAATTCTTCCATGTGGTTTTTACCGGCCTACTATGTTTCGTGATGTTAACATTTTTTGCAAATCCTGTGATAGATGCCTAACGTTAGGAGCTTTATCTAGAAGACATATGATGCCTTTGAACCCCATTCAAGCTGTAGAGATTTTTGATTGTTGGGGTATAGACTTTATCGGACCCTTTCCTTCTTCTTGTGGCTATTTATATATATTGTTGGCTGTGGAATATGTGTCTAAGTGGGTGGAGGCTATTGCATGTAGGAATAATGATCATTCCACTGTCATCAAGTTTCTTAAAGAGCAATTTTATCCCGGTTTGGTACTCCTATAGTTATTATTAGTGACCAAGGATCACACTTTTGTAATCGCTCCTTTGAGGCTTTGATGCGCAGGTATGGAGTCACACATAAGATTTCCACTGCTTATCATCCACAGACGAATGGCCAAGCTGAATTAGCCAATAGAGAGATAAAGCAAATCCTGGAGAAGACAGTGAGCCCCAACCGAAAGGACTGGTTCTTAAGACTATCGGACGCATTGTGGGCATATCGCACTGCCTACAAGACTACCTTGGGGATGTCACCGTTTCGCCTTGTTTATGGAAAACCATGCCATCTTCCAGTCGAATTAGAACATAAGGCATATTGGGCTATTAAGTCACTAAATTTTACTTTGGATACTGCAGGTCAGGAACGGAAACTCAATGCAAAGACAAAGGCCTACCATGACAAGAAGATCTTGCAGAAGACGTTTCAAGTAGAACAGCAAGCTTATCTGTATGACGCACGACTGCATCTTCATCCTGGGAAGCTGAGATCACGCTGGACAGGCCCCTTCACCATTAGCAGAATATTTGAGAATGGGGTTGTGGAAGTTGAAGACCCAAAGAATGGGAGGCTGTTTACGGTTAATGAACAGCGCTTGAAACAGATCCCAGAGAAAGCGGACCCTGAGGAGCACACCGTTTCTTTCGTAGACCCTATCTACGAGGGATGATCTTTCTCCTATCTATCATTTCCCTTTTTGATTAGGTTAGGTTGTTTTAGTTTGTTTGCTTTCATTCTCATTTGCTTTTGTTTGCTATTTTATGTTTTTAGGATGCCTGGGCTTTCGTCTTCCTTGCTTGAGAAAGTCGGCCACCATGAGGAGCCTTGGGCAAGATTTTAAATATTCTATCATGTGGCCTTGCTCCTATTTCGATTTCCTATTCTTAGTTATGTCATATATGAAAATTCAGCCAACACCCTTCTGCTTATTTACATGATTAGCACACATTGAGGACAATGTGAATTTCAGGTTGGGGGGTGTAGGCATGC
The DNA here is from genome assembly GCA_963920575.1 of Narthecium ossifragum. Taxonomy (NCBI): domain Eukaryota; kingdom Viridiplantae; phylum Streptophyta; class Magnoliopsida; order Dioscoreales; family Nartheciaceae; genus Narthecium; species Narthecium ossifragum. The sequence continues at coordinate 9,064,319 of OY986968.1, forward strand.
ATGACCTTATGCATGCTACCTTATTGAGTTTAATAGTGTTGAATTGATTATGTTACTAGAAATTGTACATGAGCTGAAATTTTTATGCTTATTATGCATGTTGCTTTCATATGGATTGACCAATACATTGATTGCATGCGTGATAACCTGAAAGTATAACATCATGTGATCCACACACGAACACTTTATGTGCAGTAGTAATTATACTCACTAGAGGAATGAGCATGCTATTGTCAATCGAGACCATGATTTCAACATTAGCTAGTGTTGAGTATTACATGCAGAGGAAAAAAAAAGAGAAAAAGTTCTGGAGCTTGATCAAGCTGTGCCTAAACAATAGCTAGTGTTGAGTATTGCATGCAGAGAAAAAAAAAGAGAAAAAGTTCTGGAGCTTGATCAAGCTGTGCCTAAACAACTATTAAGTGATCTACTGAGTAACCGGGTGTTCTTGCCTCAGGAAGCGGGGAGCTCACGTAAAAAGGTAGAACCACTTATAGCTATAAAAAAAACTATTAAGTGTTTTGCTAAGTAACCGGGTTTCTGCGCCTCAAGAAGCGGAGAGTGCTCGCGTAAAAAGGCAAAATGTCTGATAGTTGAAAAAAAAAAACAGAAAGAGCATGTTGTACTTAAAGTGTGAGGGTTGAATGATTGGTCATGAAGATAGTAGTGTGTTTGGACTAATGGTGAGTAGAAGTTACTTCTGTACGTAATATTTATTTGTCACATGTGTTCTTCTAGATGGTGATTAGCATGTTTGATGTGTAGAAGTTGATTTCATGTGTTGGTAGTTTGTGTATGAGTATAAGAAGTTTTCATGCTCTATACTGTATAAAACACTATTGAATTGATAAGCTAGAATTTTTTATCATGCATGTCTACATCCTTAAACCGTTAGTGTGCTTAATTATATTTTATGCGCTTTGAATTGCTAGAAACTAGCAATAAGCTTGTTGGGGGGTGTGATGAGTGCATGAAAGTGCACTCTGAACAGAGTCTCACGGACGATGCGACGGTCGATCGGTACATCGACCGTGAGAGGCCCAAAACGGGACAGAGCCTCACGGACGATGCGACGGTCGATCCGACGGTCAACCGTGAGGCCGAATGAAAAAGGAAGGGAGCCCACGGTCGATCGGTGCATCGACTGTGGGAGACCAAAAACCCGACAGAGCCTGACGGACGATGCGACGGTCGACCGTCAGGCTCAAAAGAAGAGTATCAACACTTGACAGTCGATCCACCGATCGACCGTCGAGCCTACTGCACAGTTCATCAGAACAGTGTCGGAAATCCAATTTCTTGGTCTTGAATGATCAAATAAAGCTGGAAGTTGATGAAACTTTGCAAGCATATGTAAAAGATGATGGGGAAGCTAATGGTGTAATTAGACCACAGTTTTGATGGTTAAATCTCAAACCTAGGTCTCAATGGCCGAAAACCGATAAAACGACGATAATATGGAAATCATCCGATAGAATATAGAAATCGACTGATAGGAATACGAGAAGCAAGCTATAGAACACATGCTACAAGCTACACAACATTCTAACAAGTATTCCTACAGTAAAAGCACATAAAACCTATCCTAGGAGAACCTGATCACAAGATCGAGGTAGAAACACTTACTTGGACAAGTAGGGCAGCTACTCCACCGATCCTTCAACTCCGATCGTCGAAATCCGCTCCTCGAAAGCCGCGCTCCGAAGCCCTAGCACAGCCGTAGGAGAGAGAGAGAGAAAAAGACAGGAGAGAAGAAAGAAAGAGAGAGAAAGGGACATGCCTTATATAGAGATTAGGATCGATCTCAGCCGTCCGATTCGATCTTTCCCGATCGAGCTCCGATCTTTCGACCGGACGTGCCCTTAAGGTTCTAATCAAACACATACATCAATCCAAGGCCGTGTGTGAAATGCGGGTGTGAAACTGACCACTAGGGAGCATATTTACCAAAATGCCCCTGGGGTCGAAATCGCCATAGGATCGCCCGATCGTACCCGACGTGGAAACAAATCAATAGGAAAACGACCCTCGACCCACGCGGTCGAGCTAGGTCAGAGGGACGGGCCCACACGGGAGCCATGCCCCGCGGGAGGGAGGAAGAGGATTCAAGAAGAAGAAGCTTTAGGAAGAAGACACATCCCGTCGCATTTAATGCGACGGGATGTTCTTGTCATTTTTTAACCAAAATCAGAAGATGCATTAAATGTGAGAAACATGATACTTGGCATGACCATCCATGGCATAAGAGGGGAGGGGTAAAATCGGGATTTATAGGGTTATGGATCCTCTATTGCAAAAAATCTTGAGGAGGGGTCTCATTCTGCCAAAAGGGAATATCACGGGTCCAATTTGACAAAAACTTCAGGAAACTCTCACCAAATCAAAGCAGAGCACATACTCTTTGAAAAAAATTATCTTAGGAGTAGACTTAGCTCTCGCAGGCCGGACCTGCACCCCTGTACCGCTGCCATCACGACTACAACCTCTTGAGCCTTGTAAGTGATCAACGAAACCATCCCCGGTGCCTTTAGTTGCAATTAATAAAAAAATTATCTTTCGACGAAGTGGATACCCGGTGCTGTCAGAGCAATTATTAGTATTCTTTCTCCTTTCTCGTAGTGTGCATTTTACCTTCAAAACGCCCTTTCTCATACATCGGAGAGGTTGGGAGAGCTCGCGTTCATGTTCAACATGAATTAAAGCGTTTTCACTGATTCGGACGAGAACCAGTGCGAACAGTACCTTGATAAAAAGCAATGTTTTTCCGGTGGGTCTAATTAACCAACTTTCTTATGCTCAAACCTTCTCTTATTTGCAATGTTGGCGGGGAGGAGGGACACCGGAGTGGACGCTCATGGAGAGGGCAGTGGCCAGAGGTAGTGATGAGGCTGAGATACTAGCTATCAGGAGGGGGTTGGAAGAAGCAGTGCTGAGAGGTATCAGAAAGGTGGTGATCGAATCAGACTCAAGAAGTGCAATTAATTTCATAAATGGAAGAGAGGCCTGGGTGGTGGAACTGCAATCGAGCCTGAGGAGGATTTGGAGTTTGAGTGCGAGCCTTGGGGGAGTCATCTTTGTGCACATTCCCCGTACCTCTAATGATGTAGCAGATGATCTTGCTCGACGGGCTCGGATGAGTGCCGCAAGCGAATCACCTGTAACTGCCTTGTAGGTATTTGATGTAATGCCCAGCCGTTTTGGCTCAACTAAGCAAAAAAAAAAAAAAACCTTCTGTTATTTGCATTTCCAACATTCGATTTCCCATTCAAGAAACCTCAAATATGTTCTGCTTCATATCATGATCTTTGCTGCATTTTTTTGTATGTTACTCTCTTTAGAATCGACGGAAGCTTAAACAATTTACGAGTGGGATTACCGAGGTGTCTGGCTCACACTGTGCCCGTAATTTACCGGCACAATATGTGGATCGTCATAGACCCCATGCCCATAATATAATGGAAGTTGAAGAGCTCCATGCGACTTATTTTGATTTGAATACTTATAAGTTTTATTTTGAATGCTATCCGAAACTGTGAAGTTAATCAGTTACGAAGGGAGAACTTAAGTTGGAAGGCTGAAGACACCGCTTGATGATAAATTTGTAAATATGATGAAATTGTCAAACTTTCAGAACAGAACTGAAGAGAAAGCAATTGAGGACGCGATTAGCGAGTTGAAGCAGTTTTAGAAGTTCATGGGCCCCAAACAAACGAGCTGCTAAAGGTCATGGGCCAGTAGCAATCCAGTTTGTCACAAAATCTATGGAAAAAAAAAGAACAATCATCATAGAGATCCAATTTTCAAAACAATCATCATAGAGATCCAAGAGATCCAATTTTCAAAACAATCATCATAGAGATCCAAGATATCCAATTTTCAAACAACCAAGTTTTCATCTTGCTTAGCTTGTAACATTACCTAGATGGGTTATTTGCATATACCCCCCTAAAAAAGATTTATTTTACGTATGTCACCCTAAAAAAATAAAATTTGTATCAGAAACCTTGAAAAGCTTGATTATTTGCATATATCCCTTCGGGTTACTTGGGAATGGAATATTCCATGTGCAAGCTAACGGAGGCTAACGGTGAAAACTGAAATTACTAAAATACCCTTACCCCTACCCCTATATTTGCTTCCTTCTCCCTCCTCTGACCCGATGATTATTAGGGCTAGGGCTTCAAATCCTCCGGCGACATATCTCCTCATCCTCCAGCGACCTAGCTATCTCCTCATCGGCAACAAACTTCTCCTAATTTCTCTCTATTTCTCTTGATTTCTCCCAATTTCCATCCTCTAAAGATCGATTTCCTCGTCAATTTAACCATGAAGAAGTCTCCATCTTCTTCCTCCACCTTAGGTTCGCACAATACACCCTATATGACTTGTCGTAGCCATGAGCCCTGCTCCATCCGGCAATCCAATCGCACCAACAGCAAAGGTAGAAAGTTTCTAGGATGTTCCAGATATAAGATATTAATCTCACTGTTTTTTTTTTTACATTTCGAAAGGTTGAACTCCACTCAAGAATCATCCATGCTCTGAGAAAATAAGACTAGGGTAAAAGAGGAGGGAGAAGGAAGCAGATATAGGGGTAGGGGTAAGGGTATTTTAGTAATTTCAATTTCCACCGTTAGCTTTCGTTAGCTTGCACACGGAATATTCCATTCCCAAGTAACCCGAGGGGCTATATGCAAATAATCAAGCTTTTCAAGGTTTCTGATGCAAATTTGTTTTTTTAGGGTGGCATACGTAAAATAAACCTTTTTCAGGGGGGCATATGCAAATAACCCTACCTAGATTTACTGCTTTTCCCTAGGAGTAGTGCATGTAGGGGTGGCAATTCGGGTCATGACCCGTGAACCCGACCCGAGATAAACGGGTTTGGGTTTGGTATAAACGGGTTCGGGTCATAAACGGGTCGACCCGTTTATGACCCATTTATAAACGGGTCGGGTCGGGTTGACCCGCGGGTTAGACGGGTCAACCCGTTTACCCGTTGAATAATAAAAAATAATAATAATAAACCCATATAATCAACCACCCGGTCACCCACTCCCACTCACCCCCTGTTCCTCTCTCCTCTCCTTCTCCTCTGTTCTCGTCTCCGATGTCCCAAGACTCCCAACCCTCTCGCCGGCCGGCCCCGTCTTCCTCTCCTCGGATCCAGCACCCCGCCGCCCCATCTTCCTCGACGCCGCTCAACCTCCCCGGCCTCCGTCCACGCCGGCCGCCCCCGTCTTCCTCTCCTCGGATCCAGCACCCCGCCGCCCACTCTTCCTCGACGCCGCTCAACCTCCCCGCCCTCCGTCCACGTCGGGAGCCCAGCCGAGCACCGTCCACTTCTCCGATCATCGTCGACCGCCACACAGAGCTCGGCGCACACCCGAGCTCCCTGCATCTCCCTCGGAGTCCACTACCCTCAGACCGCCCCTCTCGCCTCCTCCTCCGTTCTCCTCTCTCAACTCTCTCGCCAGCCGCCCCTCTCTTCTCCTCCTCCTCCTCCTCCTCCTCCTCCCACGTCTCTTGCCTCCAGCGCCTCCTCGGGGACGACGGTCGCCAACAAGGGGGACGACGTCGCGACTGCGGATCTTGCCGGGAAGTGGTCGGGAAGAGGCTGGAAGAAGCTCGGGTACCCGGATCTGGAGTCAGATGGGGCCCGGGAGGTCGGAGGTGGCGGTGTTGAGTGGTGATGGCGCCGGATCCGAGAAAGAGAAGGAGCTCGGGCGAGTTTCCAACAAGGAGAGCAGTCGCCGCGAGGAGACTGCGGTGGTAGGCCTCACGTGAGGAGGTCCGCCGGAGTTGGGGCTTCGCCGGAGTGGTGGTCGTCGGGTTTAGAGAGAGAAGAAGGGCGCCTGGAGGATGAGACGATGACGATGGAGATGAGAAGAGTGGGGGGAGCTGAGCCGACAGTGTGGGAGAATGGGAGATTGAGATAGTGACGGACCCGGACCCGGACCCAGACCCGACCCAACCCGTTTAATAAACGGGTTAGGCGGGTCGGGTCGGGTTGACCCGTTTATAAACGGGTCGGGTTCGGGTCGGGAAACCTGACCCGTTTAATAAACGGGTCGGGTTCGGGTTTGGCTTTTATTAAACGGGTCAGTACACGACCCGACCCGCGAACCCGAATTGCCACACCTAAGTGCATGCTACCCTTATATTAACTCCATAAAATGATCCTCAGTCTGGCATGAGGAAAGCAAGCCCATCAAAGGGTCCCATATTCTCTGAGATTGAATGCTACATCATACTCATTTTTCTGTTTAATCCAAAGAGTGTGATTCTCCGAAGACAAGATCAAACGGCTGCAATTCCAGATGGATAATCTGATCTTCCAACGAGCAATGTAGCCACCCCCGGCTCTCAGATTAGGCAGGCAGGCTGAGGCGGGTGAGACGACGTAAATGCTTTCCATGACCTGTTTTAGGATGGGAGTCTTTTTGTCTTAAAAGGACTCCTAAGAATCTTTCCCTTTTCCCATCTCAATGTTAAGGCACGGTTCTCCTTCCCCATTGCCTGGCTGGCTCTATAAATATAACCAGGCAGCGACCCCTTTCCCTCTCTAAGAAAGACCCCTTTTTGGTGCAGGTGCCTGCATCCTGCCCAATCTTTGCACCGATATGGACCTCTCCCCCCTCCTTCCCCCCCAATCTATTCCCCCTTTCAACCCTCTCCCTCTCTTCTCCCCTTTCTTGCACCACTTGCTGTCTTCTCTTCTCTCATCTCTCATCCCTCTCTCCTCTCTATCCTTGTAGCTAGACTAGGGGAGAGGAGAGATGGAGATCGAAGGGACCAAGGGATCCATAGATCCAGTGGGGCTAGTTCGATGATGCATCGACGAGCTGGTTTTGCTCAAGACCGCGCAACGCTTCCATATGACACCGCATCGTCGTACCGACCTGTCTATCTGTCTATGATGATCACCCCTTCCAAATGATAGGTCTGGACGACGATGCGCTGGTTATGGCCAGGCTGTGTGGTCTTGCGCAAGATCACTCCCAAAGCCCTCCCAAGAAGACCATATCAAGTAGTACATGACACATGCATTCTTCTTTTCGGACAGTAAGAACGTCTAATCCCATGCTTCATCCGCGCGCATACAACTTTTTTGGTCAGCCATCTTCTTCGTTGGTTTGTGATCCAAGGAGCGTGCATCCGGGATGGGGAAAAATACAAGAGAAAAAGGAACGGACCAATGGCAGCATTTAGGGCTGCCATTAATCCAACCCATCACCTCGCTCGCTGCTCTTCAGTAACCTATTGTTTGACTATGAATCCGTTCTTTTCAATTTCTTGTCCATCTTCCTCTCATTTAACAACCACTTTACTTTGAATGGTCTTTTCTTGTGGGTGAACAGGTATGGATTCGTTATGCATACCTTCATCTCATTGTTATGAGAGATGGCTAGCTAGCTAGCTAGACTCTCTCTGACTGATGATTTGACATCATAGACTAATGGAGGATGTCATACGGCTGTCTGTGGTGGAGGAATTGAAAGAGGTACGTGACGAACCCACTGCTCCTGTGAAGATCTAGAGAAGAGGTGATGCCCATCCGGGGAATGGGATGGGAGGGGATTGGAAGCTAAACAAGCCCATGTTGCCGCATGTGAAGTTCGGCAGGGAGGGCCTTTATGGGGGCCGTGCACTCCACGTTGTCGCGTGTCCGGTCGATCGTCGGGTTGCCGAACAAGAGTCAGCATATGATGGTGCCATCCATCCATCGACCATACCGGCCGGCCGCTCTAGCTCCATGCATATCACCAAGCTCTTGCTTTCTTGATTGATTGACTGACATATCCAAGTGATAATTAGGAGCACGGGTTAGAGTTAGAGGGATCATCTTTGAGAGTGGCAAAAACCTTAGAGAAAGAGATACAACTATCCATGAGATAACCTGCGTCATTTGATAGTGATAATCTCTTTCTTCTTGCCATGTAGTTTTTCTTTTCAGAATTTTGAAGATTATATTTTGCACTTAGATCTCTTGTCCCCTAGAGTAATTGATTTTTATCGTTATCCTGTCCGTCAATCTTTTGGGTTTTGGTGGTTTTGATTCCATCAAAACCAAACAAAATCTTGGTGTGAACTTTCTTAGAACTAGAGGGGCTTGGAAGAAAAAAATTTGATGGAGAAATCCTTACTTGGCTATGTTGATCAATGTTGATTGTGAACAATATGCTTAAAGGCACGTTATATGGTCGCTTTATGCTTAATACGACATTTGCCTCCACTAAGTATCAAGTGATGTGCACAAAAATTACGGCAAATTCACTTTTAGATTTCTATGAAGTTCAATTTTGGACCGATGTTTGAGTGTGTAATGCACTCCCAAACTTCTTTTGTTACGGTTTCTTTCACCAGGAGACTATATTGAAAAATCTCAAAGAGAGAATAAGAGGAAAAAGAGTTCTGAAGTTTGGAACATTCTTCGGAGTGAACACGAGGGATTTTGCACAGAGGTAGTTAAAACATGGAAAGATGCATTGAAAAGATACTTATTTTCGTAGATGAAATTTGATAGACAGTTTCTTTTCTTTTTCTTTTTTATGAGTTAAGCCGTGAGCCTAATTACAACATCAGTCCTCATGCAGAGCCATAAAAAAAGTGAGTCCACACGGAGACGCAAGACTACTGGGCACGGAGTTGAACTCATATGGGATATGTATGAACATGATGCTCTTAAACTAAGAGGCAATATGCCGGATTTTTTTTCATATTGGACCCTTTTAGTTCACATTTGGCAGAATGATACCCCCTCAAGTTTTTTTACAACAGAGGACCCTTAACTATATAAATCCCAATTTTACCCCTCGTATTTAATGACAAAATAACAAAGTTTTGGTTAAAAAATTATAAAAACATCCCGTCCCATTTAATGCGACAGGATGTGTCTTCTTCCCAAAAGTTTTTCTTCCTGAATCCTCTTCCTCCCTCCCGCCGGGCATGGCTCCTCCACTGCCTCCTCTTCTCTTCTTCCTCTCCACTTCCTCCTCTTCTCTTCTCCCTAACCACTCTTCTCTTTTATTCTTTCATCTCTCATCCCTTTCCACTGTCTCTACTTCTCTACTTTCACCAAAATAGTTCACCAGAGAGATGAAATAATAACGGAGAAGAGTGGACAGGGAGAAGAGAAGAGGAGGTAGTGGAGAGGAAGAAGAGAAGATGGCGGGAGGAGCCATGCCTTGATATTGTTTGGGTGGTATGCAACAAACCTCGTACACATTCATCAATATTCTACACGTAGGTATTCTAAAGATATTCGTGAAAAGAAGTTGAGACACGTGTTTTTCAAAAAATATACGTATCGTCATAAAAATATACACGTATCGTCATAAAAATATACATGTATCGTCATAAAACATACACGCGTAGCGCCAAAATGACTGTTTTTTTACATTGCATCAAAAGGTGTACCATACAATACACACAAGATAGACGCAACATCATGCAGCGGACGGAGCCGGTGTTGTACCGGGCACAGCTACAGGACGTACGGATGCATCGGGATGAATGGGTGCTCTATAAGTTTTCTTGTTGTGCTTAAGTACCTTACACCTCGAACATCTCCGTATTGTTCTCGACTGTGTCTCACTTTGAGACGACAACATTCTCTTCCTGGTGCGTATCTTGCGAGCGACAACTGAAGGTTTGCCTTGTCGGGGTACCTCTCTCCAACATATGGCTCGATGCATTCAAAAAGTAGGTTACTTGAGATTCCGGAGTTTCAAAGTTGAAAACGTACTCATCTACCTCGTCACAGTCAAACATCTCCGATGGCTCCTCGCAGTCGCTACCAGCTACCCAGTCATTAACGGACTCCCACTGGAGGCTGAGGGGTAAGTTATAGAAGCGCGGGTATAATTATAAGAGCATCCACATCAGCTCTTCTTAATAAATTCTCTAAAATACAGTAAAAAGTGCCATTTTTCTAGTTTACAGATTCTCTATCCAACAACACTCTGCATCAGATACTCTAAATTATTCTTTATCAGACTTAAATATTAATATCTTCATTCTTTCTTTATATTTTCTATTTCTTATCCATTGGTCATATTATCCATTGATAAAGATATTTGACAACGACAGTAACATATTACATTAATTATATAATAGTAATATATTCATACTTTCATTATTTCTCTAGACTGCAGTAAAAAGAGCCACTTTTCTAGTTTACTGATTCTTCATCTAATTCTCATCAGATACTCTAAATCATTCTCTATACCACTTAAATATTCATACTTCCATTTTTTCTTTATATATTTTATTTATTATTTATTGGTCATATTATATTCATAAATATATTTGAGAATAGTCATATATTCAAATACCTATATAATAGTAATATATATTAAATAAAAATATTAAAAAATTGGAAATCTTAATGTATTATTATTTCTTATTCATTGGAGAAGATGGGTTTGGAGAAGAGATAAAAGGATAAATGTGTTTTGAGAATCTTTTTTGAAAAGTAAAAAGTCACATTTTATTATTAAATAACTATAAAGTAGTAATTTTTTATTACTTGAAATTATTAGAATATGAAAATCATAATATCTTACTATTTCTTATTCATTAGACAATATGGGAGAATGAATTTAAAAAAATATACAAATGGCTTTGGCTAATGAATTAAAGAAAAACATAATGACCATATTTTATTATAAAGTAATGGATAGAGGAGCTACAGTGATACTCTACATGTGGAGTATCACTGTAGCTCTTGTAGTCAAATACTCTATTTTAGAAGAGCTGATGTAGGAGGAATTTAACCTAAAAAGTACTGTAGCTCCTGTAAAATAGAGCTTTTGGCTCTTTTACAGAAGCTGCTGCGGATGCTCTAAGATGCGTGTGTATAAAATTCTACATACATGTCTCAACTTCTTTTAACGAGTATTAATAGGCTACGCACATGTATAAAATTTATGAACGTATGCGAGGTCTACATGCTTTTCACGTCTATTACTAGCTCACACACGTAAAAGTACCAAAACATACATGTGTTCCGATTTATACGCGTGCATGAACGCGTGTGGATGCTAGTAATACACGCGAAAAGCACATAGACTTCGTACACGTTCATAAATTTTGTACACGCGCGTAACCTATTAATAATCGTGAAAAGAAGTTGCAAAAAAACTTCTTTTTTTTTACGATACGTGTATATTTTTATGACGATACGTGTATATTTTTATGAGGATACGTGTATTTTTTGAAAAATGCGTGTCTCAATTTCTTTTCACGAGTATCTTCAGGAAACGTACGTATACAATATTGATGAATGTGTACGAGGTTTGTTGCATACCACCCAAATAATATCAAGGCATGACTCCCCCCGCCATCTTCTCTTCTCCCTCTCCACTACCTCCTCTTCTCTTCTCCCTCTCCACTCTTCTCCGTTATTATTTCATCTCTCCGGTGAACTATTTTGGCGAAAGTAGAGAAGTGGAGACAGTGGAAAGGGATGAGAGATGAAAGAATAAAAGAGAAGTGTGGTTAGGGAGAAGAGAACAGGAGGCCCAGATATTGTTAGCCCAGATATTGTTTTGATGATGTCAATAAATAATTGATGATAAAAAAATGATTTAATATTATTATCCCTTAATTTGGAAAGCATTAAAATCATATTTAATGAGTTTTGTACTGACGGTCGATGCGACGGACGATGCATGGATTGACCGTGGGATATGGCGGTTGATGGAAGGATCGACCGCGGAAACTAAACATGGGAATATAGGCGACAGTCGATGGACCGATCGACCGTGGCCTATGTGACTTGGCTCGAAGGAGCGACGGTCGATCGGTGCATCGACCCTGGGAAGAGGTTTTCGCAACAGAGCCTGACGGACGATGTCACGGTCGATGGGACGGTCGACCGTGAGGTGTGACGGTCGATAGGCGGATCGACCGGTCGATCGTGAGGCGTGACGGTCGATAGGCGGATCGACCGTGCGGCGTGACGGTCGATTGGTGGATCGACCGTGGCTCAAGGAAAGCCTGGCGGATGATGTCATGGACGATGCGACGGTCGACCGTGAGCCCAGAAAAGAGCCGTTAAAGAGCCGTTGCAGGAGAAAGAAATAGCCGTTGGGAGGCTATTTCGAGGGGTTGGTAGCTCAGCTATAAAAGAGAAAGTCCAGCAAACTTGCCAAGGACTTAGAGGGAGCTAATGGATTATTGTAATCATATTCTAGTAAGTTTTATTCTCTTTATTTGTGAGCTAAACCTTTGTAAAACTACTTCAAGTGTGAAGTGGATCTTGAGAGAGAGATCCAATAGTGAGATTGGAGAGATTGTAAGGTTACCAAGCACCCGTAAGCTTGGTGGATAGGTTGCCAAGCACCCGTAAGCTTGGTGGGAAGCTTGTAAGAGATCTTGCAAGTAGTGGAACCCCAAGGAGGCCCTTGGGAGAAGTGGATGTAGGCATGGTTGGCCGAACCACTATAAAAATTCTGGTACAATCTCTCTATCTCTCATCTCTTATCATCCTTGCTTTAATATAGATTTACTTCTCTTTCATTGCAAGCATATTATTTGATTAGACTCCTCCTACTCAGATTTCCTTAATTGATTTCATTGTTTAAAGCCTAAGATAACCCCCCCTCTTAGAGCTTCAATTGGTATCAGAGCTAGATCTCTAATTTTGGTGGTGTAACAACCCTTAGATGATCCTAAATCAATATGAAAATCATAGAGGTACAATCCACAAATAGGCCACCATACTTCAATGGTTCAAACTATACATATTGGAAGAATAGAATGGAAATATTTATAAAATCCATGGATTATGAAGCATGGATGGCTATTGAGGATGGCCCAACTATTCCTACCAAAATTCATGAAGGAAAGGAAGTGCCTAAGGCTAAGAGTGAGCTCACCCGTACTGATTTGAAAAATTTGCAAGTCAATGCCAAAGCCAAAAATTTCTTATTTTGTGCCCTTAGCCCTGATGAATTTGATAGAATTTCAGCTTGTAAATCGGCTAAGGAAATATGGGAGAAGCTTGAGATAACTCATGAAGGAACTAGCCGAGTAAAGGAGTTTAAGATTAGCATGCTTGTTAATGATTATGAGTTATTTTCCATGAAGGCTGATGAGAATATAAATGAAATGTTTATTCGTTTTACCTATATCATAAATGTTCTTGATTCTCTTGGTAAAAGCTATACTAATGATGAGATGGTAAGGAAGGTCCTTAGATGTCTACCTAAGACATGAGATCCCAAGGTGACAGCAATAGAAGAAGCTAAAGACTTAACCAAGCTGTCCCTTGATGAGCTAATGGGTTCTCTCATGACATATGAGATGAACATGGAGAGGAGCAATGATGGAGAAAGGAAGAAAAAGAAAACCATTGCCTTCAAGTTAACATACAAGGATTCATCCGACTCAAGTGATGAAGATGATGATGAGAAAATGCAAAAGATCACAAGAAGAATCCAACGAATCATCAAGAATCAAGGAAAGAAAAATTCCAAAGGTGAAAAATGAAACTCCTCTTCTTACTTAAATAAAATTACTTGTTATGAGTGTAGGAAGCCCGGACATTACATGGCGAATTGTCCAAAGCTCAAGAAATCTTCAAAGAAGAAGAAGAAAGCCAAGGAAGAAAGTGACTCGAGCTCCACCTCTGAAGAAGAAGAAGAAGAAAAAGAAACTGCAAATCTTTGTTTAACTGCATTCGGAGTAAAAGAAAATAAAATTGACAAGTGGAGGCGTAAGGTATTTAAAGGAGGATAACAATATGGGGTAAAAGGTAATGGAGGTATGTCTTAATTTTCGAAATATGTCTCCTCCATTACATCCTCTTATTCGATTTTTTTTATTTAAAGTAATTTCATGTTTAAAAATGGTTTAAGAAAGTTTTTTTGTGTGAAGAATTGATTACTTTTAAAAAAAAATTGAATGACAATTTTTAAATCTTCAGTTGGTATCCTATTTTGAGATGATTGTAACCCTTCAATGTTGATTTTTAAAACCATCTATTGGTCCTCTTAAAGAATTTCTTTTAACTTGTTTCCCCCTCTAACAAATCTTTTTGATAATGTCAAAGAGGGAGAAGTATTGTGATATCAGTTTTTAAAAGCTCTTAAAACCTCTTAAAACCTTATATTATACATACTTGAAACATTTTGATGTTTAAAGGATTTACTGGAGATTTCATGAGAATATAATTCATGCTCAAATAGCATGTCTCATTTTTCTATACAAAGAGGTACATAGTTCATATTTTGCATTTTCATATCTTTTGACCAATAATCAAACCTGATGTATCTTTTTAGTGATATATGATTTGCTGCCTCAGAAAAATTCACTTTAGTACATATTCTATGAGTTAAATGGATGCACAAATTAAGAGGGAGCTTTCAAGGTTTTATCATCACAATTTAAATGGTTGCCATCATCAAAAAGAGAGAGATTGTTAGCCCAGATATTGTTTTGATGATGTCAATAAATAATTGATGATAAAACAATGATTTAATATTATTATCCCTTAATTTGGAAAGCATTAAAATCATATTTAATGAGCTTTGTACTGACGGTCGATGCGACGGACGATGCATGGATCGACCGTGGGATATGGCGGTTGATGGAAGGATCGACCGCGAAAGCTAAACATGGGAATATAGGCGACGGTCGATGTGACGGTCGATGGACCGATCGACCGTGGCCTATGTGACTTGGCTCGAAGGAGCGACGGTCGATCGGTGCATCGACCATGGGAAGAGGTTTTCGCAACAGAGCCTGACGGACGATGTTACGGTCGATGGGACGGTCGACCGTGAGGCGTGACGGTCTATAGGCGGATCGACCGTGCGGCGTGACGGTCGATTGGTGGATCGACCGTGGCTCAAGGAAAGCCTGGCGGACGATGTCACGGACGATGCGACAGTCGACCGTGAGCCCAGAAAAGAGCCGTTAAAGAGCCGTTGCAGGAGAAAGAAATAGCCGTTGGGAGGCTATTTGGAGGGGTTGGTAGCTCAGCTATAAAACAGAAAGTCCAGTAAACTTGCCAGGGACATAGAGGGAGCTAAGGGATTATTGTAATCATATTCTAGCAAGTTTTATTCTCTTTATTTGTGAGCTAAACCTTTGTAAAACTACTTCAAGTGTGAAGTAGATCTTGAGAGAGAGATCCAATAGTGAGATTGGAGAGATTGTAAGGTTATCAAGCACCCGTAAGCTTGGTGGATAGGTTGCCAAGCACCCGTAAGCTTGGTGAGAAACTTGTAAGAGGTCTTGCAAGTAGTGGAACCCCAAGGAGGCCCTTGGGAGAAGTGGATGTAGGCATGGTTGGCCGAACCACTATAAAAATTCTGGTACAATCTCTCTATCTCTCATCTCTTATCATCTTTGCTTTAATATAGATTTACTTCTCTTTCATTGCAAGCATATTATTTGATTAGACTCCTCTTACTCAGATTTCCTTAATTGATTTCATTGTTTAAAGCCTAAGATAACCCCCCCCCCCCTCTTAGAGCTTCAGAGGCAGTGGAGAGGAAGAAGAGAAGAGGAGGCAGTGGAGGAGCCATGCCCGGCGGGAGAGAGGAAGAGGATTTAGGAAGAAGAACTTTTGGGAAGAAGACACATCCCGTCGCATTAAATGTGACGGGATGTTTTTGTAATTTTTTAACCAAAACTGTCATTTTGTCATTAAATGCGAGGGGTAAAATCGGGATTTATATAGTTAGAGGTCCTTTGTTGCAAAAAAACTTGAGGGGGGTCTCATTCTGGCAAATGTGAACTTCAAGGGTCCAATATGGCAAAAAATCCCAATATGCCAAACTGAGAGAAGCAAGGCCCCTAGGGCATGGGGCCATTTGAGTCTACCACCAACATAACCAACAGCCAGGAGGGAGTCCGACTCCACTACTGCACAGTGAACTCCCCTATGCCTAGCTTCTCGCAGTGCTCCGTCTATCGCTTTGATCTCGGCCTCCACTACAGAGCTCACCGAGCAATTGCCTCGCCAAGTCTAAGCTGGTTGACTGTCATGAAGAAAAAATGCACCCAAACCAGCATCACCTCCCCGGACTATAGCATCGGTATGGAGAATAGGGAGGGATTCCGTAGGAGGAGGGGCATTACCACGCAAAAGTAATGTGAAAGAGAATTCCTTGATTTGCCTGACGATTAGATGCACGAGCTTCGCTGGAAAGAGTTGTTGATGCTCAAATAGCACACCTCCTTCTTGGTCCACCAAAGGCTATAGTCAATCCAGGTTTTGCGCTCCTCCATACCAGCATGTGGTGAGGCGGAGAGGATGCGCCAACAGTCGTCGACGGAGACCGGGGGAGGGGGGGGGGGGGGGGGTGTGGCAAACCCTACACACCCCAAAACCTCTTCACAACAGGACAAGAAAATAATATATGCATGGACGATTCTACCTCCAGTCGGCACCGATGACAAAGAGGATCTATAACATGTCCAAGGGAGTAGAGGAGCTCCGACGTAACTAGCTTGTTGTGAAAAAGTCTCTTGAGAAAAAATATATGTCTCTTCATGCATAAATTAACTAGAAGAGATGGCTTTAAACAAGCATCTCGTCACTTTAAAAACAATTCTCCCTTAAGGCCCCGTTTGGTTTGGGGTTAAGGGTAGGGTTATCCCCCTTATCCCCATGCTTATCCTCAAACGCTATGCCCTCGTTCGGTTCGGGGTTAAGGGGAATAGGGTTTGGTATGGGGTTAGAAAAAGTGGGGTTAAGAGGGGATAGGGTTAGATGGGGTTAGAAAAAGTGGGGTTAAGGAATGGGGGTAAGAAAAAGTAGAGAGGTGGTGGTAGGTGGAATGGGAATAACCCCATAATCATTACTTTTGATGTTTGGGTAAAAAATGGGGATAAGGGGGGATAAAGTGGGGTTATCCCCCCTTATCCCCCAACCAAACAAGGGTAGGGTAAAGAAGTGGGGATAAGAAATGGGGATAAGCTTAACCCACTTTTGGCGTTTGGCTTAAAAATAGGGGTAAGTTACTGGGTTAAGTTTGGGATAAGGTTAAGAATTGTAAAGGGTATAAAATATATAATATTATTATAGTGGTTAAGCTAGTGGGTTAAGATTATAATATTTGAATTAACTATTAAATTAATTCAAATGTTTGTACGTAAAGTGTATAAAATATATAATATTCTAATAGTGGGTAAGCTAGTGGGTTAAGATTATAATATTTGAATTAATTATTAAGTTAATTCAAATGTTTTATAAATAAAGTGTATAAAATATATAATATTGCAACTCTCCAACGACTCTATTTTTGAGTCAGTGCACTCCAATAGTCGACCTCAGCACCACTCTTACAACCAATTTTGGTTACAATCAATCCCCAAAACACCGACTAACCCATCTTTCTCTATTCCACTATTAAGTTAAGTTTTCGGTATTTGTAAGCCAAACCATATAAAATTTATACTATTATATTATTACATAAAATATAATATTACCACCCCACCCGTCCTGTTCGACGCCTCCACGGGCGAATCCCTCTCCTATCAACGCCCGCTTATTTGCCATCTCCGGCAGATGCCCGCTCCTCCGCCATCGTCGGCAATGATGCCCGTCCGTCCTCCACCGAGTCGTATGCCTCGCTGGTGTTGAGACTGTTCTTGCCGGCGTCGTGGCCGCCAACGACGTATACGTGGCCTTCACCTACGGCGTACACGAAAAAGAATCGTATCGTCATATGGCATAGAATGGTGATATGACATGGTCGTACACATCAATGCATCCCCATAAGGACCCACTTATATTAATATAATATTATTATTTTAATATATATTATTAAAATGATATAAAATAAATAAATTTTTGCATGATGTAGACCAATCATGATATGACATGTGGCATGTAGACCCACTTATATTAATATTTTATTATAATAACATATTAATAATATTTTTTGATACATTATGCATATGAAAAATGTTTCTACGCGCGCAAAAGTTTTTATACACTCATAAAAACGCATACAAAAAATGTTTATGGGCTGACAAAAATATTTGCACATAGAAAAACAAACACGTAGAAAAACTTTTACTACACACGTAAACATTTTTATACCCTCATAAAAATATTTGCATGTATTTTTCAAAGCGCATAAAAAATCTAAGCGCGTAAAAACATTTTCCTACGCGTAGTGTATTAAATAATATCAATAACATATTATTATAATAAAATATTAATATATTTGGATCTCACATGCCATATGTCATACCATTATTGGTCCACATCATGTAAAAAAGTATTATTTTATCATCATTTATATATTGGCATCATCAAAATAATATTAGGATAGATAGGATAAGTGTAAATAAGAGAGAAGCTTAACCCCATTTTTGGGTTTAACCCCTCTTAACCCCAGAAGTTTAACCCCAACCCCTGTTTGGTATGGGGTTAAGGGGGATAACCCCCCTTATCCGCATTCCTACCCCCAAACACCAAAAATAATCTTACTACTTTATCCTCATTCCACCTACCACCATCACTCTACTTTTCCCTATTCTCATTCCTTAACCCCACTTTTTCTAACCCTATTCTCCCTTAACCCCACCTTTTCTAACCACATACCAAACGGGAGTGGACATCGGCTCGATCAAATTCTAAAATTTCAAACTATATATACATATATTCTACTTTTAATGTATTTAATATTTTTTAGGGTTAATTGCATCTCCCCCCCCCCCCCCCCCCCCCCAACACAGACACACCTGTCAGGGCTTTGAGCCCCTGACACGGGCCTTGCCGCTCATCATCTATAGGTGGTACGGTCAAGGGCCAAGACCATGACATGGGGTCTGCGCCACGAGTCATGGGAGGCTTGCTTGGTGCCCTCAAGATAGCAAGCCAAATAGATCATGACATGCAGCGATACACATCGTCACCAACTTGGCGTGACAAGATCAACAATGGCATGGTGGTCTGAGCCAGCAGCAGAACTTGGCGCGCCATGCATGCGGATGGCGGGCCATGACGAGTGAACGACACACTAGGAGGCCCGGCAAGGCGCGCTAGGCGGGCGCATGACGCACATGAGGGAAAGAGGCGCGCCAAGGCAGATGGCGCGCGAAGTGACACGGTGGCGACAAGAGCCCGAGTGCCACTAGGACTCCGAGTCCTATTAGGATTCTAACTCCTAGCTCCACTAGGAGTCTACACATCATGGCGAGGGTGATGGCAAGTTTTTACGTGGGCGAAATTCGAGTTGCATTAGGAGTCCTAGTCAGACTAGAACTTGGCATGCCAGCCTTGACGCAGTTGGCCGTTGGAGCCAATCCGAGCGGGCCATTGTTCGACTTCCACTTGGATTGGGTTTTTGGAAGGACTTGATGCGGCAAAGAGGAAAGTTGGCACGGAAAATTCTAGACTTGACGTGCGGGAATAGGAAGGAGTCATATTCCGAGTCAAGTGGCTAGGCGGTTTGGCTAGAAGCTATCTGAGGCAAGTTGAAGCTCAGCTATGAATCCAAGTGAAGCAGGCAATTTCATGATTGGTCGAGTGAGAGTCCATATCAACATAAAGCTAATCAAGGCTCCGGAGTTGGAGTTGAATAAGGAGTCTTCCTAATAGAGGAGAGCCATGAGTCGACTTCTATATAAGGAAGCAACCGGCCATGATGTTGGGGCATCTAAACGATGGCTTAGGGTTGGGGTTTCCTTTGTAATCGAGCGATTGTGTAACCAAGGGTTGGGAGAGAGAGTTGTGAGCATCTTGCTAATTCCCTTGTACAATTGCTTGAGTAAAGGAAATGTAAGGCCATCCCTTTGCCGACAAGTGTGTCTTCTTGTGTGTGGTTCTGTTTGAAGGAGACGAATGAGGGCTTGTCATGAACGGGTCTTGACACCATCATCGGAAAGAACTTGAGAAAAATTTTCTGCTGCACTTTCCCAATGACACCACCCACCCACTGTTTTTGACAACCATGATAATATTTTCTCAAATTGGATCTTTATTTGCTATGATACATTTTCTCTTTCCTCGGCAAGTGCCGACTCATTGGACAAGCCTTCCTCATGCCAAGTGGCGATCTTGAGTTGGATTTCAGGGGGAAAAATGATTTTAAGCTAGGCTGCCACCCAATCCGTTGTGGCGCGTGCAGATCGCGCCATATGTCCCTTATATGAACCCAATGTAGATAGACAATATCATCCTTATATGAGGCTATGGTTATAAGTGAAACTTTCGTTATCCTACGTGACGGAAGAATGTCCTAGGTGGAGCCTATGTAGCATGATAATCCTAGATTGAGGACGGTTCAGTGGAAGGGAGTCATTGAGTGATTATTGGGGTGGGGTTGGTGGTTACATGGTCAACTAGTATGTTTATATCATCCTTATATAGGAGCATTGTTATAAAATAACCTTTGGTTGTCATACATGGATTCTACATGACAGGCTTAGTCCTATGTGGAGCCTACGTTGAGGGGGAAGTTAGTGGGGGAGGTGGTTAATGGGGATGTGGGGGAAGTTAACATGGAAGTTAGTAGGGATTAGTGGAGGAGGGGGTTGAGGGGTGGGTGGTTAACATGGAAGTTAAGGGGTGGGTGATTACCATGCCAGGTGACACGGGGCCCGCTAGTGTATTTATATCTATTAAGTATGAGGCGATGGTTGTAAGTTAACCTTCCCCTCTTATATCCAACGGTGGGGGTGAGTTATCAACACGTTGCTTGATGAATCCCACGGTGAAAAGAGAGTGTGAATAAACGTGGGTGTGAAGAGTCAAGAGTGAGAGGGTCGGGGAGGTAGAGAACCGCCAGCGAGAAAGGACCACCGAAGAGAGCGGGGGGGGGGGTTACGGAGGGAGAGAGTTAGGGTTGGTGTTACAAGGAGGCGGCTGGGATGTTTACATGATGGGTTAGGGTTTTTATGAGATCTCTTTTACATTTGTCAATCTTGGCCGCTAGATCTTTTACATATTCTTTCAATCTGATATCTTTTTTCCTCTGTTCCTCAAAACATAGCAACGGAGGGAGGGAGGGAGGGAGGGAGGGAGAGAGAGAGAGAAGCAATGGTGGGGGACTTCATGGTGTGCATGGGTAGGATACTAGCGTTGGCGTGCTTGGACCCGACCAACGGGTTCGCCGGCGGGGGGACGGTGGCTCTGGCGGGGGAGGTGGATGGGGGTGGAGGTGGGGAGGATGGGTGCTCAGATAAGAAGAGAGGGGACCGGAGAGCAAGACAAAGAAGAAGTGGGTGAGTGGAGGGGAGGTCATAGAGTGCCGGATATGCCAAGAGGAAGGAGGGGAAGGGGATATGTAGGGGTGAGCATTCGATTCTCGGTTCGGTTCTCGGTCCAGAACCGAAGAACCGAACTTTTTTCGGTCCAGGAAAATGAGAACCGAACCGAAGTTTCCTATAGAACCGAACCGAACCGAACCGAAAAGTTTGGTTCGGTTCTATAGGCATTGAATGGAGGCTCCGTGGGCACCACGACGACGAGGGGGTCGCAGTGCCGGCCGCCGGGGCGGAACACCCAGGCGAGCTGGGAGAAGGTCTTGAGGCCGCGGATGGCGCCCCACGGGGTCGCAGTGGCGAGGGCAGAGGAGACAGAGAGGGAGTAGGACTCGTCTATGCTGTCACGGAGCGGGGTGGAGGGGGTCGACGAAGGAGATGGCGAGGGTCAGCAGTGGGTGAAGTTGAGGGAGGAGGCTGCGAGGGGGAGGAGAGGGCGGTGGCGCTCGGAGTAGAGGAGGCGGGCGTAGCGGCGGGTGCGCAAGCGGAGGAAGGGGTGCTGGGGGCGGGGGGAGGTTATGCGGAAGGAGGGGGAGAGAGGGGAGATGGAGGGGATGCGAGAGGTGGCCGCCGACGAAGCTGAGGCCGCCGCCGCCCTAGCCGAGGTCCTGTGGCGCTAGGAGCAGAGGAGGCGCGCGTAGCGGCGGGTGCGCAAGCGGAGGTAGGGGTGCTGGGGGCGGGGGGAGGTGATGCGGAAGGAGGGGGGAGAGAGGGGAGATGGAGGGGATGCGCGAGGCGGCCACCGACGAAGCCGAGGCCGCCGCCGCCCTAGTCGAGGTCCTGTGGCGCTCGGAGCAGAGGAGGCGCGCGTAGCGGCGGGTGCGCAAGCGAAGGTAGGGGTGCTGGGGGCGGGGGGAGGTGATGTGGAAGGAGGGGGAGAGAGGGGAGATGGAGGGGATGCGCGAGGCGGCCGCCGACGAAGCCGAGGCCGCCGCCGCCCTAGGCAAGGTGTTGTGGCCGTGGGAGTGGAGACGGGACTCGGGAGTCGGGAGAGACGAGCTCATCCGTGAGCCGAAGATAAGTATTAAGTAAGGCATGTTACGCATGTACAGTCGCACAATAGATGGGTTTAAACTTCGATTCTTCGGTTCCGAACCGAAGTTTCTTTTAAGGAACCGGAACCGAACCGAAACCCGAACTATTTTACCTTACAGAACCGAACCGAACCGAATGGACCGAGGAACCAAACCGAATGGACCGAACTAATTCGGTTCGGTTCGGTTCGGTTTTTCGGATTCAGTTCGGTTCTGCTCACCCCTAGGGATATGGAAGCACATCGCCCTTGCAATGACACTCTTTCTCTCTTTCTCTTACTCTCTCTTTTTCTCTCTCAATGTTGTGTGATGTTTGATGTTACTCTCCACAATTTCTAATGGGTATATTACTTTTTATGTGAAAATTGTTGTATTGCGTTTTTATTGAAATAGAATGTTGTGGTTGTTTACTAGGAAAAAAGATGCTCTTTTCTTTTTGTGGGAGCGCCTGGCTGGTTTGAGACGGAAAAGTTTGGTTTTTATGTTTCTTTTTATTTCTTAGATTTTTGGGTAAAAGTTTGATGGGTTTGTAGATAGTATTGTTTTCATCACTAATAAATATAGTAAAATTATCAAAGTCCTTTAAATAAATACATAAAAATACAGAATATATTTTTATTAATAAATATTCGAGCTGGATTGAGTCGATATCGATTGAGCTGACCTTTTTTCATTGTAGGCTCTAAATGAATTGAGCTGGCATCGATCGAGCTGTTATAGAGCTCAGGGTTGAGCCGGTACCGAGCGATTTCCGAGCCACGAGCTGAATTGCCACCCCTACATGCCATCGTCCACCGTCATTCTCCGTCAACCACACCTCCCCGACCTCAACTCCGTCCGACATCAACGTTGCCACCAAGCATTCCGGTAGCCACTATCCTCACCGCCGCAAGCATCCAAGCTTCGTGCCCCAAGCCACCAAGCTCCGTGCCAGAGGCACGGGGTGGTCTCTAGTGTGTATATGTATATAGATGTGTAAATGTATACATATCAATGTGTGTATGTATATTTATATATGTGTATGTGTATGTGCACACACACACATGTATGATAGATGTACATGTATATATGCATGTGTATGTATACGTGTATATGTGTATCTATGTGTACATATATAAGTAAATATGTCCATGTATATTTATACTCATAATGTATGTATGTATGTATGTATGTATGTATGTATGTATGTATGTATGTATGTATGTATGTATGTATGTATGTTAGTATGTGTATGTGTATGTGTATGTGTATGTGTGTATATATATATGTACATCTATGTAGAACAAAAAACAGAGTGTCGAGGTTCTCTAGCTGGCCGATCTTCGACGTGATCTCTTCTGAGAGCCCGCAGTTAGCCATGTCGACCCGGACGAGGCGGCTTAGGTTACCGAGCTCCGGCGGGATCCCACCTTCGTAGATGTTGAAGTAGCCTAGGTAGAGCTCACGGAGGTTGCCGATTTCCGGTGGGATAATGCCGTCGAGGAGTCGCCGGAGACAGCCAGGTTCTCTAAGAAATAGAGAGGAAGAGGGAGGAGATAGAGAGAAATAGAGGAGAGAGCATGAGAAACAGAGGAGCCGGAGAAGAGGGGAGGAGAGAACAGGAGGGGAGCCGGAGCCGGAGAAGAGGAGGCGACAAAGCCGAAGCCGGAGGAGGAGCGAGTCCGGTCCGCCAGAGGGGTCGGCCTCGTCGCGGAGGTAGGCATGAGCGACCATCCGCTGGACGAGGTCAAGGGCGGGGTAGGCGATCTTGGGGGCACTCGAGGAGAGAGCGGTGATGAGGGGGGTGAGGATGGTCTCGGACTCGACGAGGGAGAGGACGAGCGGGCCATCATGGAGGGGACCGGGGAGGGAGGAGGACGAGTCGGGAGAGGAAGGGCCGGAAGGGGGGGAAGGGTGCGAGCCATCGAGCTCGAGGCAGGCACCTCCGAGCTCGATGCCGGAGAAGAGAGGAGCCAGAGCCGGAGGGGAGGAGAGAGAGAGAGAGAGAGGTCGAGCCGACGAGGGATGAGCTCGAGACCAGGGGACGGAGATGCCTCGGTAGGCGGGGGACGCTCGAGACGGCGGAGGGGCAATGGGGGACGAGCTCGAGACCAGGGGGCTGAGATGGCTCGGTAGGCGGGGGACGAGCTTGGGACGACAGAGGGGCGGCCAAGGACGACCTCGAGACGCTCGGATGGAAGAGATGAGGATGAAGAGAGAGTGGGAAAGGAGAGAGGAGAGAGTGGATGGAGGGAGAGAGAGATCGGCTGGAGAGAGAGTGGGTGAGAGATGGAGGGAGAGAGAGGGGGGGCAGAAGAGAGAGAGAGAGAGATCGGCTGGAGAGAGAGTGGGTGAGAGAGGGAGGGAGAGAGAGAGGGGGTGGAAGAGAGAGAGAGTGGATGGAGAGAGGGGCGGAAGAGAGAGAGAGAGAGCGGGGGGGGCGGAAGAGAGAGAGAGTGGATGGAGAGAGGGGGTGGAAGAAAGAGAGAGGGGGGCAGGAGAGAGAGAGAGAGAGCGGCGGAAGAGAGAGAGAGAGTCGATGGAGAGAGAAAGATGGGTGGAGAGAGAGAAGACCAGGTGGAGAGAGAAAGATGTGTGGAGAGGGAGAAGACCTGGTAGAGAGAGAAAGATGGGTGGAGAGAGAGAGATCGGGTGGAGAGAGTAAGGAATTCATAGGCTAAGTAAGGAATTCCTCGCATAAGGAATTCATAGGCTAAGTAAGAGTAAGGAATTTCCTTACTCTTACTTAGCCTATGAATTCCCTACTTATACAAGGAATTCCTTACTTAGGCTATAAATTCTTTACTCTTAGCTTATGAATTCCTTACTTATCCTATGAATTCCCTACTAATACGAGGAATTCCTTACTTAGCCTATGAATTCCTCACATAAGTAAGGATTTCCTCCCATGAGTAAGGACTTCATATGACAGTTGCTATCTCTCTCCACCCATCTTTCTCTCTCCACCTGGTCTTCTCTCTCTCCAACTGGTCTTCTCTCTCTCCATCGACTCTCTCTCTCACCTACTCTTCTCTCTCTCTTCCGCCCCTCTCTCTCTCCCTCCCTCTCTCTCCCACTCTCTCTCCAGCCGATCTCTCTCTCCCTCCATCCACTCTCCCCTCTCTCCTTTCCCACTCTCTTTCCATCCTCATCTCTTCCATCCGAGCGTCTCGAGGTCATCCCCGACCTCCCCTCTGCCGTCCCAAGCTCGTCCCCCACCTACCTAGCTGTGAGGACCCGGTCCTCAGACCTAGCTCGATCGCGTGTGTCGAGGGCCGTTCCACACTCGCATTGTGCAGACACGGCCTTGAGATGTTGTCCTTGTTTGATTAGAACCCTTAGGTGTGACCTAGATCGAAAGATTGGGGTTTGGGGCACGTTGTTTCCCCGTTTTCCACTTTCCATGATGAGAGGATCGATCTTCTCAGCATAGAAGATCGCTCTCCCTGTGCCTGGAAAGTCTTTGGCTTGTCACGAAGAAGATCGATCTTCATGGGGGATAAGATCGATATCTCTGGTCATAACTGGTTTTATAAGTAGAACCCACCAACTTCGTTTTGATTTCTTCAGAAATCTTGGAAGAAGGTCGAATCCGGCGGCTTAGGGAGGATCGTTTGAATGATCCAAAGCTTGTTGAGCTGGATTTGGAGGCTTCCATCGGTTCTAGATAGTGATCTCTACCCAGATCTTAAGATTTGGTAACTTAGGTTTGCTTTGTCTCTCTTTAGCTTAGATCTTTGTTTGTAGCCATTGGTTTTCCGGTATTTTAGTGTTTTCGCACTCCCCTAGCTCCATGCTACTAGATCCCTGAGTTTTATGAAGTTTGGTCTTGTATTTCTTGCGTTTTTCGGTGTTTTCTCCGGTGGGTTTTCGGCGGTGCTCAAGAAAGATCGATCACTCTTGTGACCTCACGCCCAACCCGACAAGGATCGATCTTCACGACCATGAAACATCGATCTCTTTCGTGTTGAGGCGGTGCGGTGTTGGCCCGAGGAGGATCGATCTTCATTGGAGATGAAGACCGATCTCTCCCTTAGCAGTGGACATGTACAAAGAAGATCGATATTCATTGGGTGTGAAGATCGATCATTTCCTTGGCAGAGGACACGTATGGAGAAGATCGATCTTCATGGGCGTGAAGATCGATCTCCTTTCTCCAGTAAGTTGATTTTGGCTTGGTTTTCAACGGTTTGATTCCAAATCAACTTGGTTTTCTTTTATGTCTTTTCTATTGTTAGAATTAGGATATTATGGTATTTTAGTCGTGATTTCACGCTTTTCCTTGAGTTTTTACGATGATTTGTATTTCCGATTGTTTTGCCGACTTTTATGGATTTTAATCGGTTTTTCAAGAAGCATGTGTTAACTGTAGTTGCATTTATTTATTATGCTTTATTTAGTTGTAACTTGTAGTAGTTAGATCTTTACTGCTTTGTGGTTAACCGGGAGAGTCACGACCCCTGTGAATGTGTAGAATAATTGTGACTCATGCTGTTGATATGCCATATAGTGCCACTTAGGTTAGATGTTTGTATAGGTGCATGCATTTGATTGCATTAGTTGCATTTTAGGTTAAGGCGTGGACGATGCGTTGATCGTCGATCCGAGGCTCTCGGGTAGCTCGGTTCTAGCTCTAGGACCGTGATTGGGTAGCCTGGTCTAGGGCGAGATTGTGGTACTATTGACTTATCAGATCTTGGTTCTTGAGGTTTAGAAGTCGTACCGTCCTCCTTTGCCAAGCTTGAGTGTGGGTGTGTTTTACCTTTCTGTAGTTGACGTTTGAGGAGCACTAGCCCGCGTAATTCCCGACGTGGTCGACGTTTGGGGAGCGCCGAGAGCCGGCGTGGTCAGCGATAGGGGAGCATCTAGAGCAGGCGTGATCCCCGTCGTGTTTGCATGCTTGTTGTAGTTGCGCCTTAGGCTTGGCAAGAAAACGGTTCAATTGCAATTTCCCCTTCCTTGAGTGTTGATGAGTGCATGAAAATGCACTCTGAACAACCTTATAACCATGTCAATTGATATATCTTCACCCTTAATCAACTTCTTTAGCACTATTTTTATACTTTTATATGCTTCACATAGTTGTTTGGAAAATGCAAGAAATTGGGGCTAAAAGAAGCTGAAAAGAGTATATGGATCAACTTCAAAAATTAACCTGTACCTGCTCATGAAGAAGCAGATGATGTACCATATATGGTTGGAAATCTCTTGAAGTCTAGATTCTGTAGAATTTTACGGTTCATGATTCCGAGTTTCCTAGAGAAAGTTACGGCAATTTTAGTACCAATGGCGCAGTCTGGATGACAAAACAGTAAATACGCTGGAAAGTCCGATCGATCCGACACCTAGAGTCCGATCGATCCGAGTATGCAGAAACTAGACAGAACGCATATTTTTCAGCTGTAAGCAGTCGGATCAATCCCTCCATCCATCCTACTGAGTCCGATCGATCCGACACCTAGCGTCCGATCGATCCGACTATGCAGAAACCTGACAGAACGCATATTTTTTAGCTGTACACAGTCTGATCGATCCCTCCATCCATCCTACTGAGTCCGATCGATCCGACACCTAAAGTTCGATCGATCCGACTCGGGCGTAGCCAGAAATTGAAGATTTTGATGAGTCGGATCGATCCGATTCCTAGAGTCCGATCGATCCTACTTTCCCAGGGAAGAAAATCAACGGTTTAGATCTAATCCGAGAATGGAGAGACTTTGGGGCTATAAATAGGAAACTTAGGGTTAATCAAAAGGGAGTTCTTGGGCGTTTTTGGAGGCTCTTTTCTGGATGTTTTCCAAAGGAAGAAGATGAAGGAATCTCCATCCATGGCCGAGTAATCCGCGAGCATGACGGACGGATGATCTAACGAGGACTAGGGCTTCTTCTCCAACAATAGTTCATAGTTTTTAACCTTCATTGTTAAACTCTTTTCTATGTATTGGATCTTCAAATATTATTTTCAGATTATAGATTTCTATGTGGATGATTAATATTATGAATCCAATCATGCTTCTTTCATGATCTTATAATCCCATAGTCTTCTCTTTTGATTCTCCTACCGAGTCTTGCGAGACCTTTGCTATGCATTGCCCGTAGTGACAACTGGTATTGTGTATTCTTAGGGATATGGTAAGACAAGGTTGGGGCTCTATCTGAGGAATCTTTGCTATGCATTGCCGATTGTGAGAGTTGGTATCGTGTATTCTTAGAGATCTGGTTAGATAGAGTTAGGACTTTGTCCCGATGAACTTTTGCTGCGCGTTACCTGTAGTGACAGCCGGTATCGTGTATTCTTAGGTTTGGGTTGGATGAAGTTAGAACTATAATAAGGAAGAATCAATCGTAGAAAGAGACATTTATATTTTATCAAATTCATAATTCTATATCTTCCGGTTAAGGTGATTGGGATGTAAATCCCTTAACTGAGTATTATATGAACCATTGAGAAGAGAAGAACCTAAATCCGAGTGAAGTGATTCCTGAAGCCTAGCCTCATTCAAATCTTGATTTCTTTTGTTAATTTTATCTTATCATTACATCTTTGATCTACTTTTTTAACTTTTACGCTCTTGATTGTTTTCAATACATTGTTGTCTGTGTTTCTGGATCTTTCCTACTTGTCTCTCTGTGGGTTCGACCTCTCTTATGCTGTACTGCACCGCGACCGCTATGCGTGACACATTTGAGGGACATCAAGTGTGACATAGAGTAGAACCCTACTAGGCTTTATGTTCACCCTACCCGGGTTGCGTTTGTAGGTGCAGACGCTAGCGTTTCCATACCTCCTAGCAGATCAGCTTTTGGCGGCGCGTCGAATTTTGGAGGGCGTCGAGGTGACTGAGGATCAAATCGTACAGTTGGACAGTTTTGTATACAGTATCCCTCGTGGATCAGTTTATATGTATAATTTCTATCTTTGGGTAATTTTGATTTAGATATGTACAACTCTGATATTAATGGAATAGTATGTTTTAGATTTTAATTTTGCCTTCAGAAGTCAAATGTTTAAATTTTATGTGATAATTGTTGTATGGCGCCCGATTGGAAGTGAACAGGTTTAGGTCCCCTCACTCACGTCTCAGTCCGGATGGATCTTCTGGGCCGGGGCGTGACACAAGCCGTCTTAGCCCCTGGTCTCGAGCTCATCCCCCACCGCCCCTCCGCCGTCTAGAGCGTCCCCCGCCTACCGAGCCATCTCCGTCCCCTGGTCTTGAGGTCGTCCCCCGCCGGCTCGACCTCTCTCTCTCCGTCAACGCCGACCTCTCGCCCCCCCCCTCTCTCTCTCTTCCACTCCGACTCCGGCTCCCCTCTCCTCCGACATCGAGCTCGGAGGTGCCTGCCTCGAGCTCAGAGGCGGCCTCGAGCTCAGAGGCGGCATCGAGCTCGGAGGAGCTCAGAGGCTTCGAGCTCGATGACTCCCACTCGTCCCCCCCTTCCGACCCTTCCTCTCCCAACTCGTCCTCCTCCCTCCTCGGTCCCCTCCACGATGCCTCACTCGTCCTCTCCCTCGTCGAGTCCGAGACCCTCCTCACCCCCCTCATCTCCACTGTCTCCTCGAGTGCCCCCAAGATCGCCTACCCCGCCCTTGACCTCGCCCAGCGGATGGTCGCTCACGCCTACCTCAGCGGCGAGGCCGACCCCTCTGGCGGACCTGACTCGCTCCTCCGGCTCCGACTCCATCGCCTCCTCTTCTCCGGCTCCGACTCCGTCACCTCCTCTTCTCCGGCTCCGGCTCCCCTCCTGTTTTCTCCTCCCCTCTTCTCCGGCTCCTCTGT
Organism: Narthecium ossifragum; assembly: GCA_963920575.1. Lineage (NCBI taxonomy): Eukaryota > Viridiplantae > Streptophyta > Magnoliopsida > Dioscoreales > Nartheciaceae > Narthecium > Narthecium ossifragum. The sequence goes on from OY986968.1 coordinate 9,094,344, forward strand.
TTCTCATGCTCTCTCCTCTGTTTCTCTTTCTCTCCTCCCTCTTCCTCTCTGTTTTTTAGAGTACCTGGTTGTCTCCGACGACTCCTCGACGACATTATCCCACCGGAAATCAGCAACTCTACCTAGGCTACTTCAACAGCTACGAAGGTGGGATCCCGCCGGAGCTCGGTAACCTAACCTGCCTCGTTCGGGTCGACATGGCTAACTGTGGGCTCTCAGGAGAGATCACGTCGGAGATCGGCCAGCTAGAGAACCTCGACACTCTATTTTTTGTTCTACAGATGAACAGTATCTCGTAAGTAATAACTAATAACTAAAGATTCCTAACTAATAACCAAGGATTCTTTGAAATTGACAAGGATTCATCACTTATGGAAGAATAAAGTTGATAGACCTATGTCAGGTGGCATTAAGGAATTTCTCGCATAAGTAAGGAATTTTCTCCTTTCTCTCTCTCATACTTGTGTCAGGTGGCATTAAATGATGAGAGAGAGTTGGCAAGGGATATTTTGGTCCCAAATTTATGAATTTGACATGTTTTATAAAGAAACACAAAAGTGTCATTCGATTGCAAATCAAAAGACAGGTGGATTTAAAAAGAAAATAATACCTACTAATGTCACCAATCTCGAGAAAGACAAATTGAAATTCTAGGGCACAAATCTATGTTGCCAGATTGGGTTAGATTTTTGTGGGGTTGGATAAATATCCCGGCTCTTTCGACCGTGATATTAATACTTTGAATAACAATTTTTTTAGGAAATTTTGAAATTTTGGTTAAATTTTTAAGAGAGATCTCTATGCAACGATATCTCCAGGAAGCACTGTTTAAAGAGAAACCACTTTAAAGGAGGTTTAAGGACCGGAGTCTGCATCAAGCTAGTTATTATATTGGGCATCATGAGAGATATATAATCGACTTCAGGGTCGGGCTGTTATCAATCAATTTTGAGCGACGAGCTGGATTGCCACGTACCTGTGATGGCAATGCTAGCAGTCTCGTAGGGTACTAGGGCAATTTTGCTAGAGGCCAGGGTCTTGCAAGGGCCTTGCAAAGCCCTTGCCACGTGGTGCAATTAGGAAGCACCACGTTCTCCCACCCCACCCACCCACCATAAATGCTGATATGCCAAGCGGGGGAGAATCCAAGAAATTGGGCGCTGGTTTCAAATTTCCAATCTCTCCCTCTTTCTCTTCCTCTAATTTTCCAATTACTCTCATTCTCTTCCTCCCTCCCTGGACCGCGACCTCTCGTCCCTCTCCTCCTCCTCCGGCATCCACGCGGATCTCCTCCTCCGGCTCCTCCTCCGCACGCTCCTCCTCCTCCGGCATCCGCGGCTCCTCCTCGTCCTCCTCCGGCATCTACACGCCTCCTCCTCCTCCTCATGCTGCATCCGCGTGCTTCTCCTCCTCCTCCTCCGGCATCCGCGTGCACTCCTCCTCCTCCGGCATCCGCGGCTCCTCCTCCTCCGGCATCCGCGGCTCCTCCTCCTCCTCCGGCACCCAAGCACCTCCTCCTCCTCATCCTACATCCGCGTGCTTCTCCTCCTCCTCCTCCGGCATCCGCGTTCTCCTCCTCCTCCTCCTCCGGCATCCGCGCGCGTGCCTCCTCCTCCTCATGCTGCATCCGTGTGCTTCTTCTCCTCCTCCTCCTCCTGCATCCGCGGCTCCTCCTCCCCCTCCGGCATCCGCGCGCGCTCCTCCTCCTCCTCCGGCATCCGTGCACTCCGCCTTCACGCGCTCCTCCTCCGCCGGCATCCACGGCTCCTCCTCCACGCGCTCCCCCTCCTCTGCCATTGGATTAGTGTTTCTAATTTGAAATTATGTATTTTTGGTTTCAATTGGATGATTTTGTTTCTTCATTAGTATTCATATTTGGAATTCATTGTATTTTGAAATGAATTGGACGATACAAAATATCATTCCTTGTAATTGGTCAAGTTTTGAATGACTTTGTTGCCTGGTTTTTTATGTGCACAAGTATTGATGAATATTCACTATCCACTATCCATCAATATTCACTATCCACTATCCAGGATTTGTTAGTTGTTGGTTTAGATTGATCGTAACGTTATAGGTCTTACATGATACAAGATAGGCATTGAATCAACACAGAGATGATGTCTTGTATCATGTAAGACCTATAGCGCTACGATCAATCTAAACCAATAGCTAACAAATCCTGGATAGTGGATAGTGAA
>OY986968.1:9096744-9128627 GCA_963920575.1 Narthecium ossifragum
TAGAGGAAGAGAAAGAGGGAGAGATTGGAAATTTGAAACCAGCACTCAATTTCTTGGATTCTCCCCCACTTGGCATATCAGCATTTATGGTGGGTGGATGGGGTGGGAGAACGTGGTGCTCCCTAATTGCACCACATGGCCTGGGCCTCGCAAGGCCCTTGGAAGACCCTGGCCTCTAGCAAAATTGGGTACTAGGGTTGGCGTCTTGATAAAGAAATATGGAATATGAGAGCGGTGGGGATGAGAACGAGAGAAGATGCGATAAGCATCACTATCTGAGCCGTTGGAGGAATTAAAACCTATGAGATGTCGGCGCATCTTGCATGGGACGCCCCACACCCCACCCAACGTCGCCTTGTCACGTGGCATCTTTTCAATGTCCAGGTGTCCACATTGGATCAGCATCCAATATCACCGTGACCTAATCTGCTCTTTGTCTCACGGATAGTGTTATTTTCCTTTTAAATTCACTTGTCTTTCAATTTGTCAATCGAGCGATACTTTCGTGTTTGTTTACAAAGCAGGTCAAATTCATAAATTCGGGATCAAAATACCCTTGTCAATTCTCTCTCATCATTTAATGCCACCTGACACAAGTATGAGAGAGAGAAATGAGAAAATTCCTTGCTTATACGAGGAATTTCTTAATATAACATGACATAGCTCTGTCAAATTTATTCCTCCATAAGTGAGAAATCCTTATCAATTTCAAGGAATCCTTGATTATTAGTTAGGAATATTTAGTTATTAGTTATTACTTAAAAGATACCCTTCATCTGTGATACAAAAAAAACAGAGTGTCAAGGTTCTCTCTCTCCTCGACCTCTCTCTCCTCCTGCCTCTCTCCACATGGTCTTGTCTATCCATCCACTCTCTCTCTCTCCTCCCGTCTCTCTCCTCGTCCTCTCTCTCTCTCTCCTCTTGCCTCTCTCTCCTCTCTCCCCCTCTCTCTCCTCCTCTGTTTCTCCTCTCTCCTTTCTCTCCTCCCTCTTCCTATGTTTCTCCCCTCTCCCTTTCTCTCCTCCATCTATTTCTCTCTCCTCCCTCTTCCTCCGGCACCTCGCCCGGCGCCCCCGTCGCGCCTACAACGACCCCCACGCCCCGCCGGGAGAGGAAGGGCCGGAAGGGGGGGACGGGTGGGAGGCATCGAGCTCGGAGCCTCCGAGCTCGATGCCGCCTCCGAGCTCGAGGCAGTCACCTCCGAGGAGCTCAAAACGGTGGCGTCGCAGGCCTGGGAGAGCGCCCGCATGAGGATTGACGCCGGACGGGGCGACGTCGCCCATCGAGGGAGGACGGGGCGAGCGAGCAACGACCGTCAAGGCTGCTCATTCGCTCGATGCTCGGCGGCAGCACGATCACCTCCTCGTCTCCAACATCGACCGGCCCTCCAACGTCGCCATCTTTCTCTCCCGAACACCCTCCGACGCCCGCGCGCCCCGCACGCTCCAGCGCCGACTTCACCTTCTCGAGCCCCACACGCTCTGGAAGTCGGAGGCGGCGGCCACGACGGAGCGGGCGACGAGCCTGAGGTCCAGGGCCAAGGAATCCTTCAGGAGACTCCCCGGCGGCGACGGGGGGAGGTTGAGGTCCTAGAGCTGGTGCTGCGCCGGATTGGAAGAGAGAGCGAGGTGAGCGGCGGAAGAGAGAGAGTCCGAATAGAGACAAAGCGAGGGATCAGCGAGGGTGCGGAAGAGAGAGAGAGAGAGAGAGAGAGAGTCCGAAGAGAGAGAGAGAGAGAGAGCGAGGAATAGCTAGGGGGCGGAAGAGAGAGAGAGAGTCCGAAGAGAGAGAAAGAGAGCGAGGGAGAGGGGGCGGAAGAGAGAGAGAGTGGGGAGCTTAGTAGGGAATTCCTCCAATAAGTAGGGAATTCATAGGATATGTAAGTAATTCCTCCAATAAGTAAGAAATTTATAGGCTAAGTAAGGAATTCCTTGCATAGGTAAGGAATTCATAAACTGGATAAGAGTAAGGAATTGAGTAAGGAAATCATAAACTAAGTAAGGAATTCCTTGCATAAGTAAGGAATTCCTCCTATGAGTAAGAAATTCAAAAGACAGTTGTTGTCTCTCTCCACCCGATCTCTCTTTCTCTCTCCACCTGGTCTTCCCTCTTCATCGACTCTCTCTCTCTCTCCTCGACCTCTCTCTCTCCACCCATCTTTCTCTCCCTCCGGGCTCTCTCTCTCCTCTAGCCTCTCTCTCCCCCATCTCTCTCTCCTCCGGGAGAGAGAGAGAGTCCGTAGGAGAGAGAGATGTCGAGGAGAGAGAAAGATGGTTGGAGAGAGAGAGAGGTCGAGGAGAGAGAAAGATGGGTGGAGAGAGAGAGGCCGGAGGAGAGAGAGAGGCCGGAGGAGAGGGAGAGGGAGAGGAGAGAGAGAGGCTGATGGAGAGAGAGAGAGAGGTCGAGGAGAGAGAGGGTGATGGAGAGAGTGAGGTCGATGGAGAGAGAAAGATGGGTGGAGAGAGAGAGAGTCGATGGAGAGAGAAAGATTGGTGAAGAGAGAGAGTCGATGGAGAGAGAAAGAGAGAAGACCAGGTAAAGAAAGAGAGAAGACCTATCTCTCTCCTCGACCTCTCTCTCTCCACCCATCTTTCTCTCTCCTCGACCTCTCTCTCTCCACACATCTTTCTCTCTCCTCGACCTCTCTCTCTCCACCCATCTTTCTCTCTCCTCGACCTCTCTCTCTCCACCCATCTTTCTCTCTCCTGCGGACTCTCTCTCTCCCGGAGGAGAGAGAGATGGGAGAGAGAGAGAGGCCGGAGGAGAGAGAGCGGTCGAGGAGAGAGAGAGAGGCCGGAGGAGAGAGAGAGGTCGAGGAGAGAGAGAGAGAGGCTGGATGAGAGAGAAAGATGGGTGGAGAGAGAGTCGATAAAGAGAGAAGACCAGGTGGAGAGAGAAAGAGAGATCGGGTGGAGAGAGACAAGAACTGTCTTTTGAATTCCTTACTCATTGGAGGAATTCCTTACTTATGCAAGGAATTCCTTACTTAGTTTATGAATTCCTTACTCTTATCTAGTTTATGAATTCCTTACCTATGCAAGGAATTTGTTACTTAGCCTATAAATTCCTTACTTATTAGAGGAATTACTTACTTATCCTATGAATTCCCTACTTATTGGAGGAATTCCCTACTTAGCTGCCCACTCTCTCTCTCTCTTCGACCCCCTCGCAGATCCCTCGCTCTCTCTCTCTCTTCGGACTCTCTCTCTCTTCCGCCCCTCACCTCGCTCTCTCTTCCGATCCGACGCAGCACCAGCTCCAGGACCTCAACCTCCCCCCGTCGCCGCCGGGGAGTCTCCTGAAGGATTCCTTGGCCCTGGACCTCAGGTTCGTCGCCCCCTCCATCGTGGCCGCCGTCTCCGACTACCAGAGCGTATGGGGCTCGAGAAGGTGAAGTCGGCGCTGGAGCGTGCGGGGCGCGAGAGCGTCGAAGGGTGTTCGGGAGAGAAAGATGGCGACGTTGGAGGGTCGGGCGACGTTGGAGGGCCGGCCGACGTTGGAGACAAGGAGGTGATCGTGCTGTCGTCGAGCGTCGAGTGAACGGGCAACCTCGACGTTTGCTGCTTGCTTGCCCCGTCCGCCGTCAATCCTCATGCGGGCGCTCTCCCAAGCCTGCAACGCCACCGTGTTGAGCTCCTCGGTAGTGATTGTCTCGAGCTCGGAGGCGGCATCGAGCTCGGAGGAGCTCGAAGGCTCCGAGCTCGATGCCTCCCACCCGTCCCCCCCTTCCGGCCCTTCCTCTCCCTGCGGGGCGTGGGGGTCGTTGTAGGCGGGGCGGGGGCGCCGGGCAAGGTATCGGAGGAAGACGGAGGAGAGAGAAACAGAGGGAGGAGAGAAAGGGAGAGGGGAGAAACAGAGGAAGAGGGAAGGGAGAAAGGAGAGGGGAGAAACAGAGGGGAGAGGGGGGGGGAGAGAGGAGAGAGAGGCAGGAGGAGAGAGAGAGAGAGGCGGGAGGAGAGAGAGAGAGTGGATGGAGAGACAAGACCATGTGGAGAGAGAGGTCGAGGGGAGAGAGAACCTTGACGTTCTGTTTTTTTGTATCACATGTGAATGATATCTCTTAAGTAATAATTAATAACTAAATATTCCTAACTAATAATCAAGGATTCCTTGAAATTGACAAGGATTTCTCACTTATGGAGGAATAAATTTGATAGACCTGTCATGTGACATTAAGAAATTCCTCGCATAAGTAAGGAATTTTCTCATTTCTTTCTCTCATACTTGTGTCAGGTGGCATTAAATGATAAGAGAGAATTGGCAAGGGTATTTTGGTCCTGAATTTATGTATTTGGCATGCTTTGTAAACAAACACGAAAGTGTCCCTCGATTGACAAATCGAAAGACAAGTGGATTTAAAAAGAAAATAATACTCACGGATAGCACCATAAATAATATAATAGTACTATTTTGTGTAACTAATTACCTATATCCATGAGACCTAACATCAATGAATTTTTTATATTTTAGATCCGATCGTTTTTTGTATTTACAATTCGAGTCTGATTTGCTTTTACTTCTTAATTTTAAAACACTTTTACTCCTCATTAATGCAACTATCACTTCTTACTCTCTCTTCCCACATCATTTAATGTCCAGTTACTCCAAATGCCCTTAGATCCACCTTCCATCACATCCCCCAGCACCACCTTCAACGAATCCAACTTCCTTCACTTTCCCGACCATCCACACCAAGCCCCACATCCTCCTCATCAAAAAGTCACCACCGGAGACCACCTTCGTCCTTCCTACAACAACATTGTTACCTTGCTGCAAGCTAGCAAGTCTCTGCTCCCACTCTAGTGCCATCATAAGTCGACGTCGTAAGGATGATCTGACTCCTTAACTCGCCTTCTCCGCTACTGTTAACTTACACAAACCCCAGATCTAAGTACCCATAAACCCCTGACCTCTCCTCCAAGGTTTTTCGGCGAGATCCGCTTACCAACACCACCCCGTCGTCTCAGCTCGTCTTATTGAGTACTCATTCTCTTTTTTATTTCTTTGAAATACTCCTCACTCGTCAAGGAAAACGAGCCGAGATGATATGGTGGCGTTGGTAACCGGATCTCACCGAAAAACCTTGGAGGAGAGGTCGGGGGTTTATGGGTACTCAAATCTGAGGTTTGTGGAGTTTAAGAAGGCAGGTTAAGGAGGTGGATCATCCTTACGACGTCAACCTATGATGGCGTGAGAGTGGGAGTAGAGGATTGCTAGCTTGGCAGTAAGGTGGCGGTGTTGTTGTAGGAAGGCCGAAGATGGTCTCCAACAATGGGTTTCCAATGAGGAGGCGGTGCTGCTTGGCGTGGATGGCTAGGAAAGTAAAGGAGGAGGTCGGATTCGTCGGAGGTGGTGCTAGAGGGATGTGATGGACAATTGATTTAAGGGCATTTGGGAGTAGCTGAGCATTAAATGAGGCGGGGAGAGAGAGAGAAGTGGTAGGTACATTAATGAGGGAAAAGGCATATATCTTAAACATTAAGAAATGGCTGAAATTGTAAACGAAAAGTAAATCGGACTCAAATTTCAAATTCATAAGACGATCGGATTTAAAGTGTAAAAAATTCTAAAATCAACTAAGGAGACCAAAACTAATGGAAGGTTGTTGTTTCAATATTTAAATAATATAAACATCATTACATAAATATAAAAAATTATGAACGTTAAAGTCTGATACTTTTGCGACATTAGCTTAAAAAAACATTTACATATATGCCACCCAAAGTTTTGATTTTCCGTATATACCGCTATATTTTCATAATTACATTATCCCATATCAAATAGATGCAATTTTCTCAAATTTCGAATGGGGGTAGATGAGAGCATTTACATAAATTTCTCTCCCATCGTTATCTTCTAACACAGTCAAATAACATATCCCCCACGAAAGGTAATTACAGTGGCATATTTGGCAGGTACAAAAATTTGAAATTTTTGAGTGACATATATGTAAACTAGTGTTGGCATGTGCCACCTGACACATTTTTAAGCTCCGTTTACGCGTGCGTTGTGTTTTATATGACTGAGGTGCGGCGCGGTGCGTTTGTAAACTGTGGTGAGGAGTGGTGCGATAACAACTGAAAAACTGTTTTGCATGTAAAATTAATATTTATGGTAGAAAGGTGTATTCATGAAGTTTGTTGTTTGGATGTGTGTTTAGTTCAACTATAGTGTAGTCAAAACATTAGCTTTTTCATTCAAAAATTAGTTAAGATTTTGTTTCTATATTTTTTATGCGCCGCACCCAAGGTGCAGTTAAATAAAAGCACCTATGAGCTGCTTCGCGGTTTGGATGTGGTCCCTACCAGTTTACGTAGTTCTCAAACGAAGTTATTATGAATACAGTTGTATTCGGTCCAAAAGAATATGCGTTTGAGCAGCACAAATGCACTCTCAAACGGACCCTTAGTTGTTCACATTTTTACAGTTATGTCCACATATTTCTGGTCTCCACTCTTGGATCTTGAATTGAACAAATTCTAGATATAGTTATATAGGTAAAGTACATTTTGATACCTTCGACTTTCGGTAATACGCAATCTTCTGCTACCCTATAAAATAAAAAGATACCTTTTGGTATTCTAACGTTTTGAAAATGTGCACGATAATACCAAAACTCTGACGTTGTTACATGTGCTAACGATAAACCTAATTTGACTAATTTTGATTTTTATCAACGAATAAATTTTTAACATGTGGCAGAAGAGGGAGAATTAGGGAGAGAGAAGAGAGAAGCGGGGAGAGAAAGAGAGGAAGGAGAACGATGATCATCCATGACTCGGCGTCGGAGGAGGATCGTCGGGAAGATTTCATAGGGCCTCAAGAAAGTCTCCAGGTGTCAAAGTGGCGGCGGAGGTGCTTAGATGGCGATGGTCGAAGAGGCCAACCAAGACTTCGGTGGCGTCGGGGGTTGGGTTTATAATGAAGGATATAATGGTGGAGAATTCGGCTGGTCCGTAAAAGCACGAGGCGGTGGCGCTCCTGGTGGGGGTGAACCACACGGTGGTCTACTGATGCAACAACATCAGATACCAGGATACGCTCTGCGCCCATTCACAGAGTCAATTCTTTTGCGAGTGCGGCATCTTTGGCACCGTTCACTTCGTCTTCGGCAACACGGCGATGGTGCTCTAGAACTGTAGCCTTTGGGCGCGGAAGCCACTGCCCATGCAGAAGAACACAGTCACTGCGCATAACCAGAAGGACCCCAACGAGAACACCATCATCTCCGTGCACACCTGCCGCGATGTGGTGACGTCGAAGCTAGAGATGTCCTCTCTGACTTCTTTTAAATTGTCTAAAAAGTTCATATTTTTAACTTTGGAATGGATGCAAAGTACGCGTACACATGGAAGGTGAACGAGAAGGGCAACGTGTACAGTGTTGATAAATTTAGCTTACTTAGCTTGTCTATCTTAGGTAGAAGGAGGATTTGATGCAATTAGCATCAATCATGCTTATGTTTATTTTCCTTTCTTGTGTGCCTCCTCCTCTATATAAAGGATGGCCTTTGTATAGTTGCACAAGACAGTTGTTGCGGCTGCTACCAGCACATCAGCTCCCGACTCCTCTTCTACAATGTCGCTGTCATCCCTTAATGTAGCTGACCTTGAGGCAATCCTTCACCATGTCCTCTCTCGTACTTCTATGGCCTTATCCGTCCTCCCATGTAACAATTCCCCTTGGTTAATAGACTCAGATTGTTGTAACCACATCACCCCTGATTCTTCTATCATATCTCAGAAGAAGTCCTTAAATCATGCTCCAACCATATATACTGTTGATGGCTCTCGTATGTTTGTTAGTGATGTAGGCCATGTTTCTACCTCCTAGATTTATGTACCTGACATTTTTTTAGTTCCTGATTTGTCCCTAAATCTTCTCTATGTGGGACAAACATGGTCTTATCCTGACATTTTTTAACTAGTTGGGACCGGGCGTAAAGTTCATCATCTATTTGAACTGTTGAACTATCCCATCTGCATATTCCTAGTTATGCTTCATCCATTGCCGCTGGTATTTCATCTAGGGTTTGGCATTCTGATCTTTGCCATACCTCTTTAAATCGTGTACAGTCTTTAGCTTCCAGTGGTCACTTAGGGAATGTCAAATTTGAGTCCTTTGATTATTTGTCCTGTCAATTAGGAAAACAAAAGGCTCTATTTTTTAATAAGAGTGCCTCTACATCTTCTGCACCATTTGACCTTGTTCACTCTGATATATATGGGGGCCCGGTCCTATTTCTTCTAAGGGGTGATCGCGCTATTTTGTTGCTTTCATTGATGATTTTTCTCGATACACATGGCTTTATCTTTTACATGATGGATTTGGGTTATTTACTATTTTCCGAGCCTTTACAACAATGGTACAAACTCAGTTCAATCGTGACTTCAAGAATTTCCGATCTGATAATGCAATGGAGTATATGAGTGCTTCTTTTGCTGAAATGCTTGTTCAGGATGGCATCCTATCTCATGCAACCTGCCCGTATACTTCACAGCAGAATGGTCGTGTTGAACGCAAGCATCTTCATATTCTCGACACGATCAAATCCCTTCTCATTTCAACATCTCTTCCCGAGTCATTTTGGGGAGAAGCTGCACTCACCATTGTCTAAAAAATTAATCGTGTTCCATCCCCTACTATCCTTAATCGATCTCCATATGAGCTTCTATATGACAAGGTACCCGATTATTCTATTCTTAAAGCTTTCGGTTGTGCTTGTTTTGTCCTCCTTCCACCCCATGAGCGGTCTAAGCTTGAACCACGTTCTCGTCTTTGTTGCTTTCTTGGATATGGCATTGAGCAAAAGGGGTATCGATGCTATCATCCAATCTCCAAGCGCCTCCGAATTTCAAGACATGTCCATTTCTGGGAACACAAGCTATTCACTTGTATTTTCCAAATTTCGTCCAATCCTCCTTACTCACCCATTTTTACTGATCCTACCATTAATCTTTTCCCAGTACCTACTTGTGATGCAGGTGATGAAAGTTCAACAGCTGATCAATTAGCAGTTGTTCCTCACAAGACTGGACCATCCGCTAATCCCACAGTCACACCCAACCCAACTTCGTCATCTTCTTCTTCAACTCTAGCTTCGTAGTTCTAGTCTTGTGAGAGCTACTCCCTCCTATCTTAAAGATTATCATTGCTTTTCTGTTTTTGCCACTCTTTATGAGCCTCGTAGTTATCGCAAAGCTAGTTCTGATCCCTTGTGGCAACAAGCAATGTCTGACAAACTTCAGGTCCTTCTCAAAACCCATATGTGGGATCTCGTAGACTTGCCTCGGAAAAATACTGTAGTAGGATGCAAGTGGGTGTATAAGATTAAAACGCAAGCTGATGGGCCGGTGGAACGTTACAAAGCACGTCTTGTTGTGCGCGGTTTTACTCAGGATCAAGGTATTGATTATGATGAGACTTTCGCTCTGATGGCCCGTCTTACATCTTTCTGATCCTTACTTGTGGTGGCAGCCATTCGCCAGTGGTAGCTATTCTAGATGGATGTCAAAAATGCCTTTCTCATAGGTGACTTAGTTGAAAAAGTCTATTTGAAGCCTCCTCCAGGTTTTGAACACCCGCCTTAGAAGGTCTGTTGACTGCGGAAAGCCCTTTATGGTCTCAAGCAGTCTCCTCGCGCTTGGTTTTCCAAATTCAGTTCTATCCTGGCATAGCAGGGTTTCACCTCCAGTGCTTATGATTCGGCCTTATTTATTAGGTGGTATGAGGCTGGCATGATCATTCTCCTGCTCTATGTAGATGACATGGTCATCACTGGCGATGATATTTCGGGGATCAGTGCTCTTCAACAATTCCTCGGTCAACAATTTGAGATGAAGGATTTGGGTTCCCTTAGTTACTTTCTGGGACTTGAGGTGACATCCAACTCCGATGGCTACTGTCTATCTTAGGCTAAGTATGCATCTGAGCTATTTTCACATGCCGGGCTGACAAATAGTAAGACTGTGGATAGTCCTCTAGAGACCAATGCAAAGCTCCTTCCTACTGATGGCGAATCTTTAGCTGATGCCACTCTCTATCGACAGTTAGTGAGTAGTCTTATTTATCTGATTGTGACTCATCCTGATATTTCCTACACAGTCAACTTGGCTGTCCTCAGGATCCTTTGCTATGTAAAGGGGACTCTGTTCCAAGGGATTCATATCTCTGCTCATTCTTCATTAGATCACCAAGCATACTCAGATGCTGATTGGGTAAGGGATCCCACTGATCGTCGCTCTACTGCTAGTTACTGTTTCATGCTTGGCACATCTCTCATCTCATGGAAGAGTAAGAAGCAGATAGTCGTATGTCGCTCTAATACTGAGCCTGAGTATCGTGCATTGCAAATACTACATCTAAGCTTTTATGGCTTCATTGGCTACTCCAAGATATGTGTTTTTGTTTCTAGCAGCTCTGTCATTCATTGTGATAGTACTAGTGACATTCAGATTGCTCACGACGATGTTTTCCATGAGTGCACGAAGCACATTGAGATTGATTGTCATTTCATCCGTCATCATATCCGGCAGGCTACGTTTCATCTTCATCACAATGCCTGTGCTGATCAGTTAGCTGACATCTTCAGGAAGGCTCATCCTCTTGGTCGTCATCGTGACTTAGTTTGCAAACTCAAGTTGGCATCTACTCTACCACCTTGAGTTTGAGGGGGGGTGTTGATATATTTACCTTACTTAGCTTGTCTATCTTAGGTAGAAGGAAGATTTGATGCAATTAGCATCAATCATGCATATATGTATTTTTCCTTTCTTGTGTGCCTCCTCCTCTATATAAAGGATGACCTTTGTATAGTTACACACACACACACAGAATATATACAAAATTGTCCAATCTTGTCTCTATCTTTATCATACAGCTTCGGGGTGGTGCTGATGGAGCTAGTGACATGGTGGAAGCCGATCGAGGTGGAGTATGGGGAGAACAAGGACATCATCCACTGGGTGTTCGGGAAGCTGACGAGCCGGGAGGACTTGCTTTGCTTGGTGTACAGCCGGATACCGGAGTGGGCGTGGGACGAGGTTGTACGGGTGCTTCACATCGTCGTGCTCTGCACTGCCTGGCTTTTGGTCATGCGGTCGATGATGAGGAAGGTGGTGAAGATGCTGGAGGAGGTGTTCGCCGGCCGAGACATTGAGTGGTACGATGGAAGAAGGTGTGGTTTAAAGATTGAACTACTCGTGAGTTGTTTGTATGATGTCTTATATGGGTGACAATGTAGACCCCGCTGGGTGGCTGGAGTGGAACGCCACCTTTGCCCTCAACACACTCTACTACGACGAGTACATGAACTATGGCCCCGGGGTGGCGGTGGGGAAGAAGGTCACATGGCTGGTGTTCCGGGTCATCATGGTGCCGAAGGAGGCCAGTAAGTTCACGGTGGCGAAGTTCATCTATGGGTTGTTGTGGCTGCCTTCCATCGGAGTCGCCTTCTTGACCGCCTCTCTCTCAAATTCTCTCTCCTCTGCTATGTGTTAAAAATTTATTTGTCAATAAAAGTAAAAATTAGTCAAATTAGGTTTGCCTTTAGCACATGCAATGGTGTTGGAGTTTTGGCAGTATTGTGCGCATTTTCAAAACATTAGGGTACCAAAAGGTACTTTTTTTTGAGGTTTATGCTAATAAAACACTAACGGCACGTTTGATTTGCACAATGAATGGGGGACGGAATGAGATTGGAAGAGGGATGGAATGAAAGCCGGAATGAAGAGTCGAATGGGCTATTACTAAGATGATTTTGTGATATCAGGATTGGTAATAGGAATGAAGCATTACCATATTTGGTATATAAACAGAAGCCTAAGAATGGAATAGGAATGAAGTAAAAATAACTAAAATAGCCTTGGTATTTAATAAGATGGTGGGGAGCCATATCCCCAAACAAAGTAACCAAATATGCAAAATGGCTATAAGCTTCATGATGCGACATAACCAAACAGAAGCCGGCCTTTGATTGGTTTACAGAGAGGATTAAGAAGCCATTGTCGACTATTACGACACGAATCTTGGATTCTTTGAAGAAGAACAGGTGCAGCCCCATGCATTCTTTTTCTCGGATAAAAGTAGACGATGCATCCCCACACCCACAAGCTCACCAAGACCATGTATCCTTATTAGTTATCTCAAAATCCTAATTAGCTAGAATATATCCCTTGGTTTCCATTTTAATCAGTGCTTATATGTTGCTCGAGCAGATCAGAGAAACCGGGAGTTCTTTCCAAGATTCTGAGTTCCAGTATGTGAGATCGATACTCGAACACGCTGGTGTGATGAAATCACCCACGGCCCACACCTTTCGATGGTATTCTGCCTCCCATCCATTAGACCCCATTGTTTTCCACCAGCTCGAGCTGGAGCTCCCACTCGAGCATCAACACACAGGCGACGAGTCCAAGCCTTTCCTCCATGGCCCGTTGCGCCACCGGTGGAACCGGAAGCTCCTTTTCCGTTTAGTAGAGGAGATACTTGGTCACCTCCTCGAGCACTGCCACTCTGACACTCCCGGCCACCCCATCCACTTCCTGGGGAGACTCTGGGGTTCTTCCAGCGGCGGCTTCCTCAACTCTGGCTGCAACTGGGAGTTGTTACTGGGCCGGTTATGGAAGCAAATCCAGAGCTTCCCGGAGGCCTATTGCACGGTGATCGGCAACATCGATGCGCTCGTGGAGGGCGACTTGCCATATGGGAACATGCGCCGGCTGCTGCACCACCCGGCTGTGGTGGTGGAGGCGGCCGATGTCACCACCGAGATCAACCGAGAGATCCTCGACTCGCTCATTGGTGAAGCCGCCGCGTGGCTGTCGGGCGTAGGAGAGAGGTAGCCGGAGGAGGAGAGAAACAAGGGAGGAGAAGAGGCACAAGGAGGGAGAAGAAGAAGAGGGAAAGAGGGGAACGGCGTACCTCCGTCGATGAGCTCCAACAGCTCGGGATAGAGAGAGCAGCACGGGAGAGAGATGGCGATCAGAGGGTATTCCAGTAATTATATTTCCTAATCTCCCGATCATCCAAAATAGAATGAGCCAATCCGAGCTATCATATGGGATTGGGCTATTCCCAACTTGTCAGGAATAAAGCATTCCATTCTTGACCTAAAGTGCCAACCAAATAATGGAATGGGATTTGACTCGAGAATTGACCATTCCATTCCCAACCTTTTTTCTCCAACCAAACGTGCCGAAAGGACTAGATTTGGCGTGTGAACACCAATTTACCCTACAAAAAACCTATATACCCCCGTCTTCACAACTGACATCTAAAGAACGTGCTCCATCTATGATCGCGTTCAAAAATTCAATTTTTCATAAAGAATCTTAGGGCAAACCTTCCCAAAAAGAGAAACTACCTATTTCACATAATCTTTGAGGAAGATTTCGTATGAAATTGGATGATCTCCTTTGGTTTCTAGATAAAGGGAAGATTCTAACTACCGATGAAGCCCTAAAGCCTCAATCTGGTGATTTTCTCATCGTTTCTTATCGGATCATCCATAAAAAATGGCCAAAAGAAGGTATATTTCGATTCCGGCTTCTTCCCCATCTATTTTAGGATCAAAATTTGATAAATAAGTTGCCCTATATTCCGATTGATAGTACCATAATCCACGAAAAGAGAAAAGAGGATTTCAGAAATATGGGGTTTTCAAAGTTGTTCAATACTTTTCTCTTTTACTATTTGTTCATGTTTTGTGTGACATTTGGTCAGAAGTAAGAAACCCTAATCAAAAATCACGAAAGAGAATTTATGTTATGAATGGTTTGCAGTATTCTCATTTCTCTTCTTCATTAATGTTCATGAATGGATTGCGGGATTTGGTGTTCATGAATGGTTGCAGTATTCTCTTTTTCTTTAATGTGGAATGGTAGGCAGTATTCTCTTTGGAAAAAGAGGAAAGCCTAAAGAGGGATTTTGCCCATGCATGGTTTGAAGTATTCTCTTTTCTCTTTTTCTTTAATGTTCATGAATGGATTACAAAGTTCTCTTTGGAAAAAGAGAAAACCTATCAAAGAGGGATTATTTTCATGCATGGTCCGGAGAATTCTCTTTTCCCTTTTTCTTTAATGTTCATGAATGGATTGCAGTATTCTTTTTGGAAAAAGAGAAAACCTATCAAAGAGGGATTATGTTCATGCATGGTCTAGAGTATTCTCTTTTCTCTTTTTCTTTAATGTTCATGAATGGATTACAAAGTTCTCTTTGGAAAAAAAAAGAAACCTATCAAAGAGGGATTATGTTCATGCATGGTCTGGAGTATTCTCTTTTCTCTCTTTCTTTAATGTTCATGACTGGATTACAGTATTTTCTTTGGAAAAAGAGAAAACCTATCAAAGAGGGATTATGTTCATGCATGGTTTGCAGTATTCTCTTTTAAGTTCATAAATGATTTGTATGCTAACTTTATTCTCTTTCGTAACCCTTTGATTGCAGAAACCTTAGCAGTATGGGTCTACACTTGCCACAATCACTAGTGTCATGTAAAAGATGCACAACGATCTCACCGAAGAGCACCTTGATATAATGCACAAGATATCATTCTTCACATTATTGACGGCAATACATGACAACAAGATCATGAAGTCAACATGTAGAAAACATGATGGGGACCTGAAAAAATTGATTGAGAGGTCCAACAGAGACACAAGAAAGTTTAGAATTGGAAAAAAAGATTGTGAGATACACAATTCGGATGTCCAGTACATATTTGAGATAGAAAATGGAAAAGAGAAAATAACGATCCCCAAAGGAAAAAAGAAGAAGTCATCATTCATGGATAGAGTCTTTCCGAAGAAGGATGAAATCACAATAAGTATGCTGAGTAGTAAAGTTCTTGAACTTATCAGTCCTAAATCAAGAACCACAAAAGAGGGATTGTGTTAGGCTCTTGTGCCTAATACTGTTTGGCTCATTATTCTTCAACACCACTGGACAGAAAGTGACATGGGGGTTTACAAAATTTGTTGAGGATGCCAATGCAATGAAGAAGTATAATTGAATTGAATTGATCCTTAATACACTCATTTAATCATTGAAAAAAATGTCAACAATCCCCCCATAGTTACTGGCTGCACAATTCTTATTCTGGTATGCTAACTAAACCCATAATTTTATGCTACTAATATATTATAAAGTTTAGAATAACTTCTAATTTACACATCATGTTCCTATTTTTTGCAGTAGTGGTTTTGTGAACACACTACTCTAGTCCACCCAATCAACAAAGAACATAAAGAGCCAAGGCTCATAAAGTGGGACTTGAATAATGAGGGAAATGATATTGTACCAAAGAGAAAACCTGCATCTAAGGTGAGGACATGTAAATTTTCTCTTTACTACGAGTTCTAAATACATTGAAAATGCAATGTCAACATTTAAATTTCATTGTACATATTCAATGCCTTGTCAATGCTCACTCTTCTCGACAAATCTCTTTTCTCTTTTCTCTTTTCGGCAGTATTCTCTTTCATATTTAATGTCCATTTAACTCCAATGCAATGATAAATTAATCTTCATTTACAGGTCATGCCATAAGAATTGCATGGCGCAATTAATGAGTCAAAGTTACATAGAAGCATGTTTGAGGATAGCGAAGAAGAAGATGAGAATGAAGATGAAGAAACCGAGGATGAAGATCAAGAAGAAGGCGATGATGAGGAGGATGAAAATGATGAAGAGGAAGAGGATGAAGGTGGTGCATGATGATCAAGATGACAAAGGGAAAGAGAAAGAATATGGTGATGATCATGAAGAGTATGACTGTGGTTTCTAATCCTCCAAATACAACTGGAATGTAGGTCAAACAGTATACGATTGATGTACAAATATCAAAGTATCGACAAAAGGACCCTGAAAATGATAGCGTGAGCAAATTGCATGCTGAGAATGATGAGCTGAGGGAAAAAAATACAAATAGCAAACACAGAGAGAGGTAGCAAGGATCATAAATGTTGAACTAGTAAGAAAGCTCATTAAGGTTGAGAAAGAAAGGATTGTACTGCAACTAGTGATCAAGAATAGGGAGGAATTGAGAGAGGCATATGATGATGTACAAATTGTTCAGCATATCGAAACAGATTTCGTTCTATACATCAGAAAAATCGATCAACTGACAAAAATTATCAGGGATAGAGATGCAAAGTTGAAGGCTGAGCATAATTTGTGGGTTGCGAACCAAGAAATGTTAGAGAAGGGATATGAGATCAGGAACAACAATCTACTCCTTAGATCTGAAGGAAGAGATAAGTTCGCAAAGAGCACAACACTTGAAGCTCGGATAAAGACATTAGAGGATGAAATGGCCTCACATGAAAAGGAAAACCACGACATCATTGAAGACGCGGTGTAATAGATTGAACAAGAAAGGGCAAGGCAACCAGGAGAGACTTCAATGGTGAAGGACATTAAAGGAAAGAAGCGAAAGAAGAACCAAGCTACATAATTGATAAGACGTGAAAAGTGCACAAATCACCCTTTCAACTTGGCCTTGTTAGTCTCTTAGCAAGGCCCTACTGACGAGTATTACCCCATTACAGATACAAGAGCCCTCAACGAGGATTGGATCAAGTTTGGAGCTAAAACGAACTCATTCGGACCAGTTCAGTATGACGAAAATCGATCCTTTATTGAAGAAGATCGATCCTTTAAAGACAACAAGAAGAAATCCAGGCGGAACAATAAAGATCGATCATCTATGTGCATTTTCAGTGACAGAGCGCAAGTTTTGAAATGATCGATCTTTCCCTAGGGCATGATCGATCTTTCACGGGCAAAAGAGATGACAGAGCGCAACAATTTAGAGGAGAAGATCGATCACCTTAAGGAGCTGAGGAGCATATGAAGCACAAAAGATCGATCTTCATAGCATAGGAAGATCGATCTTCATCGGGACACAGCCGCCAGTCAAGAACACAGATCGATCTTCATCCATAGGAAGATCGATCTTCCACGGGACCAGCAATCACACGGAAGAGAAAGATCGATCTTTTCCCTATAAAGATCGATCTTTATGTGCCAGCTGACCAAAATCAATGGCCCAGATCTAATCCGAGTGGGGGATGCTTGTAATCTATAAATAGACCCCTTTGGGGGAATTTTAAGGGATCCTCTCTTAGATTTTTTTCCATCCTTTTCTCTTTTAAACTCCTCTTACCTAATTTAGAATAAGGCCTTTTTGGAGGAGATCCATGGAAGGAGAGCGTCATCAACCTCCCTCCACGGATCAAACCCCCAAGATGAGTCACTAAACTCTTAGCTTAGGGATTCTTATGATGTAATAAGGGTTTCTTTTAAGGAATCCTAGGATTTAGGGCTTTTGCTACTCTGTTGAATGGTTGTATAGATTGGATTTAATTTCTATATGAATTTGGTGTTCTTTTCATTGATGGATGCTTAGATTGCCCTCTTGTGCCCTAGATCTAGGTCTCTTGCATGCTAGGGCTTGGATAGAACCTCTCGTGAGAGGGATTCATGCTAGAACTATGGATTCTCTCACGGCGAAGGATTCTAGTCCAAGATTGGACTAGATTGTGGTGCTAGAACCACCACCAATCTATTGCTAACCCTCCACCCATCCTATCATTGTGATTTTGGCCAGCGAGGTGCTAGAACCACCTCGCTATCACACCTAGATCCATACCACATTAGCTCTCTTGCGACGAATCCATCCTAATTAGAGAGTTCGTTAGCGGCGATCACAACCAATCATTCGGTAGCCGATCATTAGACGTTTGTTCTTGCCGACGAGGGATTTTAACCCGAGCCTCGTCGAGCGATAGGTTTAACTAGCCACTCGCCTGTCGACATTTGGATTTAACCATTCAATTTGAGTAGGCATGCCCTTGTCTTAGGAAGAACTATTAGAACCCTTGTTATTGATTAAGAATCCCTTGGCCTTTCTTCATATTTTATCACCTTTTAGCATTAATTTTGGTCTAGTCTAGTTAAAAACCCAAATCTAAATCTTTTCCTCCAACTTCTTGGTAGACGATTATGCTTAGTATACCGCTTCAATCGTAGTTTCTTCCCAGTGGATCGACTCGGACTCACCACTAGCTACCCCCAAAGATAGTTAGTAGAGTGTTTGATTATAAATTTCTTATTTTGATTGGGCGCGTTAAACCGTGACACTTTCCACGTCTTATCAATAATACACTTACAGCACCCCAAAAAGGCCCAAAAACAAAGGATGAAACTCAAGAAATCATATAAATGTGGCCAGTACTTAAATTATGCCGTATACGACAAAATCAAAACAATGCTGAAAAACGAAGGCTAAGTTAATCATGCTCAATTGCATATGAAATCGATACTTTCTTACTCATAAAGGTTACTAACTAACATTATTTCCCAATGCAGCGCAACAATATGGTGAGACAAAGTAAAACCAAATAAGATAGTAATGGTGGAATGCATTCTATCCATTCTGAATGATGGGTACATACCTAGCACAGTAAGTGGCACAACAATTTCTGGTTGGTTTGTTATCCAAGGAAAAAGGGGTAGAGAGAAAAGCGAAATGAGAAATGAGACAATCGAATGCTGACTTTAATTTCTCTAAACAAGTGATAGATGGATACACCAGCATATTGTCCCAAAGAAATGATTTTGATCACAAGAGCTCTTTCATGCATAGCTCCTGCTGGGTATGAAAAGTTCTTTCCATTAGATTATGATTTTTTTTTAATTGAC
The DNA here is from genome assembly GCA_963920575.1 of Narthecium ossifragum. Taxonomy (NCBI): domain Eukaryota; kingdom Viridiplantae; phylum Streptophyta; class Magnoliopsida; order Dioscoreales; family Nartheciaceae; genus Narthecium; species Narthecium ossifragum. The sequence goes on from OY986968.1 coordinate 9,115,447, forward strand.
CAACAGTAATTGACTGTATATGTCCATATACAGACCTTGGCATTACATGGTAATAATAATAATTACAGGAAGCAGCTAGAGAAAGAATGCAAAGTTGCTAGTCGAGATGACACTACAACAAAATCAGGATTTCACAACAAAAAATTTCATGGCATTGGCGTACAACGCCAGGAAGGCATCCAAACCCAGACCATCGAACCGGCCCTCGTCGGATTCGAGGGCGTCCACCACCCAATCGAAGAACTCGGGGTCGCAGAGGAGCAGGAGGCCCCCCCGAGGGATGGAAGTCGTACTCCTCCTTGCAGAGGACCAGAAACAAAGAGATCCATCGATAGCGAAAGTCTAGAAGCTACACATAGATCAGCCAGAAGGCACGCATGAGAGAGAGAGAGAGGCATACCCTGTCGGAGGAATTGCGGGATCTAGGAGGCACACCTCGTCGGAGGAGCTGCGAGAACTGGCTTCCCCTTCTCGCCTTCCACCCCTTCTCTTGATAAAGTTGAGATATAGCTAAGAGAAGCTTCGAATTCAGTGCTAGGAATGGAGGATTCGTAGGCCAACAATTAGTGGGAGAGAGACAGAGAGAGATAAGATAGAAAGAGAGATTCCAGGGAAGAGGATAGATGTATCGGTGAGGTAGAAGGCGAAGTTAGTCACGATGTGGTTGTGGGAGGTGATCGATTCATGGGAGGAGAGAGATTCATGGAGGAAGAAGGGAGGCGGGAGGTGAGGTGGTCATGGTGTCCGGCAGTGAGAAACTCAGCCAGAGAGAGGAAGGAGAATGTGAGGCGCGGTCTTCCAACGACGGGAAGAGAAGGGAAGTATGACGTGGTGCAAAGCTTGGTCGTAGTGGGGAGGACGGTGCTCCGACAGGATCCAGTGGTGAAGGATGCCAGGCGGAGTTCGGCGGCGGCGTGGAGTGCTTCGATGAGGTAGCGAACGACGACGTCAAGGGAGTGAGAGACTTCTCTCAATCCCTCTAGAGATCTCTCTAGAGATCGGATGGAGAGAGACAGCTCGCAGAGAAGGCGAGTTGCGGCCTTATTGTGATGAAATTTTTTGTAAATAAGTTTCGGATTGATCGAGGATAAATAAGTAAAAGAGGGGATAAATAAGTAAATGAGAGTGGTGACTTATTGTAATGAAAAATTTTGTAACAAATTTACAATAAGACATAAGATATTATATTATTGTGATGAATATCTTTGTCACTGTATATTTATATATAATTTTATTGTGACAATATTATTTTAACGAGATAGTTTTTGTCACTATATAATTATTCACATCTCATTATGACAATCTATTGTGACATTGGCTTTGTTTTCACAATTACTGAGTTATTGCGACAAACTATTGTGATGAAATTACAGGTAGTTGCAATTACATCATTGGGCATGTATTATTGTAACGAAGCTGATATAGGTTGCAATATGTGTCTTTTTTGTGACAAATTCGCATTTATCGCAATCGATTTTTGTCACTATATATCATATTTGTTTTAGTGTGAAAAACTAGTTTTCTTTCCAATATGTTCAAATAAAGGAATATAGGGAAAGTAGCCAGACAATTTGACACTACTGGTGGTAGATACAGGTGATGAAATATGGAATTTTTACAACTCCTTGCAGCCCAGAGATGGACATGAAGACTATTACCAACAGGATGCAATCCATATGGTACGTCATAATGCTCAATAGTTCAAATTTTAATTCCATACTCAATATCTATATTGAATGCACCTTCATCTCAATGTATACTAATATTCTATAAATGCATAAGCATTAGATTGAAAATGGTTCTGATCAACCAAATGACCCAGCTGCTTTCTCCACGTCATAATGCTCAATAGTTCAAATTTTAATTCCATACTCAATATCTATATTGAATGCACCTTCATCTCAATGTATACTAATATTCTATAAATGCATAAGCATTAGATTGAAAATGGTTCTGATCAACCAAATGACCCAGCTGCTTTCTCCACTCAAGATTTTGACCGTCCGATTATACGCGTAAAGGATATCCCCCAACAAGGTGAATGTATGTAAGTATTAGAAAAGCAATACAGTTACATTTTTACCTCTTACTAATGCATTTTGTAGATGAATCTAACTCCATAAATTTTAAAAAAAATAGGACTGATTGTGGAGTGTATATTTGCTACTACATGAGGCAACTTGCACTATATCAACCCATACCCAAGGAACTTAACACAGAATATCAGTAGGTTCAAGGCAAAGTTAATTGAAGGCTTTGTACTATATAATTGAAACAATGTCATTTAGAAAAGTTGTACTTGAACATACAATCCCAAATTGCAACTACAATGATACACTGACAATGATGTACATACTAAATTTATATGATTGTAGTGATTTTGATTATATAAGTTGTAATACTTTTGTTGCCTTGAAAATAGAAAAGAGATATAGCAAACTTAGAATTGACTGCTATCTATCAATGCTTAAGCATGCTACATGTGTATAATCCAGAATATACCGTATTGTAAACATACATACCATCCATTTTGTAAACAGGAAACATATGCTTGATTATGCTCAAGTAATACATAATGTGCATTTGAATCACATTAAGTTTTTTATCAATCTCAACCAAATTGAATCCAATATGTAAAAGAAAAAAGAGAAAAGAGAATATTGGTTAATCAAGAAAATTTTCCACTAAATCCCAACATTCAAGTGAATCCAACTTTAGAACAATAACAACAGTTGCTTTTGATGTTATCAAAACAACAATTTTAATTACACAATGGAATCAAATGTCATTAATGAAAAGGTTCACTACACGTTCTCCTATTATGAGGCCCTTTGCGACCACCGTACATCTAATGCTTCTAACAGCCTCACCCTTAGATTTGATCATTTTCTTCCTTGGCGTGCATGGAGGCCTTCTAGATAATGGAGGGAGGATAGCTTCATCCTTAGATGCATTGTCTGACTTATCGATCATTGGAATAGGTATATTGGAAATGAATAATACATTGCGTATGTCGATGTGTGCAAATAAGGATCTACAAATGAATTCAGATCTCCTCCAGAGTACGATATACAAGCAACAACATGGGAACATTGCAACCCATTTAACTGCCACTGGTAATAGGAACATGTCTACCTTCTCAAATCAACTTAAACAGAAGAACTCGATTCAAACTCAAACAGCATAGTAGTAGAATTCTTGACAAACTAATACCTTGCTTCATCAATAGATGCTATAATCCTCCGATCAATTTTTGAACATATGATGCAATTCCATTCGTTGCAAGCATCCATTCTATTTGGAAGTACAAACACAATGACAATAACAACAAGTATACACCGATACTAAAAAAAAAATACACACACCAACCAATTGTTGCATCCGTTTCAACCTTATCAAATCCACCATATTGGTGATAGGAAGGTGTCGTTCGTCAATTATCCATAAATTAAAAGATTCCACTACAGGGGAGCTCATCTCATCATATCGTTTCTCCTTGAAAAATGCATTTGCCCAATTCTCTTTTGGAAGGTTCTACAAGAAACTCTTCACAACATGCCCGCCCTCCGCCAAGAATTCAGCAACCTTTGTCTTATAAAGATCAAAAGTAGGAGCATATGCACATTTGGCCAACTTGTATAATGTTTTATCCTTAAAACCATCCCTCATATTATTCTTCAAATGATAAAAGCAATAAGTATGGTGAAAACTTGGAAAAACAATAGGCATAGCCTTTAGAAGCCTAATGTTCCTATCCAAAACAAATGAATCACATGCTCCAGAGATCAGATTTCTTTGAGACACTCCAAGAACCAGCCCCAATTCTCTTCATTCTCTGAATCAACAATGGCAAATGGAAAAGAATACAAACCTGCAACATCATATCAAACCTTCAGAATATTTAAAGGCCGGAAAAGAAAAAAGAGAAAAAAGAGAAAAGAAAACTATCTACATTGATCAAAAATGAAAGAAATAATAATGGACGACAAAATTTGAAGCCATCAATGCATGCGTTGAAGAAAACAAACAACCTCCTAAAACGACCTGTACATTCATCAACATTGAGCACAAAATGAGATCCAGGATTAGCAGAAGCAGTAGCCAGAACCTCCTAAAACGACTTGTATGTTCATTTTGATCACCGAAAACCCCCTTCTTTGCCTTCTCCACACCGAACCATGCATGATCATAAGATATTGAAATACCGTAATCAGAGTGAAACTAACGCATAATAAAACTTGAAAAGTGCACAAACCACCGTTATAATTTAACTTTGTTAGTCTCCGAGCAATGCTTCACTAACTATTCTTATCCTATTTCAGGTACAAAAGACCTCAGCATGAGTTAGATCAAGTTTGGAGTCAAAACGAGCACATTTGGGCAATTTCAGCATAAATGATCAATCATCACAACATAAAAGGATCGATCATTTATGTACATTAACCTAACAGAGCGCACAAGTTCAAAGGATCGATCTTCACAGCATAAAAGGATCGATCTTTTATGTGCATTAACCTGACAGAGAGCAAGGTTTGAAAAGATCGATCTTTCTTCATGGAATGATCGATCATCCACGGGGCGCAGCCAGCGATAGAAGACTAAATTATCAATCTTCACCCTATGAAGATCGATCATTTTCTTTGTCCGTGAAGAAAATCAAAGGCCCAGATCTAATCCGATGGAAGGGTGTTTTCTAGGTTATAAATAGGCATGTTCTATGGTTTTTAGGGGCTCTCTTGTTCCTCTCTTAGGGGGGCTTCTCTCTTGGAACTTGATCTGAGTTTTCTTTTTCTTCTTTTAAACTTTTCTTTGGAGATTCTTTTGGAGGAGATCCATAGCGGAAGAGCTTCATCAACCTTTTTTTTTTTTTTTTTGATTAGTTAAGCCCGAGGGCTAAGGTACAAAAGGTCAGCCAGGACGGATACAGCAGCCCACTAGGTTACCGCAACCACCAACAAAAACCACCCACCATTCTAAGGGACCCCCCCAACCATTGAGGCCCTAGCTGATGCCGCTAAGCAGTCTGCCAAAGTGTTGAACTCTCTGGGTATGTGGACAAAGAGCACACTATGGAGGGAAGCAGCTACCCTCCATACCGCTAGCAAAGGACTGGATAGTTCCCGGGGCCAGTCGAGCCTCCCCGAGGCAAAGCCCACCCCCAGGAGGGAGTCAGACTCGATGACCAAGCCTTGCACCCCCCGCCGACTAGCTTCCCGCAGCCCCCCCTCCATCGCCCAGATGAGTAGCTAAACCTCTCGCCATGGGATTCTTATGATATAACTAGGGTTTCTATTGGGGATTCTTATGATTTAGGGCTTGTATACTTTTTTGAATAGTTTTTATGGATTGATCTCAATTTCTTTATATATTTGGTGTTACTTTCATTGTTGGATGTTTGGATTGCTCTATTATGTGTTAGATCTAGAGCTAATACGTGTTAGTGCTTGGATTGGAATCATCCAATGGGGGAATAATGCTAGAACCATGAACTCCCACATTATGATAGTTTCTATCCGGAATTAGGGATCTTGTAGTGTTAGAACCACCATAATCTAATCCTAATCCTCCAGCTATCCTATTTTTATAGATTTGGCCATCCATGTGCTAGAACCATCTCGATCTTACACCTAAAACCATATTGTAATTATTTTCTTGCGATGAATTGGTCCTGATTAGAGGATTCATTAGAGGTGATCGGAACTAATCATTAGGTCACCGACTTTTAAGCAGTTGTTCTCGCCGATGAGGGAATCTAACCAAACCTCATTGAGTGGTAGGGAGAATTAGCCATTTACCTATCAACATTTAGGTTAAACCATTCAATTCAATTAGTGAGCCCTAATCTTAGGTAGAACCTTTGTTATTGATTAAGAATCCCTCGGCCTCTTTCTCGCATTTATAAATCCTTAGTATAAAATAGTTTAATTCCAATTTTAAACCCTTTCTCAACTCATTGGTAGGAAGCTATACAAAGCATTTCAATTCAATCATGTTTCCTTGTGGATCGATTCGGACTCTCCACTAACTACTAGTTTTTAGTAGCTAAGTAGAGTACCGGTTAATATTAGTAATTTTGGACAGACTTGTTAAACCACGATACTTTTCAAGCTCTATCAACGCACAACATCAATAGGACGTGTTGACGCCTTAAAACACATCTTGTCTTTGATCGAACTTGCAACCTAATTAGAGTTCATGCTCTTATGCTTCACCATGCGAGAAGCTGAACCACAGCTATGAACATTAATGAACTTTCTGACATAAAACCATCCATTAATGGGTTCACGAGTAGTATGAACCATCTAAGCACAACCAGTCTCATCCTTCTTCAAGCACTCTGCTGTGACTCGAGTAGACTGATTCCTCACAAGCTTAAGGTCATAGCCAGACTCTATAGTATACTTTTGCAAACACAATCGAAACTCATTCACACTAGCTTCAAATTTCTGATCAACTTCAGAGACAGTTTGATCCCACCCAACCGTCATCAATGACTTCTTCCCATAAGGACAAAAACTAGGTAGAAGATCGCACTCGACATCATCGGCAACATTACCAGAATATGAACTTCCCTTATCAGTTGTACAACCATTACTATCCAAAACATCAAGTTCAACATGTTCAATACGTAATGAGGATGCTACCAAAACCATACCCTCTAAGTCATCATCTGAAGTAAGAATGCATCTTGAATGCCGAGGAATTGAATAATGCATACATATGTTGTCCCTTGATAAATTAGACCATTTCTCGCAAAGATGTCTCTCAAGCCCGTCAAAAGAACAACCAATTTGTACTCTCCAAATGCCCAGAGAGATCGATGTAAAAAAAGGGAGGAAACTGCTTCGCTGGCTAGGATTTCTGAGAGGAACACTCGTAGAAGAGAACAAAGTCACGATGGAGGAGAAAATATTTGGATTGATCATGAAAAAAAAGGAAATAAATCACGCCCACGAGAATACATCTAGATAAATAACCGGGTACCGAGCTAATGACATCATTGGGGCAAAATCGTAATAAAAAAGTATAACCAACCATAACTGACTTAAAATTGTGTAAACATCTTAAATATGATGAAGGTGGTGTACATATTAAAAAGTTTCACCAAATTGATGTAAACACTAATTAACTATTTATTTTATAGGGTAGCAAATTGTGTATTACTCAAAGTTACCAAAACATACTTTACCCTAGTTTCATTCTCTCTCCGTAACTTCTAAGGTTGATATTAAAAAAAAGCCCATCTCTTTGCACTACTTTACCTAGTTTCATTCTGATATAAGGTCGAACCGAGCCATTTCAAGAAGGGACCCACGCCCTTGCTTGGGCGAGCCCACACCAAGGAGATGGCTGCAACCAGGTTCCTTTGGAGCAAGTTGAGCCAAGCCGGCCTTAGGGAGCCTTATCCCTAACTGGTTTGCTTACTTAGTTGATTTCCTAGTTAGTAGTTATTTTGATTGAGTTAGTTTACTAGTTTGAGTTCAATTTATGCTTTGTTTTATTAGTTCCTATTATGAGTCCTAGTTATTAAGAAGTTTGAGTTATGATTGAGTCTTAGTAGGAAAGTATTATTACTTGCTGATTAAAGCAATGTAGTTTTCTAGTTGGATTAGAACTCTGTCAAGGCCTCTATAAACGGACCTCTATAGTTTGTATTAGGTTATGATGAGTGCATGAAAGTGCACTCTGAACAGTCATATAACCATCTCAATTGCTAGATTATCATCCTTAAGCAACATCTTTATTACTATTTTTATATCTATATGTTGCTTCACATAGTTGTTTGGAAAATGCAGGAAATTGGGGCTAAAAGAAGCTGAAAAGAGTATATGGATCAACTTCAAAAATTAAACTGTACCTGCTCATGAAGAACCAGATGATGTATCATATATCGTTGGAAAGCTCTTGAAGTCTAAATTTTGGAGAATTTTACGGTTCGTGATTCCGAGTTTCCTAGAGGAAGTTACGGCACTTTTAGTACCGATGGCGCAGTCTGAATAGCAGAACAATAAATACGCTGGAAAGTCCGATCGATCCGACACCTAGAGTCCGATCGATCCGACTATGCAGAAACCTGACAGAACGCATGCTTTTCAGCTGTACACCTTCCAATCGATCCCTCTATCCATCCTACTGAGTTCGATCGATCCGGCACCTAGAGTCCGATCGATCCGACTCAGGAGAAGCTATAAATTGAAGATTTTGATGCACCAGATCGATCCAACACTCATAGTCCGATCGATCGGACTTGGGAATTAAAGGTTGACAGAACGTATGCTTTCTAGAGGAACACAGTTCGATCGATCCATCCATCAATCATACTGTCCGATCGATCCGACTTTCCCAGTGAAGAAAATCAACGGTTTAGATCTAATCCGTAGATGGAGAGACTTTGGGGCTATAAATAGGAAACTTAGGGTTAATCAAGGGAGTCTTGGACATTTTTGGAGGCTCTTTTCTGGACGTTTCCCAAAGGAAGAAGATGAAGGAATCTCCATCCATAGCCGAGTAATCCGCGGGCATGGCAGACGGATGATCTAGCGAGGACTAGGGCTTCTTCTCCAACAATGGTTCATAGTTTTTAATCTTCATTGTTAAACTCTTTTCTATGTATTGGATCTTCAAATATTATTTTCAGATTATAGATTTCTATGTGGATGATTAATATTATGAATCCAATCATGCTTCATTCATGATCTTATAATCCCATAATTATCTCTTTTGATTCTCCTACCGAGTCTCACGAGACCTTTGCTATGCATTGCCCGTAGTGACAGCTAGTATTGTATATTCTTAGGGATCTGGTAAGACAAGGTTGGGGCTCTATCCCGTGAAATGTTTGCTATGCATTGTCGATTGTGAGAGTTGATATTGTGTATTCTTAGAGATCCGGTTAGATAGAGTTAAGGCTTTGTCCCGATGAACTTTTGTTGTTCCATATCTTCCGGTTAAGGTGATTGGGATGTGAATCCCTTAACTGAGTATTATATGAACCATTGAGAAGAGAAGAACCTAAATCCGAGTGAAGTGATTCCTGAAGCCTAGCCTTATCAAAATCCTGATATCTCTAGTTAACCTTACATTGTCATTAAATCCTTTGATCTAATTTAGTTAATTCTCAAGTTCTCGTTTGTCTTCAATTCATTGTTATTTGCGTTTTGGATATTTTCTGTCTGTCTCTCTGTGGGTTCGACCTCTCTTATGCTGTACTACACCGCGACCGCTGTGCGTGACACATTTGAGCGACATCAAAAATTGGCGCCATTGCCGAGTAGACGGTTCAGAAAAGCGCCAGAATCAGATTACAGTGATTGTAGACATCGAAAACGGTAACTTCATTCATTTTCTTTAGTCTTTATTTCTTTATTTTGGTTTTGATTTTTCTTCTCTATTAGGATTGTTTTCTTTTAATCGGTTTTAGTTAGTAAGTTTAGCCTCAATTATTGTTTTTGCTTATTTTCTTTAGTTGGTTTGCATCTTTTGGATTGCATGTTTGTTGGTGTATGCCTCGGTATAGAGACGAACTAGGCAGATTTGCTAGACGCCCCGAGGGTGATTCTGAAACTTCTGATAGTGAGACATATATTGCTGATCTCTTTGACGCACAGTCACAAACTTCACATCATACTTTCATTATGGCTGAGCACGAGGAACAACAAGCTCCTAGGAGTTTGCAAGAATATTTGCATCCAACACGCACTGCCACACCTTCATGCATCATGTTTTCACCTAATGCAGCACATGTTGACTTTAAACCTGGCATGATTCAGTTGCTTCCTACTTTTCATAGGTTGGAAAATGAAAATCCATATATGCATATTAGGGAGTTTGAGGAAGTAGTAGCGACTTACCATGGCCAATCAGATGTACTAGATATGATCCGACTTAAGTTCTTTCCCTTCTCACTGAAGGATAGAGCAAAGAGTTGGTTATATTCCTTGAGGCCACAATCTATAAGATCTTGGGCTGAAATGACACCGATATTTCTCAACAATTATTTCCCACAACACAAAACCAACGCACTTAAGAGACATATTTTGACCTTCAAACAGAAGGATAGTGAAACTTTGAATCAGGCGTGGGAACGATTTAAAGACATGTTGAATTTATGTCTCCATCATGGATATGAAAGTTGGCGTATTGTTAGTTATTTCTATGATGATTTAACTGTTAGAGAACGTCAATTTGTTGAGATGATGTGGAATGGTGAATTTTTGCAAAAAGATCCTGATGCAGCAATTGAATACTTGACTGAGCTTGCTGAGAAAGCTCATACATGGACTGGACCGAGTGCAACAAAAAGTACAAACAGGGCCAGACCACCACCGCAGCAACAAGGTGGAGGAATTTATCAGCTGCGGGAGGAGGATGCACTCAAGGCTAAAGTGGAGAGTCTAATAAGGGAGCTGGAGCTATTAAAGACCAAAGATATGATGGCGGCCCGTACCTCTCCATACAACGAACCTACAAGGCCGGCTAGGTCGTGTGCAATATGTCAGGGCGAGGACCACCAGATTGACAGTTGCCCTACTTATGTTGAGATGAGAGGCATGTACGACGAGCATTGCAACGCTGTAGGCGGATTCAGGAGGCCGTACACCCCTTACTCGGAAACGTATAATCCAGGATGGCGAGAGCATCTAAACTTCAGCTGGAAGTCGAACGCTCCACAGAGCAACGAGCATCATCAACCGCCACCTAATAAGCCTTTTTCTAACCCTCCTTATAATACGTCTGGTTTTTCTAGGCCTACATTTAATGACAGTTTACAGGAACTGAAATCTATGATTGTGCAGGAATCTAAGGAAAGAAAGGAGGATGTTCAAGAGATCAAGAGCCAGATCACGAAGCTGATCAACTCTTTGAACGTGCATGAACGAGGGAAGTTCCCAGCTCAACCTCAACAAACGCAGGTATCTAGTGCTGAGCAAAATAATGTAAAGGAGATGAACGCCATAACTACAAGAAGCGGGAAAACAACAAAAAGCCCTTCCAAAGAGCCCACCGAATCTCCTATTGCTATTGAAGAAGAGGACCGAATTGAGGAGGACCATGTAGAGACCGATCATCCAGATGGCCCTACACCATGTGACTTTAAGGTACGTGTCCCTTTCCCTCAGGCATTGAAATCCACTAAATTTACTATGGAGCCCAACAACGAAGTTTTGGAGCATCTTCAGCAGGTTAAGGTAAACCTTCCTCTTTTGCATGTTATTAAGCAAATTCCTACATATGCTAAAGTGATTAAAGATTTATGCACTATGAAGAGACGACATCATGTAAAAAAAACTGCATTTTTAACAGAGCAGGTTAGTGCACTGCTTCAGCACAGGATTCCTCCTAAATATAAGGATCCAGGCTGTTCTACTGTATCTTGTTTCATTGGAGAGCATGAAGTAGGACAAGCTTTACTAGATCTTGGTGCGAGTGTTAATTTGATGCCATATTCTGTTTACTTGCAACTTGGTTTAGGACAGATTAAATCGACATCTGTGGTTTTGCAATTGGCAAATAGATCCACGAAAACTCCACGAGGAGTAGTAGAGGATGTGCTTGTTCAAATAGATAAATTTTATTATCCTGTTGATTTCTTAGTCTTGGATACTCAGGCTGTAGTAACTGCTGATTCTAGAATTCCTATTATTTTAGGTAGACCGTTTCTTGCGACTGCTAATGCTATAATTAATTGCATGAATGGTTTAATGAAGTTAACTTTTGGGAATATGACTTTAGAAATTATTGTTTTTAATGTTGCTAAGCAGCCTGATGAGGATGATGAATGCCAGCAGACTTACCAGATTGATTTGCTCACTGAAGAAGAGTTTACTATCACTGAAATTAATTCTCTTGAATTAGATTTGGATGGCAATATTGATGTTGATGGTATGTGTAAAAATTTGGAGCATTGTTCTTTTGCAGGTCCATGGAATCCAAAGTTTGAAGAACTGCCAGAAAGAGGACAGCCACCAACACCATCATCAATAGAGCCTCCCAAACTGGACCTGAAGCCGCTTCCTCAAGGTTTAAAGCACGCCTATCTTGGTCCAGGTGATACATACCCAGTTATTATTTCTTCAGTATTAACTGCAGATTAAGGTGACCAATTACTTAGCATTTTAAATGAGCATAAATCAGCTATTGGATGGAGTATAGCAGATCTGAAAGGTATTAGTCCGTTGATTTGTTCCCATATGATTAATCTTGAACAGGGGGTTGCACCTCGTAGGGATCCTCAGCGTAGGTTGAACCCTACGATGAAAGAGGTAGTAAAAACAGAAGTGTTGAAATTATTAGATGCAGGGATTATCTATCCTATTGCTGATAGCAAATGGGTAAGTCCTACACAGGTTGTGCCTAAAAAATCTGGTGTCACTGTTGTTAAAAATGAAAGTGGAGACTTTGTCCCCACTAAATTAGTGACAGGATGGCGTATGTGTATAGATTATAGAAAATTGAATGCTGCCACCCGTAAGGATCATTTTCCATTGCCTTTTCTAGACCATATCTTAGAGAGTGTAGATGGACATCCTTTTTATTGTTTTCTTGATGGTTATTCTGGATATTATCAGATTGAGATTGCTTTAGAGGATCAGGAAAAAACTATTTTTACATGTCCTTTTGGTACTTATGCTTTCCGTAGAATGCCATTTGGATTGTGTAACGCTCCTGCTACCTATCAGCGTTGTATGATGAGTATGATTGCTAATATGATCGAGGAATGTATGAAAGTATATATGGATGACTTGACTGTATTTGGTAATACTTTTGATGCATGCTTGCAAAACTTAAAGAGAGTCTTGGTCAGGTGTGATGAGAAGCACCTTGTGCTTAATTGGAAAAAGTGTCACTTCATGGTGCCCTCGGGCATTGTATTGGGCCATATTATCTCTTCCAAAGGCATTGAGGTAGATCGATCAAAATCGATCTCATCTCAAAGCTTCCTGTGCCAAAGACTGTTAAAGATGTTAGATCCTTTCTAGGGTATACTGGTTTTTACAGGAGATTCATTCAAAACTTCTCTGCTATTGCTCGTCCTTTGTGTAATCTTTTGATAAAGGATACCCCTTTTGAGTGGACTATTGCTTGTCAATAGGCTTTTCAAGCCTTGATTGGTAAATTGACTTCTGCACCTATTGTGCAACCACCCGATTGGAGCCTTCCTTTTGAATTGATGTGTGATG
>OY986968.1:9128827-9248299 GCA_963920575.1 Narthecium ossifragum
GAAAATGGATTTTTATCATTCCGAGAATTTCATTTTTATCATTCCGATGATGATAAAAATTCATTTTTATCATTCCAAGCATTTCATTTTTATTATTCCGAGAATGGTAAAAATAAAAATGATTTTTGATCATTCCGAGACATTCCTAGAATTTCATTTTTATCATTCCGAAAATGATAAAAAAATAATTTTTATCATTCAAAGAATTTGATTTTTATCATTCCGAGAATGATAAAAATTCATTTTTATCATTCCGAGAATTTTATTTTTATCATTCCGAGACATTCCGAGAATTTCATTTTTATCATTGATAAAAATGAGAATCACAGCACTCATGCTCCCATTTTAACATTGATAAAAATGGGAATTCCATTTTTATCATTGATAAAAATGAGAACCAAAAAATCATGCATCCCATTTTTATCATTGAATAGGGGAAAATCGGCAAAAAAAGGAAAAGTTAGAAAAATATGAAAAATTATGGGAAAGTGAGAATGATAAATGAGAATAATAATATTAAAAAATGACAAAAATGGATAAAAATGAAAAAATGTGGGTTATTATTCTCATTTTTATCATTCCGAGAAAGATAAAAATGAATTTTTATCATTCCGAGAAGGACAAAATGAATTTTTATCATTCCGAGAATGAGAAAAATTCCAAGAATTTCATTTTTATCATTTCAAGAATGCATTTTTATCATTCCGAGAATAAATTTTTATCATTTTTATCTTTGATAAAAATGGGAATCATAGTACTCATGCATCCTATTTTTATCATTGATAAAAAAATAGGAACCTAAAGTTCGTGCATTTCATTTTTATCATTGATAAAAATGGGAATCACATCACTCATGCATCCCATTTTTATCATTGATGAAAATGAGAACAAAAAAGTCATGTATTCCATTTTTATTATTGACAAAAATGACTTTAATCATTGATGAAAATGAGAATCACAACACTCATGCATCCCATTTTAATCATTGATAAAAATGAGAATCCCATGATGCCAGATTTCAGATTATAACAAACTGCTAGATGAAATTTCCAGCAAAGTCTAAGAAATAAAGTGGATCTCTATCATCGTATCATGTTGAGAGATCTGATGATACTTTTTACTCAAAAGTGCAGTCCAAATTGCACATAGAAAATGGAGCAAAAAAGAGTAATTGCAAGAGATGACACAGTAAGGAGGAAAGTATTAGCTTGACTTTTAGGAGAGGTAGATTAGATTGATATAGGTGATTTATGAGGTGCTTTAGAGCTGTTCCAGTTAAGGAAAATTGGAGTACCATGTATACCATTTAAAGGTGCTTTTGTCATGCAATGCGACAGTAGAGAATCCTGGAAAAGATTATGAAATCGAAAGCGTCATTACATTCTGTCACTCTCATGCATGTGGAGGCCATTTTTCGATGAAAAAGACTGCTGCTAAAATTCTTCAATGTGGTTTTTACTGGCCTACTATGTTTCGTGATGTTAATATTTTCTGCAAATCCTGTGATAGATGCCTAACACTAGGAGCTTTATCTAGGAGACATATGATGCCTTTGAACCCAATTCAAGCTGTAGAGATTTTTGATTGTTGGGGTATAGACTTTATGGGGCCCTTTCCTTCTTCTTTTGGCTATTTATATATATTGTTGGCTGTGGAATACGTGTCTAAGTGGGTAGAGGCTATTACATGTAGAAATAATGATCATTCCACTGTCATCAAGTTTCTTAAAGAGCATATTTTATCCCGGTTTGGTACTCCTAGAGTTATTATTAGTGACCAGGGATCACACTTTTGTAATCGCTCCTTTGAGGCTTTGATGCGCAGGTATGGAGTCACACATAAGATTTCCACTGCTTATCATCCACAGACAAATGGCCAAGCTGAACTAGCCAACAGGGAGATCAAGCAAATTTTAGAGAAGACAGTGAGCTCCAACCGAAAGGATTGGTCATTGAGGCTGTCAGATGCGTTGTGGGCCTATCGCACTGCCTACAAGACTACCCTGGGGATGTCACCATTTCGCCTAGTTTATGAAAAACCGTGTCATCTTCCAGTCGAATTAGAACATAAGGCCTATTGGGCTATTAAGTCACTAAATTTTACTTTGGATACTGCAGGTAAGGAACGGACACTCCAGCTGTCTGAGTTGGAGGAACTCAGGAATGATGCTTATGAGAGTTCTCGGATCTTCAAGGCAAAGACAAAGGCCTACCATGACAAGAAGATCCTGCGAAAGACGTTTAAAGTCGGACAACAAGCTTATCTATATGACGCACGACTGCATCTTCATCCTGGGAAGCTGAGATCACGTTGGACAGGCCCCTTCACCGTTAGTAGAATATTTGAGAATGGGGCTGTGGAAGTTGAAGACCCAAAGGATGGGAGGTTGTTTACGGTTAATGGACAGTGTTTGAAACAGATTCCAGAGAAAGCGAACCCTGAGGAGCACACCGTTTCTCTCGTAGACCCTGTCTACGAGGGATGATCTTTCTACTATCTATCATTTCCCTTTTTGCTTAGGTTAGTTTGTTTTAGTTTGTTTGCTTTCATTCTCATTTGCTTTTGTTTGCTATTTTATGCTTTTAGGATACTTGAACTTCCGTCTTCCTTGCTTGTGAAATTCGGCTACAATGGAGAGCCATGTGCAAGATTTCAGATATTCTGTCAGATGGCCTCGCTCTTATTTCGATTTCCTATTTTTATTTATGCTATATATGAAAATTCAGCCAACACCCTTCTACTTATTTACATGATTAGCACACATTGAGGACAATGTGAATTTCAGGTTGGGGGGTGTAGGCATGCATGACCTTATGCATGCTACCTTATTGAGTTTAATAGTGTTGACTTGATTATGTTAGTAGAAATTGTACATGAGCTGCAATTTTTATGATTATTATGCATGTTGCTTTCATATGGATTGATCAATACATTGATTGCATGCGTGATAACCTGAAAGTATAACATCATGTGATCCATACACGAACACTTTATGTGCAATGGTAATTATACTCACTAGAGGAATGAGCATGCTATTGTCAATCGAGACCATGATTTCAACATTAGCTAGTGTTGAGTATTGCATGCAGCGGAAAAAAAAAAAAAAAAAAAAGTTATGGAGCTTGTTCAAGCTGTGCATAAACAACTATTAAGTGATCTACAGAGTAACCGGGTGTTCTTGCCTCAGGAAGAAGGGAGCTCGCGTAAAAAGGTAGAACCACTTATAGCTATAAAAAAAAACTATTAAGTGTTTTGCTAAGTAACCGGGTCTCTGCACCTCAAGAAGCGGAGAGTGCTCGCGTAAAAAGGCAAAGTGTTTGATAGTTGAAAAGAGAAAACGAGAAAGAAAGAGCATGCTGTACTTAAAGTGTGAGAGTTGGATGATTGGTCATGAAGATATTAGTGTGTTTGGACTAATGGTGGGTAGAAGTTGCTTTTGCACGTAACATTTTTTTGTCACGTCACATGTGTTCTTCTGGATGGTGATTAGCATGTTTGATATGTAGAAGTTGATTTCATGTGTTGGTAGTATGTGTAGGAGTATAAGAAGTTCCCATGCTCTGTACAGCATAAAACACTATCGACTTGATAAGGTAGAATTTTTATCATGCATGTCTACATCCTTGAACCGTTAGTGTGCTTAATTATATTCTATGTGCTTTGAATTGCTAGAGATTAGCAATAAGCTGGTTGGGGGGTGTGATGAGTGCATGAAAGTGCACTCTGAACAGTCTTATAACCATTTCAATTGCTAGATTATCATCCTTAAGCAACATCTTTATTACTATTTTTATATCTATATGTTGCTTCACATAGTTGTTTGGAAAATGCAGGAAATTGGGGCTAAAAGAAGCTGAAAAGAGTATATGGATCAACTTCAAAAATTAAACTGTACTTGCTCATGAAGAACCAGATGATGTGCCATATATGGTTGGAACGCTCTTGAAGTCTAAATTCTGGAGAATTTTACGGTTCGTGATTCCGAGTTTCCTAGAGGAAGTTACGACACTTTTAGTACCGATGGCGCAGTCTGAATGGCATAACAGTAAATACGCTGGAAAGTCCGATCGATCCGACACCTAGAGTCCGATCGATCCGACTATGCAGAAACCTGACAGAACGCATGCTTTTCAGCTGTACACCTTCCGATCGATCCCTCTATCCATCCTACGGAGTCCGATCGATCCGACACCTAGAGTCCGATCGATCTGACTCGGGAGAAGCTATAAATTGAAGATTTTGATACACCAGATCGATCCAACACTCATAGTCCGATCGATCGGACTTGGGAATTAAAGGTTGACAGAACGTATGCTTTCTAGAGAAACACAGTTCGATTGATCCATCCATCTATCATACTGTCCGATCGATCCGACTTTCCCAGTGAAGAAAATCAACGGTTTAGATTTAATCCGTGGATGAAGAGACTTTGGGGCTATAAATATGAAACTTAGGGTTAATCAAGGGAGACTTGGACGTTTTTGGAGGCTCTTTTCTGGACGCTTCCCAAAGGAAGAAGATGAAAGAATCTCCATCCATGGCCGAGTAATCCGCGGGCATGGCGGACGGATGATCTAGCGAGGACTAGGGCTTCTTCTCCAACAATGGTTCATAGTTTTTAATCTTCATTGTTAAACTCTTTTCTATGTATTGGATCTTCAAATATTATTTTCAGATTATAGATTTCTATGTGGATGATTAATATTATGAATCCAGTCATACTTCTTTCATTATCTTATAATCCCATAGTTATCTCTTTTGATTCTCCTATCGAGTCTCACGAGACTTTTGCTATGCATTGCCCGTAGTGACAGCTGGTATTGTATATTCTTAGGGATCTGGTAAGACAAGGTTGGGGCTCTATCCCGTGAAATCTTTGCTATGCATTGCCGATTGTGAGAGTTGGTATTGTGTATTCTTAGAGATCCGGTTAGATAGAGTTAAGGCTTTGTCCCGATGAACTTTTGTTGTTCCATATCTTCCGGTTAAGGTGATTGGGATGTGAATCCCTTAACTGAGTATTATATGAACCATTGAGAAGAGAAGAACCTAAATCCGAGTGAAGTGATTCCTGAAGCCTAGCCTTATCAAAATCCTGATATCTCTAGTTAACCTTACATTGTCATTAAATCCTTTGATCTAATTTAGTTAATTCTCAAGTTCTCGTTTGTCTTCAATTCATTGTTATTTGCGTTTTGGATATTTTCTGTATGTCTCTCTGTGGGTTCGACCTCTCTTATGCTGTACTGCACCGCGACCGCTGTGCGTGACACATTTGAGCGACATCAGGTTATGGACGAATTATGATGAATAAACTAGAGTTATTAGTCGAATAATCTTAGGAGTAGCTATAACCCTAATTCCACCAACTCCACCAGTCACCTCCACCTTCTCTTCCCCACCGTCGGATCCCTTATCTACCACCGCCCTCCGCCGTCCGCTGCCATCCTCCGTCCGCTGTCAAGCTTCCCTCCTTCGCTGTCGTCCACGCCTCCGCCATCCAACTCCAAGTCCCTGGCGTCCCCTTGGCTGGCGTGCTTCCCTCCGCCACCTCTTCGTCCGCTACCACGTTCTCTAAGGCTTGGATCCCCCAAGGGTAGCAGACCAACCATAGAGGAAGCTGCGAGGTAACCCTCTTTCTCATTCGTCTCTCTCCTCCGTTTAAGCCTTCCTCGTCGAATACCTAGGGTGCTTCTCCTAAAACCCTAAAGGTATCTCTCGACCTAGCCATAGCTTTGGCTAAGGAAGAGCCGAGACCAGGCAAGAGACCAGGTACGAAAGCTCTAGAGAAGGTGCATCGTATCACCTTCTCTCTCCGCAGCTTCTAAGGTTGATATGTAAAAAAAAGGCCAAATTACACTTTGATACCCTATAGTTTCATGGATTAGAATTCTAATACCCTCATCTTCCAAAATCACATAAAACTACCTTATAGTTTCAAAACCTGGCAGTTTAGTCTGGGTCGTCAAACACTGTTAGGATGAATCACGGAAAACCGATCACGTGACACGCACGTGACCGGCCAAATTACACTTTGATACCCTATAGTTTCATGGATTAAAATTCTAATACCCTCATCTTCAAAAATCACATAAAACTACCCTATAGTTTCAAAATCTGGCAGTTTAGTCTGGGTGGTCAAACACTGTTAGGATGAGTCACGCAAAACCGATTACATGACACGCACGTGACTGGCCTAATTACACTTTGATACCCTATAGTTTCATGAATTAACATTCTAGTACCCTCATCTTCCAAAATCACATAAAATCACCCTATAGTTTCAAAACCTAGCAATTTAGTCTGGGTCATCAAATACAGTTAGGATGAGTCACGGAAAACCCAAATTACACTTTGATACCCTATGGTTCATGGATTAACATTCTAGTACCTTCGTCTTGTAAAATCATATAAAACTACCATGAACCATAGGGTATCAAAGTGTAATTTGGGTTTTCCGTGACTCATCCTAACGGTGGTTGACGACCCGGACTAAATTGTCATGTTATAGTTTTGGGTGCGGCTATCCACACAACAAGTTGGACTCAACACACCACATCCCAGATTTTTTGAAAAAAAAAATTTAAAAACCGAAAAAACCCTAAACTACCCTCATCCCCTACCTCCCCTCTCTCCCCCATCCCACCCTCACCTCCCCACCCCAGCAGCCGCAGCCGCCGCCGTCGCTCGCGGGAGAGAGAGAGAGAGAGAGGGGGGGGGGGGGGGGGTCGTCGCCGTCGGCCACGCCAGGAAGGGGAGAGAGAGAGAGAGGGCGGCGGGAGGTGGGGGGGTCACCGCTGCCGCCCACGCCAGGAAGGGGAGAGAGAGAGGAGGTAGCCCCGCCCCCCGCTCTCTCCCGCAGGCGTCGGCGGCGGCTGCTGGGGTGGGGAGGTGACGGCGGGGCGGGGGGGGGGGGGTCGTCGCCGCTGGCCACACCAAGAAGGGGAGAGAGAGAGAGAGAGAGAGAGAGAGAGAGAAGGGGGGGGCGGCGGCGGCGACGTGGTGGGGGGTGGTGGAGGAGGTGAGGGTGGGGATGGGGGAGAGAGGGGAGGTAGGGGATGGGGGTAGTTTAGGGTTTTTTAATTTTTTTTTTCAAAAAATCTGGGATGTGGTGTGTTGAGTCCAACTTGTTGTGCGGATAGCCGCACCCTATAGTTTTATGTGATTTTGGAAGATAAGGAAATTAGAATGCTAATCCAGAAAACTATAGGATATTAAAGTGTAATTTGATTTTTAAAAAAAAACCCACCCCTTTGCACTACCCCATTCCGATTTCTTCACATAATCTTAATCATCCCCCAAACCCTTCGCTCCCATCTTAATCAAATTCTTTTCACCGTCACGGTGACTCAGCCATCCAGTAAAACCAGTCTCACAGGCACAAGTCAAACCCAACCTAACCTCACCGCGCCCAATTTCTGATCCACAAGCATATTCTCTCTTACAAGATACACGCCACGTCCCCATCTTTCCAATTTAAATTCGAAGTCCTCGTTTTGCCGACCATTTAATGCAACCGCCATCACCACATGGCCGCTGCGTCCACATCGCTGGGCCGCTGGCTGGAAAAAACAAGATAAAAATTCGTTTTTTATTTATCTCCAGCACGATTTCCCACCCAGATCAAATGCCGATCCTTTTGCTCGCCCAAATTTCCGGCTTTTCGGATACCAGTTCCCGCTCCGGCCGAAGTCGTGCCGACGGTTACTCACTCCGTTCTGGCTCAATCGCTCCCTCTCTCTCTATCGTGGCATCGAGAATCTAGAGTCTCAGGTAGTAGTAGCAGTGGATCTTGTTGGGGGTGTGGGAGCTAGTTGGGCATAGAGATGGATATCATGGAGGTCTCTATCATACATCACATGGCCTTGGTGCTGTTGGTGCTGTGGATCTTTGTGTCCATCGGTTGGAGCCACCCTGTTGTGTTCTTAGTGTCTTTCTTGTACCTCTGCATGGTAAGTTGGATTTCGGTATCTTGTGGTTTTGTTGGGTTTGATTGATGCTGGTACTAATTTAGGGAATTGGAATACTTGCAAGAATGTGATAGATTGGAATCAGCTCTCCCCCCCTTTCTTGATTCTTTGACAGAAAAGGAAATAGCTTTAAGTTTTGCTGGCATGGATAATGAAAAGAAGTATAGAAACCGATTGGTGTTCTTGTCATTGGAGAATTAGAGCCATCTAAGGATGGCTGCCATGCCATGTATATGCTTAGTTTGAGATCTAATAAATCAAATCATGTTGGATGTGGCCGATCTTGTTAGTAGAGAATTAGAGGCATCTGAGGATGGCTGCCATGCCATATATATGCTTAGCTTTAAGATCTATAAATCAAATCATTTTGGATTTGGTTTCGAGAGAATAAGTAATATGCAAGCTGTTGATGTAATTTTGGAGGATTGCTTTCTCTTGTCTTTGTTACTGTATACAGTGACTTGCTATCGTTAATCTGTTCAAAATAGGTTTTACTTGAATTAGTGGAAACACTACCTTTTTATGGCGCCATAGTCAGTATAAGTAATGGGCATTTTATCGAACATTGCATGTCTGATCCTTCTGCCAGGAAGGTAGATCAGCTTTTTTTGTTTTTAATAATTGTAGATGACATATTTTCTTCTATCTCACGACTAATGGGCATTGCTTCTGTTTCTTTGTATGGTTTTAATTTGGTGACCAAATATCTTTCATGCAACCGTAACTTATGACAGGATGACTTCTTTCATCCAAAGGTCACTAGTTTTTGAGCTTGGACATTTGCTAGGCTTTAGTAAGCACGTATCCTATCAAACGGAGATGTAGCAGATTTTTTTTCATCTTCCTAAGTTAATGAAATGTCAATTTCGATTTGGTACTTAGCATGTCGTTTCACTTTTAAGACATTTTACAAGAACCCAAGCAATTAGGTTTAACCCTCGAGGCATATTATTTTGTGCTGAAAATCTATAGACAAGGATACAGTGCACTTTCTTGCGAAAGACAGCAAACTAGTTTCATGTCCTTGTTCCGTGGAATCCATAAAGCTTTAAGAATGTGCGATTGTCCTTCATTTAGATTTGATTTTGTTTTGCTTTGGAATTAAAGCGACAAAGTTTGTGACTGTATAGGGCATGTAACCGTGTCAAAGATGGTTATGGTCAAATAATCAGTATCTAATTGGAATACTACGAGGTATTAAGAAACATACAAGTTGCTAGGATTTATTGGAATGCATCTTTGCACAACCTGCACTAGAAATTGAGTGAATGCACGTGTCAATTTTGACTTTAAAGACATCCTTGAATTGGCTTAAATTTATGGGATGTAAGAATAACATCTTTATATGTGGTAACTTTTTGATGGAGAAAGTATTGAGTCACCAGGCAATCTTCAACTAGATAAGAAAATGACTAAAAGAAAGTAAGTCATCACATTATGATGCTCATCCTTCAATTTTGTCTAGCGTTAAATCAAATCCTTAGGAGGCTTTATATTGAGTCTGGATGACATGTATCTATTGCATTTGCAAAATATATAACACCTAAAATCTGATCGGTCACACTTTCTTATTTCATTTGTTAAAGTGTCTTCCTCTTTCTCTGCAATGTCTTTTTTATAGGTTGCTAAATATCCATGTTGATGATGATATGGTATAACCTGTTTTTTGTAGCATAGATCTGGAGTTCTCACTCATTTCTATCCGGGCTCATCTTGTCATGTGTCTTCTCCCTTTTCATTATAGTATATTCTGCCCCTCTTTCCGATCAAACAGTCATCTTTAAATTGTCTCATCAGCA
This sequence comes from Narthecium ossifragum, assembly GCA_963920575.1. Taxonomy (NCBI): domain Eukaryota; kingdom Viridiplantae; phylum Streptophyta; class Magnoliopsida; order Dioscoreales; family Nartheciaceae; genus Narthecium; species Narthecium ossifragum. The sequence continues at coordinate 9,138,597 of OY986968.1, forward strand.
CAGGTGTCTAAGTTTTCAGTATTCATTGTGCTAAAAGGTCAAGTGCGAAAAAAACATCTAAATCTCATTAATTCGTAGTAATGAGTTTGGCTTGGCAGATTTCTTCAGGAAAAGGTTTTTCTGAAAAAGGTCTGTGATGGGTTTCCTAGACTATTATCTTCATATGAACAAAGCTTTTTGAGGATGAGTTGCATGGGAATGTTATTGGTTTCCACCAGGATTTGCATCGTAGAGATCTTTCATGGCACGAGAGAAATAAAGTTTGTCTTTTTTAGACTTCTTTCCTTTTTGTAATTGTGTTGTTTTCTTAGAATCATGTTTAAGTGTTCTTTCTCACTGTTGTTCATGCATTTATTAGGTGTCAATGATCTTAATTAGTTGATGTTAACTGTTAAACAAGATGATGTTTATGTATGTGATTTGGAAGTTGAGCTGGGTGGTATCCTGATATTATTTTTTTCTCCATTTCACTTTTCCTCTGGTTTGTTCTAGGTTAATGGACGTTACTCATTAAGATTAAGAAGGAAAATACAGTTTGAAGAAAGAAAAGGTGCCAACCAACAAAGGGTAATGTTTTATTTGTTTACAAGTTTTTCAAACTTTTCATAGGTCCTTTTCCCATGTCCAAATAGTTCATTAGCTGGCGGATTTTTGCTGCCCTTTCAATAAATGTCTACATCTGAAGAGTCATCTTTCTTTCAGCTTCTTTCTGATTCAGAATCAGTGCGGTGGTTAAATCATGCTGTTGAAAAGATTTGGCCTATATGCATGGAACAGATTGCCTCGCAGCAATTTCTCTTGCCAGTTATACCGTGGTTTTTGGACAAGTTCAAGCCTTGGGCTGCTGTATGTTTTCCTTTTTCATCTAGAAAATGATATTTTACATTATCCTGGCTTCACAACTTAACTAGGAAGATAACCGTTCTATGGTATCATATATTTATTTGTTGTTTATTACTAGCGCTTTCCATTTGATAGTCTAAAGTATGTTTTGGTTTTGTCATAAACAAAACCTTGTAATATAGCTAGATTCTATATTTTTTTGCCATCACAATAAAATAATGATTCTACTTAGGTATATGTTGATAGAATAGCTATAGTTATTGGAGATAGCTTATGTTTATGCTTTAATCAATGGCTTCTTTATAATTTGGGAGAAAAAGTAAATTAATAAAGTAATAACGAACTAGATGATTGAAACCGATTGCAAGTCAAGTACTCTGATTCCGAGTCTAATGGAAAGTTTGAAGAAAAGGGTATGATTGGTGTTTTATATGCACTTATGTGTATGCTCTTTAGAATACAAGAATATAGAAAATGAAACCTACAAAGTGGCCATCTATGAATCCTAGAGTGAGATTGGGATTCTACTTGAAAAGGCCTTGTCTTCTGAATAAATTAACTGATTTTTTGGTTTATCTTCAATCCTAATACTTTAATAAACATTTCTTAAGTTCTTGGTGGCATCATGCTAACAATGTTTTTTTATTTAATACTTTAATTAACATTTCTTTAGTCCTTGTCCTTAGCATCATTAGACTAACAGTGTTGACAACTTTTAATCTTCCACACCTAAAACAAGTGTTATATCCTTGATTATGAAATCATTTTGAACAAATTGAATCTCCATACAAAGCACATGTATATACACCTTGTGATATGTTTTGTCTCACAACCTTGTGCTAGTGAAAGTTTGCTTGAACTTTGAAATTTGATGAAAGTCTAGGCTCATATACTTGCACATTGCACTATTGCTTTAATTTGCTTTGCGGTTGTTTTGATCTGGCTTAACGGATCTGCCCAGCTCAATTTAATATAGGTCAAACGGATTTTTTGCCAAAATGGACCTCCAATATTCACTTTTGGCACTTTAAGACCCCATATCATGTTTTTTTTGCATAATAGGACCCCCAACAAAAAATACACATAACGAACACACATATAAACGAATATGCGTATAACCAATAATGATACGCGTACCCATGATATGTGTATAACCAATAATTATACGTGTATTTTTTAATACGCATGTTCCTTATGTGTATTTTTTGTTGGGGGTCCTATTATGCAAAAAAATAGGGTATGGGGTCTTAAAGTGTCAAAAGTGAATATTGGGGGTCCTATTTGACAAAAAATCCTAGGTCAAACCAAGTCAAACTAGGTCCAACTTGTAATTAAATTGGTCTAATTTAAATTCTATGTCATATATTTTTCCTTTTAACTCAACATCAAATGCATGTTTCAAAACAAGTCACATTTTTTCCAAATATCTGTCGAAAATATATTAGATCCTCTGATAGGTGTTAACAAAGAACATATTGTAATTCCCCTTCCTTTCAGCCTAAAAAATGGAGAGAAGAGTGAGTGAAGGCGGAGATGCCTGGTGAATGACCGAGCGGCAGGATCCAACGCAGCTAGGCCATGTGTGTCCAATGGGAAGGACCCCTCCAGGCCAGCGAACATAGGAGAACCTAACCTCTGTGGTGGGAGTAGAGATGGTAAGAATGGAGGACGAACATGGGCTTGGGTAATAAAAGGGGTTAAACAAAAACCTATGTACATCAAGGATCAGTAGGAGAAGCTAAAGGCCCTATGTAAGGAACAGGGTTGTCTTTGAACCAAAAGAGGTGGAGAGGTGTAAAAGGAAATGAGATGTTGGAGGCGGCTCATATTCTACGGAGTATGGATGGTACAGCTGGAGTATCAGGCATAGGTCAGTGCATGGAGCGGTACCGGTGTAGCAGTACAGGGGTAATTAAGGAATTATGTACCATACAGTACTAGGGTTATTATATAAACACGTCTTGTAAAACCCTAAGTACAGGGGTAATTAAGGAATTTTGACCTAATAAGAAATCCGCCCCTCCCGTGGATGTAGGCAACCTGCCGAACCTGTTATGTGTGATTGTTGTGTTCTTTGCTAGGTGCTTGAGTGCTTCCGCTAACATGGGAGGACACCCTGCTCGGTTGATCTGTATGGAGGCAAATCTCAGTGGAGATCCTAAGACAACCCCAGCAAGGCCGTGGAAGACGTCGGCTTTTCAGCTATCAAACATGGCTGAGAGGATATATGGCGTTGGGTTTGACAATGAAGATGATCGAAACTATGTGCAAGCTAATGGTCCATGATTGCTTATCCGGTGGAGGGCAGCTTTAGACCTTTGTCTGCTAGGTTTAATATGATTCTAGTTTGGATGAAATTTCTAGACTTACTGGTATTCCTATACACGAGGTAGACATTGATTAGATTGGCAGCTAGCACCACAAACCCTATAATGGTGGTTATGCCAACAGCCTTGACAACGAGGTTCAATGACTCTAGAGTTTGTGTAGAAGTCAACTTGGAGGAGCCGTTGAAGGTGGGGATTGATGTTGATATGGCACAAGAAGAGTTTTTCCAAAGCTTTGAGTATGAAGGTGTGCTCATATGTAACCATTGTGGCCGGAGTGGCCACAAGGAGGAACTATGTAGGTTTGGAGTCTCTAAGGGTCGAATGGAGATGGGTTTCAGCGTGGTCCTCCAAAGATGTTTCAAGATTACCGGAAGGAGGGTCTAAACCAGCAAGTGGATCAAGAGTTGAGCGGGGAGGGGCCCCGAGAGATGCAAATGGACAATGCTCTGGTGGAGAGTCAATAAGCACCCCAATTTTTGGACAAAGAAAGGAACCAATGACTATGTCGATGGCGATCTTGGCTTGCTCAGCACCGACGCTGAAGACAAGTTTTGATGCTGAGTAGATGTCACAGAGTGCGGCAAGTGCTGGTATTGAGGTAGGGACGTGCGTGGAACACAAGGTGGTCTCTACAGGGGAGGAGAGGCTGTAGGTGGGGAGGAGCGAATGGTGCACCACCAGTTGGAGGTCATTGTGGGATGGAAGCGAAGGTCAAACGTCAACCACCTAGGACAGGTGGCTTTGCTGACAATGGAAACCCTAAGAGAGGTCCTTGAAAGGAGAAGGGAAACATTGAGAAAGAAATGAAGGAATTAAGGAGTGTTGGGGGAAGCTATCCCCTGGTACAGTGATGACAATCTATCTTATCTGAAACCCGAAATGAAATTAACTGTTATTTGAACGGCTTTCATCCGGAATCCATTAGATATTAAACGCTATGGTTAGCATCGCGAATTCGTGACGCCCTCCTCCCATGACAATCTCTCTTATTCTCCTCTCTTCCCCTCACCCGACTTCTCTCCTCCTCCCCCTCTCGCTGCTATGATCTCTTCATTTGTGTTTTTATACATTTGTATGCATAAAACACTATATATGCTGTTAGATGGGATGCCAACATATTCCAACTACATTAAGATGCGTGTGGATATGTTCTCTCTTTTTTGTATACTTTGTATGCATACACCACCTGAATATTTTGTGATATCCCCAAAAAAAAATTTTATGTAACTATGTACATATATGGAAAGTCCAAATTTGTCCTGTTTGTTCTATACCTTCTCCGGTGTTTTTCTTCTTGCATCAACCATATTTACACTAGATGTCATTTGTGCCTTCATGGTTCATTGGAGTTAACATTAGTGTCTTTGCTGACATATTGACAGAAAAAAGCTGTTTTTGAGCACCTTTATTTGGGTAGAAATCCCCCTATGTTCACGCATATAAGAGTTCTTAGTCAAGTTCCTGATGATGACCACTTGGTACGTATTAATTTCTAAATGCACATATTTGTTTCTCTCTTGGAAATTTCTATCTATTGATCATCTGTAGATGTTGAGCTGCTGCAGGTAATGGAACTGGGAATGAATTTTCTAGCAGCTGATGATATGAGTGGAATACTTGCAGTGCAGTTAAGGAAAACATTAGGATTTGGCTTATGGACAAAGCTGCATGTGACGGGTATGCATGTTGAAGGAAAGGTAAAATGAGTTGATTTACTGGCATAAACTTAGTTGGCAAATGCAAGTATATGCAGAGTTAAGGGTGAGTTTGGTGATGAAATGTCTTCAGTGAAATGAAATAGAAGTCTAGGTTGTTGCTTTCATCATCATCAGAAGCAAAATCCAAGTATTTATCTTGTGTTGTGATCCATTGCTGAATTACAAACTGAGATCTCCCATGAAACTTTTATTCGCTGTATGTTGTTCCTTTGTTTCGAAAATCTATCATTCTATCCACTTCATGGATAGCCCCATCTTTTGGTAGTATCTTCTAATCAGTTATAAACAGAAAGAAGAAATTCATCTACCCATGGCACTCCGAGTTTGTCTTTGTGCTTACTCCTGTCTACTTTGAGACATATCTCCTGAACATCTTTCACTACTCACAACCTTCATAGTGCAATGAAAACAATGTTACAAATCTACCCCAAATAAAGCTTGGCAAACACGTAGTATGGCAGACTTGTTTTCAAAAGACGCGAAAGAACGCTATTCCATTCGTTCTATTCTTTCTATAAAATGCTATGCAGGCTATTGGGTTAACTTTTTCATGGTACGTGTGGAGATCTTCAGAATTTTCGTGTGATGTTGACTCTTGCCAAAGCATATGTTTGCTATCAATTCTCATTTCCTACAAAGCATAAAGGACTAGAGTTCCGGAATTTTGGAAGAAATTTTCATTGGAAAATCGTTTTTTTTTTGGTACATTCTGATTGGTCAACTTGTCCAGTTTATGCTTCTGTAGTTGTTTCTTTTTTCTTATAGGTGAAAACCTCATTGTAGTAAGCTTTTCAGAAAGAAGAAAGATGTCTAAAGAACTGCTGTTCCCTTTTAACTTGCAAAATCTCTTTAGGCACTCCTATACTCAGCAAGAGAAATTTTGATACAGGTGTTGGTTGGGGTGAAGTTTCTTCGACAGTGGCCTTACCTTGAACGCTTGCGAATATGTTTTAGCGAGCCACCATACTTTCAAATGACAGTAAAGCCACTATTTAGCCATGGTCTTGATGTGACTGAGCTTCCAGGAATTGCTGGATGGATTGTAAGTCTTAGTCAGTTTTTAGTAGTTGTGGCTGGTTGCTGTATCCTTTTATTTTTCTGTAGCCAGGCAGGCTTCATCTAATGTTCCTTGCACATAATTTTTTTTTTGGCAGGATAAGATGCTAGACGTCGCCTTTGGGCAGACACTTGTTGAGGTTAGTCTTGCTGTATTCATAGGTTTCATGGTTATGGCTCGTGTTTTGGCACTGCTAGTTAAAATCGTGTATTAAAAGTAAAATATACTATCTTAATTAGTCATGTTATACTAATAGGCCAATTTTCTGCAGAGTAAAGAACTTGCTTGTTTGAGTGATTGTAGCTAATATAGAGTTATTCTTTCAGCCTAATATGTTGGTTATCGATGTGGAAAAGTTTGTTTCCAAACCCACAGGTAAGTTAACAGAACATTTCAATACCAGGTCCTTTACATTCATGGTTTTTCAGATCAATCATGTAGAATCATATATTAGCAATCAGCTTTAGTGAACATTCAGATTAAGGTATTTCAAAAAATTGATTTGAAATATCTGTTACCTCGGCCTATTAAGTCAACATATCATGCACTGGAAAAGTAAAGCATCACATTTCATGTTACAAATGTACTTCTGAGCATGCATGGATATGAGTTGATATATTTTGGGGTAGCCCAGCTTTATAAGTGATGTTTGGCCGTGTCCAATTTCATGTAGAGTCGAGTACAATACTCTAATGTGTAGTGCAGTAATTTTTTCCTGGATGGGAACTATTCAGAAAACCACCTAAGCGGGTTGAACATGTCTAATCTATAAGCTTCCTAGATATTTTGTAAATTCAAGGCTCAAATAGTGCTTTTCATAGTCTGGTTGAGAGTAATTAGGCATAAATCTACCCCAAAAGTAGCCCCTCTGTGAACCCAACCATTTATGGAAAGTGTCATATAGGAGAGAGTGTCATCTAACTATGTAATTCATGATTCATAAGTAATGCCCTAAATTGGATCAAACACTAAGATGAAAATGATATCCACAAAGGAAATGGTTAGACTGAATAAAGAAAAACAATTGTCGTAATTCCCCTTGAGAAATTCATGTACGAATCAAACGTTGTTCCTGATATATACAAAATATTAATTAGTTTCTTTCTTTGATGTGTAATCCACCATGGCTTTCCACCATACTGCCTGGTGTGCTCTTACAATAACCTTGGTTGAGCAGATTTTTTGAGCCCCAAAGGCCTTTAGTTTTCACTAGAAAGTGCCCTAGGGATTCATGGATTAATGTAGGCGAGGATCTGGCAGTTTGATTTTGGTTTGATGGATTTTTTAGTCCAATGTGACAATGCGAAACCAATACCTTGACTCTACAAAACTAAATCTTTTTCACGTAGGAAGCCATGCAAATTGTCCAGTGGTGTAGATACAAGGGCAGAGTGCAGAAGTTTATAGATATTACTGGCATCTCATTACCAATGGGCGATTTATGTTAATGCAATCAAAGGCAATAGCTTGCAAACTTATCCATGTATGACCAACTAAATGCTTATCTATGGTGCAAATCCCTCCAGATCTCATCTCCCAAACCTTGTCTTTCAGGCTTACTGAAGGCTAACCATATTTTCCCCAGAATTTCTGTCATGCATTGAATATTCCTTTGCTTGCATTGATGAAGAAATTGTCTCCCAAGAGTCTGGTGATGCATAATATCTTTTTGCCATATTTCACATTGTATGGAAGTTGAGGGTTCTGACATCTAGTTTGAACTTTTGCTACCACAAATTCAGAAAATTGGTTCAAGGTTGACGAGAAACCTCCTGTGGCATTTGTCCGTGTGGAAATTCTAGAAGCAGCTGACATGAAACCATCAGATTTGAATGGTATGCTTCAGTTTCTGCTTCAATCTAATTCCCATAGATGACAGTTCACTTTCTGGAAGTTGACAGAAGACATCATGCAGAACTTGCGGACCCATATGTGAAAGGTCAACTTGGTGCTTACAGATTTCAAACGAAGATTCAAAGGAAAACTTTAGCACCAAAGTGGCTTGAGGAATTCAAGATCCCAATTACTTCTTGGGAAGTACCCGATGCGCTTGTTCTTGAAGTCCGTGATAAGGATCCTATGTTTGATGACTTGCTTGGGTATGTTCGTCACTCTTCGTCTACGCTGTAATGTTTATAGGCTTGTACTGTTTACACGTGTGAGCACCTTAAGGTGTTTGAAGATGGCGTCTCTTCCGTTTCTACTTTTCGTTGCATTTGGCATATGTGCGTAGGCTATTGTTGTGGGTTTTTGTAACTTCCGTGGGTCCAACTTAGCTTAGAATTCTTAGCCTTCCAGCGGGTAAAATTTGTGTTCTTCTTCTCACGTCTACATATGCTAGAAAGCAGTTCCTGTTAAGAATACCATTTACAAGTTCATCTTTGAAGTTTGTTATAGGTACTGCCTTTCAGACCTGTCAGTAAAGATATGGAGTATTCCTGTATGGACTTTACTGGATAGTATATTCAGGAAGCTGTTTAGCTCCACATGCATTCCTATACCAGGCACTTTATCCCCTTGGGATTGTTGTTGCTTGATGCCCATGATGGAGAAACTTCCATCCAATCCGTTGTCTTTGGTTAAGGACAAGTGTGACCTAATATGAAGTTGAATTGCAAGAACACAGACAAAATTAAAGAACTTAGTGATGAAAAGTATTCGTCGCAAGTCTAGCATGTCAGTATGATGTCATTATATTTTGGCTAAATTAAATATATCTTGCAGGAATTGTTCAATAGACATCAGTGACCTCAAGGGGGGAGCAAGGCATGACAAGTGGTTGCCTTTACGGAACGTTAAAATGGGAAGGATTCGTGTAGCAATAACTGTCTTAGAAGCTGGAGATGAGAAGGTATGTAACCAGTTTTCCAAAGCCCCAACCCAAATCCCCTTCACTGCAGTTGTTGAAGCACACACACACTACAAATTATCAGAGCTCGTGCCTACATTGAAACAAAGTTGTCAGTAGGGAAATGAGCCTTTAGGTCAAGATGAGGAGCTGTCCAACTTAAAAGAGGCTTCAACGATGTCGAGTAAAATGGCCTCAAATGAAACCATTGCCACGGCGACTCCAGAAGGTGGTCGGAAAACTGATGAATATGAACCCATTCACATCGACGGACAAGAGAAGACAGGATTATGGGTACATCGCCCTGGGGATGATGTTCCCCAGACATGGGAACCCAGGAAAGGTCGTGTTCGGCTTCCTGAAACACAAATCTATCAAGAGGAGAATGGGTGCGGTAACAGTCCACGCTCACGTGGGTCTAATAACAGTGACACCAACAGCAATGATGAAATGGTCGATGGAAATAAGGTCCAGAGGCATAGCACATTTAGGAGGGGCCTGCGGAAGATGGGCTCTTGGTTTCACAAGAGTCCTAAGAGCGAGACTCCTAAACAGTGTGAAGAGCAGGCTCTTCCCACGCCACGTCCCAATGTTCTAGCGGTCGGCGAGAAGAACACAAGAGTGAAGGTGGTATTGGATGACAATTGCAGTGACCAAGTCAGGGATGATGGAAGTTTCACTGTTAAGGAGGACGATCCTCTTGAAGTTGGAGGGGCACAAATAGATAGTTCTCGCCTTTCTGATCCTACAGAGGCTGATGTCAATGACAACAAACCAGGTCTTATCATGGGTCCAGCACCTCTCTAGATGTTGTAAACCTGTGATAAAAGTTCGCTGTACATGTTTGTGTGCATGGTTACTATAATTTGTTTATACAGGAAGCGAGCCATAAAATGACTGTCAGATAAACTATGTTTCCCAGGTCCTCATCATTTATTTTTCCTCAGGAAGTAAGTATCGAGAAAACAATATATTGTAACTACTGCAATACCGGCGGTTTATGAATAGCTCGCCATAGATTCTTTCTGCCTGATCATTGTTTAGAATACATATACTCATGTGACTGTTATTAGTATTGTTTCTTATGTGAGAAATAAAGGGAAAAAATCCAGATATTTGTCATTGGTTGTTGCTTCCTGAAACTTTTGTGATATTTCTAGTTTGCAGTAATACACTCTTAATGTGATGACAATTAACTTCGCAGGCTAATCACCTTTTTGAACCATATATTGACTGGAGTTTGATAGCACTGATCTTGATTATGCCTGGATTCTACTGATTGCGTTTGAATGATGATTCATAAATAGCAGGTTCCTTTGTTTCTCATGGTCGATAAATGCTTAGAAACTCAGCTTGGCATAATGAAATTCAACGTATTTAGTTGAGCATGTAACCTTGGTGGGCACCTGGAAGGGTGATGCCCTGCATACCAGATTTCTGCGGTGTTTTTAAGTCCCTAAAAATTGCAATAGTTTGCATGTGCGCGAGTGAAGTGGGCTGACTAGACTCAGTCCAGCCACTTTTTGCATGTTTGGCTGGTTCTCGAAGTGGCTTGACTAAACTGAGCCAGTTCACGCAAAAATACCAACTTGACCTATGTTTTCGGAATCCGACTCCACACTTAAATGTGCTAAAGTCACCACGGGAGTCACTCACCCCACTCCATTCCAACCACTCCGAGAACGGGCCCTAAAGAAAGGGGGATTTGTTGTTTAGTCCTTTTAAGTGATCCCAACTTGTTATTTAGTCTCCTATAACAGTTCTTAAGTGTTTTAGTACCCACAATACCAACAAAAGACTACAATAGCCTATTCATTCTCGTAATTACATCCAAGCAGGCCACCTAATCCGTCATTCCCGAAAAATTCCAAATTTATTCCGCCCCTCCCATTTCCAACGCTCACCAGCCTCTCTTTCCATAATTAGTAGTAACTTCCATGTTAAATTGTAGTTAATTCATATTTACTTCATTGTTTAACCAGTACGTAACTACCATTAAAATGGTAAGTACTTCGTGGTAACTACATCATATGATTGGTAGTTACTTCCCATTATTATTGGTAGTAACATCCTAGTTAAACGGTAGTTATAAGGGAAGTAACTACCATTTAACTAGGAAGTTACTACCAACTTTATTGGAAAGTAACTACCATCTAACCACCTACTATCTTCCATAGATAAGGGAAGTAACTACTTCCCAGTTTAAGCGGTAGTTACTTCCCATCCAAACTGGTAGTTACTTCCCATTTAACTGGTAGTTACTTCCCATCCAAACTGGTAGTTACTTCCCAGTTTAAGCGGTAATTACTTTACAAAAAAACTATAATTACTTCACACTTCAACTGGTAGTTACTTCCCATTCAAACTGGTATTTACTTGCCAATTAAACTGATAGTTACTTCACAGTTAACTGGTAGTTACTTCCCATATAAATTGGTAGTTACTCCCCCCAAAACTGGTAGTTACTTTCCATCCAAACTGGTAGTTACTTCCCCCATTTAACTGGTAGTTACTTCCCAGTTTAAGCGGTAATTACTTTACAAAAAAACTGTAATTACTTCACACATCAACTGGTAGTTACTTCCCATTCAAACTGGTATTTACTTGCCAATTAAACTGATAGATACTTCACAGTTAACTGGTAGTTACTTCCCATATAAATTGATAGTTACTCCCCCAATTTTACTATTAATGCCCCCATTAATGCATGCATCCAGCCATAAAATGAATGCATGCATGCCTTCCATGTATTGAGAATAGGTGTAAATATTCCCAACCACTCCATTTAATGCCAACCACATAATTCAAAACTATTCATCCATCTCTCATTTAAAAAAATACATAAAGGGTATTTTAGAGATAAAAAAAGTATAACTGTCCAAATAGAGACTAAATGACTTAAAAACTTTCAAGAAGACTATACAGCAAATAAAGTCTCCAAAAGAGACTAAACACCAATTTCCCGTAAATAAACCAGTGAAGTCACCCCACTCCAACCACCCCGAGTAACCAAACAGGCCCTGAAGAAACCTAGTGAGACGGGGCAGACCAAAGATGACTTGTGAGAAAGCATGACCCTCCAGTAGCGAGGGCACCCACTTGATAATAAAAAAAAAACCATTCTACATATGTGATTCAATTCCCAAGTAGGATTACGAATGAATACAAGCACAGGTAATGACTCTCGCAAGGTTCAACTATAACCTGATAACTCGCAAGAGTCTCGATATGCAAAACAAAAGACTCAAACTAGCGAAACATCTAGTGTAAAAGTAAATTGAACAAAAACGCATAGCTCATCTCATGAAGCTCAGCAGCTTGCTCGTACAATAGGAAAGAAAAAGATACACAGAAAACACAAATATCATAAACAACCAACAAAACCAGTTAAACCTACAGGTCGCACTCAATGGCAATTTCGGGAAAGTTGCCGGTGTTCACGTACATCTCCAACATAAGATAATTAGACAGTGAGAATAAAGAAGTGATTTAGTGGCGGTTAACGACTATGTAACAGTAAGGTTGGCCTCCATAAAGTTTTAACACCTAAAATACATCCAATCGTTCTACTACAGTAAATCTACGATCTGTAGGTGAGTAAGTAACAAATGCGCCATCACAAGCTGACTAGAAAGCCAGGCCACACAAGGCATTATAACAAAGAACATATCTGTGCCTGTTGGGAAGATCCGAGCTTCTCTTCTCACTTTTGTCCGTATCTCTCGAAATCTCCAGCAGCTTCCAAACAAGGAGGTGAAGTTTAAATCTGATATCCACCTGCACTGATTGAACTAACGATAACCCCTTCCCCTTCCACTTCCACGGCCTCCCCATCCCCTCCCTCGTCCACTAGTCCTCCCACCACGAGACAAGCCTTCTAGAGCTCTATTTACAAGCTGATTCGACACACCTCCTTCAGTACGCCCCTTTTTGTTCAATGTGGCAGTTTTGTTTGAACCATTAACAGTCGCTGCATTGCGCTTTGCTCTGCATCACGAGAAACCACCAATAAACATGAGATTACAGTAAAGTTTAAAATAAAAAAGGTCGTGCAGAGTACATCTCCTCACCCGGCTGAAGCAGTAGCAGAAGATGGATTTTTTGTTGGCTCTCTCCAAGACAAGTTCATTTTGCTGTCTTCAAGGAAGGAAGGAGCTTTGGAATGCAATGGCTGAAAAATGTAAAACGAGACAAGTGGAATCAATGAAAAGTTTACAGGCATCAGGTCAGCAAAGGAAAAAACATCTATCTACCTGTGTCATTTGCAGTATGTTGTTGCAGATGCGCAGTGCGGTCGTAGCTTTCTGCTTTTCCAGCTTCTGCAAAGTCATGGTTTTAGAAACATAGATGATAGATCTATGAACGGGTGTAAAAGTAATCATACAATGCACATTGTGCAAAAAACTTACAATCTTAGCCTTTGCATCTTCGGTCTTTGCAGCAGACATTGCTTTGTTTTGTTCTGCCATCCCCTGAGTTAGCTTTTTCATAGCAGCCTTCACAACTTCCTCTGTGAAAGTCAACCTGTCCACCACAGCGAAACACAATTACAGACATTCACATAATGAATCTAATAAAGCACCAGATTTTCAAGTGAACCTTAAGTTCACTTTAATCATTTATCCCTTGGTCTAAGCTATAATAGGAATCGAAGCTTTAGGAACAATACTGATGTCCTACCAAAAAACAGTACGGGAATGGCACTTTCCTAGGGTTAACATCTGGACGACAGATCACTAAAACTAACAAATTGTCTTGGACTATATTGCAAGGATCTGAATGATTCAAAGACAATTTTACATAGATTCAGACTATTATACTAGCTCAGTTAGTCAATGCTAGGGGCATGTTCCATCAAAACTTGCTGGTTTCTGCACTTAAGAATGATAACCCACACATCAACCAGATAGGGAAATAAAAAGAGGATAAATCTATGGGCTAAAGGGCCTAAGCACCATAAACAGATCTTATGTTGCTAATAAAACACTATCGATTAGATTTGGGGCAATAACACCAAATTAGGATAGAAAAGACCTAGCTACCCCTGATGTTCTCAACCACCATCTAAAGAAGCCTCTCCACATTCGCGTTCAAAATTTGAAAAATCCACTGCCATCGTCGCCGCACATCACCGTCGCCATCTTCGGGGCCGGATCTCCACGTTGCCGCCTGTCGTCACTCGTCACCCCATTCGCTGCCACAACGGCAATGACGTCCTCTTCCTCATAACCTCTCCTATCTAAAGACCACCACCGCCAACATCCTAAACCATCACCTCCCGCCCTCAAAACCCCAAACAAGACCAGATCCAACATTCTCATCACCACGACCCCTTCCACTCCATTTTCAGGCGAGATTTGCTCCGATCCGACGACCTCTCCCTCCAATCACCGCCGTCACCGACCTTGCTGTCTCCGCCGCCCATTGCATCGATTTGACACGGTGGATGGACTCCCCAACCATCCACGACCTCTCCTTCACTTATCCCAACCTTCAATGAGGCCTACTCGCCAGCGATCGACCTCCGACAAACCTCAATCTGAATTTTCTCTTTTCTCCTCCGATCCCCAGCTTCCACCGCCATTCTTGTCGATCAGCCAGCATGGATCATTTCCTGAGGTCCCTACTATCCCTCCTATACTAGCCTTTACCTACGACGAGCTCCCAACTTCACTTTTCTTTGTTCTTTTTCTTTCCTATTCTTTACGCCTCCAGATCCATCATTGTAGCGGCTGAGGGGGGGGGGGGGGGGGGCATCAGATCTCGCCGGGAATACGTTGGGGAAGAATCGTGGGGCGACAAGGGGGTCAGATTTGGGGATTTAGGAAATCGAGGTGGTCGGAGATCCGGCAACCTCTACCTCCAACTACACTGTCGCCGACCTCGCCGTCTCTGCCACCCGTCGCCTTGATCTGAACTGGAGGATGGACTCCCCAACCACCCACGACCCCTCCACCGGCGACGACGACCACCAGAACCTTCATGCCGTTGATCAAGGGCAGAGCATCCACAGCCGTCCGATCAGCGATGGAGGAATAAAGATTTGGATAGATCACGAAAAAAGGAAATAAAAATCCGCCCACGCGAATACAACTGGATAAAATGGCCAGGTAACGAGCTAATGACGTCATAGGGGCAAAAGCGTCAATAAAAAAGCATAACAAACCATAACTGACGTAAAATGATGTAAACATCTTAAATAATATGAAGGTGTACAAGTTAACAAATTTCACCAAATTGGTATCATCACCAATTACTTATAAATCTATCTAGAACATATACAAATCCAATGATAAGGATAATGTTTTAAACGATCTAAAAGCTCATGAACACATTATCACCTGCATTATAAAATAGACCGAAGAAAAGTACCTCTCAGTGAAGTCCTTGTAACTATCTGAAAAATCCTCCCCAAGTCTGTCTGACGGTTGACCAGTCACAATTTTGTACCCACAAAGACTATTTGTAGAGTTTGGAGTCTATATATGCAGAAGTGCAACAAAGTTTTTAGCATCATAAATTGAAAGTCAAGGGAAAAACCATTGTAGAGGAGCAATTACCTTATGTGCCAAGTTGTGAAAGGTGTACAATAGGCATTCTACATAATTAAAAGTTGTCTCTTCCATCTTTCTCCGGGGCATATATTTCTGCAGAATAGCATAGAAAACATTCAATTTGCAACAACTGTTATTTGAAAGCCGACTCAGCAGAATCCTCCTAAGTAGGCAGGTAAGAGGTTTCTGCACACACTACAGTATGTAACAAGAAGAAAAACAATCATGAAACGAAGGTATCAAATAACAGAAAAGTAATATCAATCAAGCGCAAACACACCAACTGCAATGGATAAAATTGGTCGAACTTATTAGCTAAAAATAGAAATAACTTTTAAGAAGCAACAATACAAAGTCAAGAGCTAGCAGGAAAAGAGCATACAAGAATAAGGTGAAAAATTAACCAGAGTCTCCATTGAATGCATAGATTTAAGACTAGAGCTTATAGCATATATCTTACCTTCAGCAATTGAATTACGGAAGGAAGAAGCTGCCGAGAATCTTGTCCTGTAGCATAAGGTGAACTCCCGGCAAGAGTCTTCAACAAATCTAGTTTCCTCTCTTCAGGGAGCTGATGATGGTCAGAAAGATTACGTAATTATTGGATATGAGCTGAAAAAGCCTCATACGCGAATGCGCTTGTTAACATAAGACAAACAAGCAATAGTCTTAAACAAGAACAGTATGCTTATAATCAGGTCCAGACTAGCTAATCCTCATATCGCAGATTATGTGATAGACCATTAGATGACCAATATAGAAACAGCAAGAAAACAAAGCTTTTGATAAATGAAACAAATAGAACATGCAGTCACTACTGAAAAACTTATTTTGCACTGACATAGAGATCAATTTAAGGTGTGTCCACTCTTGGGAAGTCCTAGCCACAATGTTAGCTATCACACAAGGCCCACCTGAAATATTCGCCACACACGAAACAACAGGCCCGATGTTCCTGAAATCCCTTTAGAAGGAAAGGTTTTCCAACCATGTCTCAATTTTCCCCGATCAATCACGTGCTTTACTTAAGACCCAACATAGTTTTGTAAGGGAATACAAGTTATGATAAGCATTTATGTTAAACCATGATACTAATTCTTGTTTAAATTTCTGGGATGTCTTATTTGCAAGCTAGATTCATAAAATCACAACACAGATTTACTTCAACCTAGGTGAACTGTACATGAATTTCATGCCAAGGCACCTATGGATGAAAGCAACATTAGAAGGTAGGCCACATAAACGGAAGGCATATTATTCTCATGTAAAGATGACCATCGAGCATCCTCGAATCCAAACAAAGAGGAAACAAAGCAAAAAACTTACTATGGGCACATTGACGAGGAATCCATGACTCGATATCAACAGCAACAAGCCATTTAATAGGCACAGTTGCCTCACAAAAAAAAATCCTCAATATCTTACATCCAACCATGGATTTAGGTGCAGCTGACTCAACATCTAGGAAGCACCAACACTTCTAGCAGTGAAGCGTGCCCATGTCCGTGTCCGACACCGTGTCAGACACGATACTCATTGGACACTCGTCAAACACGTGTCCAACACTTTCCCGGCATGTCCTTTTTTTTTCTTTAGCTTTGTCATGTGAGAGACAAACTATGGTCACAACAACACAGCCCTTGCCATCTTCTATGTTAGGTCTAGTTTAGACACAATATCGGGTTTAAATGTGACTCCCATTTTTTCCCTTCTTCCACAATCTAAAGCCCTAACCTTAAAATCCTAAGAACCGACAAGTTAATGCCAAATTGCTGTATTGATCGACAGTAGCATCGATGTCTAAGCTAGAAAGTAATTTTTATACATTATCTAGTCTTGTATCTTTTGATGAAATGTACTAGCAAATGACAAATAAAAAGTTTTTTTTGTCCATGTGTCCTTGTCGTGTAGTGTCCTACACTTTACGAAAATTGATACGTTGGCGTGTCCGTGTTGTGGCGTGTCCGTGCTTCCTAGCACAACATACCCTCGAACAAATCATCAACACGCTTTGACACAGAAACACCTTGGAACAAGGTCATGGCTAGGGAAGAGGGAGGTAAAGATAAGAATGCACTTAGTGTTAACATTTATACAAGAAGCGCAGGCAAGGATTTCCATACCGGCCGGCACATGTCCGTGCCGGCCGGTATGTACCGGACCGGCAGCTAACCGGTGTAAAAAACCCCCCCAAATCGGTATCGGGGGGGTGTCGGAGTTGTGCCGGGCGATACCGTATGTATCGCCCGGTACTGGGACGAGGCGTACCGTACCGTCGTGGACCGAGGTGGAGGCGGAGCCGAAGCGCAGGGGAGCCGGAGCCGGAGGGGGGGGGGGGAGGAGACCGAGGTGGAGGCGGAAGCGGAGGCGGAGGGGAGAGGCCGGAGACGAGGGGTCGGAGGCGAGGGGCTGGCGGCGGAGGCGAGGAGGAGCCGCGGACTGGCTAGGGGTAGGTAAGGAGCGACGACGGTCTCGGGAGAAAAAAGAGGAGGGTCTCGGGGCTCCCGCGGAGAAGAAAAAGGAGGGGGGAGAGGGTCTCGGGACTCCCGCGGAGAAGAAAAAGGAGTGGGGAGAGAGAGAGAGAGAGGAGACGTCCTGTTCGGTAGTCCACGTGTCAGAAAACAAGCTAAAAATAAAAATCGATATGTATCAATGATAAGTATCATATAATATATTATTTTCTATTTAATGATGGTAATTAGTAGCTTTTCTATTTAATAATGATTGTTTTTAGCATTTTTTTATCTAATAATGGTAACTTTCTAATAATTAAATGTAGCATATGAAATTTTAAAATTTTATGTTAACAATCATTTTAGTTATGATATTACTTTCTGATACTATTTAATTTTTGTTATGACTTATTCATGTTAATTTTTTTGTTAATTGCTGATGTTAATGATAAGTATCTTCATGTATTGTAGCTTGGTGTGTACTCATATAAGAGATGTATTAAGCTGTTGATTATGTGTCATGTATTGTATTATACTATTTTGATATGTTTTCACTCTGCTATGGTATAAGAGATTATATTTGGCCAATTAGAGACGTTGAAAACGAGTGAATTTCACTCATCTGGACCGGCACCAGCGCGTACCGTCCGGCACCGGCGCGTGCCGACGGCGCGTACCGTACCGGTGGGTTGCCGGCACGGCGCGTGCCAACGGCATGGCAATCCTTGAGCGCAGGCGCTTTGAGGTAGGCGCAGCCAGATATGCAGGCAAACGCGTCTACGATTTAGATCGTGGGTATCATTGGAGAATGCATGGCCGAGCTAGATCAAAAGAGAAGGGGGTCCAGAAATCAGTATCAGCACTGACTTCCCCTTAAACATGTAATTTAAAAAAGAAAAAATCAGCCTAACTCACCCCAAAGGAATTCGAATTTGAAACACAGAAATCAACCCGATTTTCGCTCATTCATATGCGCCAGTGCTGATATAGCTCACCTTCCGACAGACCAGCATAACAGTACATATTAGGCCGCACACACAGTACCCCTGATACTTAGAAATTAAAACAATATCTGAGACCAACTCCACCGCAAATCTCACACAATTCCAGCTCATTCCTTTCTCCAGTCAACCATACCCTTCTATTGTAGCAGTGACCTTCCAACATGACCAGCATTTACTTCCATGAACCAGCACATGTTCACAATCCTCCACATTGAGAAAAGTCTCAAAACGACTTAGTGTCAGCAATTTCACAGCTTCCACCACAGACTCAGATTTTGAGCATGACCTCACAGAAGATCTGTTGCATCCTCAAAATGCCTTTAAAATCATAGAAACTTATTTAACTATAGCTCTTGTGGATTAAAATCATAAACACGAACAGACCTTACATGCAATTAGGCTGGGCAATAAGTTGCTGTGATTTTAATTTTTTAAGGCATAAACAAGATATCTACTAGTTGTTTATTGTCAGACTAATAGACTACAAGACCTTCATGGATTTATCAAAGAATTACTTATTCTTTTTCTCTGCTATAAGCTTGTTGAGGGGATGTACGCAGAGTTCCATTGCCCTCTAAGAACTTTCTGCTCTCAAGTAATCCAATCAAGACAATCAGATTCAGCCAATTGACCCATTATACAAAGCATCAGCTGGGGATCATTGATGCAGCTTTAACTATTTGGAAACTCGTGCAAAAACTTAACACATCTTAACTAAATATGTTTGCTTAATGAGCCACAAATCACCATCTCAACATTTATAAGGCATGCCACAGAAGGCTTAGTTCTCTGGTTGATTTTAATGCAGGCATTTATGTCCACAATATAATCAATTATCACCAGTAACAATAGAGGAGCTCGGATGATGCTCTCATGTGACCATTGAAATGCAACCTCTTCCACTCTTTATGTTTAAAAGATCACTTCTCAGCCAAGCAGTCAAGTACCAAATTTGAGTACCAAGAACAACAAAGAACCAGTTAAGCTTCAAAAGCAATGAGCTAACACTATCTATGTCAACATCCGAAGAAAATTTTTAGTTAACTTGTACCATTTTCATAATTTGTACTGTAGAGAGAGAAAAAAGCAAATTCTGTGCTTGACCTACACTAACAATCAGTTGTAGAAGAGAATTCAGATTGCACAGTAATATGCAAACATTAAGCACAATTAAACTTAAAGCACGACCAAGTAACAAAAGCAAGAATGAAATAAGAAATCACAGCACTTTCTTTAGCCAAAATTCTGCAAGAATAAAGTCAAAGATTACCTTGTCAAAAACAGGTATGATGTGTTTGTTGAAATAGTTGAGAAACTTGCTACTAGATGCGCCTCTCTGAACCAATAATTAAGAGTTCAGGCTATAAGTAAAAATTGAAGAATTTGGTGATAAAAAAATACAGATAATCGATGATTTGTGTCAGAAGCTGTCACATACCATGAAAAATGGAAGTGCCATATACATACATGAGATTAATCGATCGATGTGATCAAAATCTTCGACCTGCAATATTAGCATGCATGAATTGTGATAAGGCAACTAACTTAAAGGGTAATTGATACAATAAAGACCAAAAAAAATTAACAATTACATTGCATACCCACCTTATATAATGTATAAAACAAAAGCTCAACACATAGCAATCTCGGATAAGTTAGTCGATCTAGTCGCAATTCTTGGAACATCTGAAAGTAGGCATGTAGTATGCCAAAGTGGTACGGACAGCAGGAGCAGGTTTCATCGAGTCTATTTCTGGTGCCAATGGAGAGGCCCACTATTGAGCCTATAGATGGATGTTTCTCCTTTTCGGTGGTGATTCCAAAGGAAACCTTAGGTGGTGATTCCTAGGCATCACAAAGGCAACAAATTTGAAGCCAACAATAACCTATTTGAACCAGTCTCACTAACGGTTATCCCAGGACAAAGTTGAATGCCCCTGCAATTGATGAAATACTGCAGGCCCCCCGAATCTACATCGGATTCAGATAATACGTAGAGCAAGACATCAATGTGTTTTAGAGGTTGTCACAAGCAATGTCATGATGCACGCATAAATTGTGGATAGTTGACTACTGCTGATTGGAAACGATCCATTTATACATGCAGTAATGTGGAAGGTTACTACAAACAGCATATCCAGGACAGATATGAATGATGTCTAAAATTCTCCATGCTTTCTTGTACAGCATACAAATTTGCACAGCTGGCCTTCGAGTGTATGATTATAAGTATTTTAATCGACAACTCTTGACAAATGAAAATAAAGTCCTAGGCTAAAAAAGCAAAATTCAAAAGCAACTCTATAGTTTAACAAGCACAACACAGATAGTAATGTATATTAACATGCAAGATCACATGCATTCGATATAGACTATCATATACTTGCCTTTGTAAGACTTCAACAAATCAACATGCAAGATTAACCATTTAAATACCATGATCTAGTTTATGATATCAGTTTTTGATGACAAATATTAAAAGTAACTATCCAAACAACCGAAAGCATGCATCATTGGTAAAGTATCACATACAAAACAGTAAATAGTTATATAAGGTTTGATGTTTATTTCAGCTAAAGCCTGCAAATAAACGAAAGAAAATTGAAGGCACAATTTTTGGTGATGAATTGACAACATGTGAGATAAAAAAAATGATCTAGATAGTCTGAACTCTTCACATGCCCAAGTCAACACATAAACATGGATTATCCCACTGCCACAAATCCATTCTGAATTTTCCAATCCTGATGCACTACATAAGCGTTGGTCCTACCACTATTATTCCTAACATGATGCTCAAAGCTGTTTTCAAGTTATCTCCATCTTTTTCAAAAGATCTCTTAACATTGTACTCCACCTTTCAGGCTTCCTTTATTGACTGCTTCATGTTCTAGTTGATTTGTCACAATTTCACACCATGGTTGTTCATCAATTTCACACCTACAATGTGTCAACTAGGCCATCGATTTCGGTGTCGGTAGACACAGTCAGCACAACCAATACTTGCCATACCAGTCGGATATTGGCATGATCCGTCCAGTGTTGATGACTGTGTCGACTGGCACAGGACGAGCCCACAATGGCCATGCTATTGACTGGCACGGAAAGTGCCAGCGGCACAATGATGCATGTGTTAGGCAACCTTGGCCAAGTCATCATATCAGAGGAAAAGTTCAGCTTACACTCTAATTATGCTTTCATTGTCATATTCAAGGAAAAGTTTGTTGCTTTGGTATTTTTATGCATGTGATTGTCCATGTACGAACCAGCAAAACAGTTAAGCGCTCAATAAAAGTTGAAACTCTCGGTCCAACTCCACTATAATACTTTAATTTCATAAGAGCAAAATCCAAGAATATATGATATACCAAAAATTAAGCGGCTCTATGGTTGTACAATGAATGTCAGCAAGAAGTAAATAAGAAAGCATGTGCATGTCATAAAACCAACTAAGAACATTGGCATTGACATCAGCTATCATATAAGCATGTCGAGGAGACTCAAATCTGATCTAATGGGTTATAAACTGTGAGTTCTCTTTAAAAAAACACGAATGGATGTAACCAAAAGAATATTGTGCGGTCACTGATAATAGCTGAAGATATGTTGTACAAAATAACCGTAAGGTTAATTAGAAAAGGCAACCCAATGAGTTGACTATAATCATCTGCATGTCCAATTGTATACTAGAAGCACTACTTGAATTTGATGAATTGGTGCTGCATTGAAAAGTTAAATCATCCACTCATGCAAATGTCCTGAATGAAGAAACTAGCTAGATGTGAAGCATATGCGATATGGGTCGGAAACCTGATCCGATTGGACTTGAACCGGTCCATGAGGTCCCATGGCCAAGGTGGCCCAATCAGACCTAGGGCGGACCCGACTTGAGTCGGATGGACTTGGCCTAGCTAGGCCGGTCCAACCCTCTAGTAGGACTAGGTTTCCTAGTTCCCTACTAGCCTATCTTGGATTTATGTTTTCCTAGTTTGAGTAGGCTTGTTTACTTCATAGTTCTAGCTATTTCTTTCATTTCCTAGTCGAATTAGGACTTAATGCTTTTGTATTAGGAGTTCCCCCAAGAGGGGCTTTTGCTTATTCGTAGTAGGATTAGAACTAAGATTGGTTGAGGGATATATAAGACCTAGTACTCTGTTTTATTAACCAACCATGATGAATTATTTTCAGTAAAGGGTACTTTGTATTTTAGGGGCCTGACATCCATCAAGGGCTTATCTTTGGTCTGAGGAGTTCTACCAAGAAGTTCTCTTAAATTGACACCCCCAGCCACCTTCCTCCTTCACCTGCGGCATCACCTCCAACCCAACGTCTCTCAACACCATCTCCATCTTCTCTACCTTCTCCCACTTCTCTCCTCCCTCAGGACCCGTCCAACCCTAGGTTAGAGCTAACCTCTTCCTTAGCCTTAAATCCCAGCCATGCATAGCTTTCCCAAGCCATATGAAACCCTAATCTAGCTTCATCCGAACTACTAGTGAATTCCCTTCTTGACGGAGTCCTTGTTTCGCTAGGATTTCTACCCGATCTCCTTTACTATTCCTATTTGCCCAAGCTTAGCCACATAAGACCTAGACTGGTTCACTTAACTCTCCTTTCCAACCCCCAGTTCGATTAGGAGCCGATCTAAACCCTAATCTCACTAAACGGCCTCCCAAACCCTAGTTCACCCTTTATAAGCCATGCGGGATCGGCTTCCTAATTACTCATACGAATTAGTGCCACTAATCCATTCCCAAGTAGGAAACGGACCCCACTTCTCCTTAATTAGCCGCCCACTTATCCTAGCCTTAGGATTCTACTTATGTTATCCGCTTAGATCTAATCTAGACCAATCATTAGCCTAGCCCAGATCTAATCTCAACCCTAGATTTCCTATTAGCTCAAGCCCAAGATCTAACCCTAGATCTAATCTAAGCCATAGGAGCCTTCTCCTACCTCTAAAAGCTAGAGCCCATCTCCTTTCTTGACCAAAAACCTAACCTTAGGAACCCTAAGCCGGCGTATCAACCCAACGTTGATATGAGACGAGTTACAAGAAGCAGGCTTATAACATGCGAGCAATAGAAAATAATTAGTGTTGCCAAAAGTATAAAAAAGGAATAAATAGAAAGAAGAGCCAACATTTTGATACATATAAAAAAAAGGGTAAAAATCATTTTGGTCCCCTCTAATTTCTGGATTTTTTATTTTAAACCATATGTTTCAAAACGTAACAAAATAAACCCTGTAATTACAATAATTTCACTTAAAACCCAAATTACTGACGACCGTTTCTTGACTTAACGACCGTGAGTAAATCATTTTGGTCCCCTCTAGTTTCAGGGTTTTTCATTTTAAACCCTATGGTTACAATAATTTCAATTTAAACCCTGTGTTTCAAAACGTAACAAAACAGACCCTGTGATTACAATAATTTCACTTTCAACCCAAATTTAGTAACGACCGTTACAGACTTAACGTCAAACTACCTTTGACCCAATATTGACTGGTTTTTTCTGTTCTCTCTTCCCTCACTTATCTCCCTCTAGCCGCATGTCGCTTCCCGCCGCCAGACCGCCCGGGCACCCCACCTCCTAATCTTTTATGACAGGCTGAGATCTTAGGCGACCCAAGATGGGATTTTTAGGCGACCCAAGAGGCCATTACTCTAATCTCTCCCTTCACATTGGTGGCCTTCTACTCCTGCAGATTGCCGCTGCCACCTATGCAAGCTCTTCCCAGCTCTCTCCGTCGCAAACCAAGACGTTGTTCCGCCTCCAGCGCATCCTCGAGTACCCGGCGGCGCTCTCTGTGGTCAACATGCTCTTCACCCAGCTGGTCCATGCATGGGATACTTGCTTTGACAACTATGATTGTAATGGGGTGGCGAACGAGCTGGCGGCGAGGTTGATGACGAGACGACCGTTTGGCGTTAAGTCCATAACGGCTGTTATTAAATTTGGGTTTAAAATGAAATTATTATAACCATATGGTTTAAAATGAAGAACCATGAAACTAGAGGGGACCAAAATGATATTTTTCCTTTCATTGTAAACCCTGTGTTTTAACAAACGACAGTTACTAAATATGGGTTTAAAATGAAATTATTGTAACTACAGGGTCTGTTTTATTACGTTTTGAAACACATGGTTTAAAATGAAAAACCCTTAAACTAGATTTAGTTTATTTCAAAATGATTTTTACCCTAAAAACAATGCCCAGAAGTTAAATGTTAAAAGTAGATTTAGTTTATTTCTACGAAAAGAGAAACTATGCAATATTCATGAGATTCAACTTCTATAGCACCTTTCTGTAGGCCAAAATCATGTCAGCAACTTTCAAAAATTTCAAGTCTCATACATGACAACTTACATTAAACTGAGCATCAAGATCAGCCTGTCCTTCAATGATTTCAATCAATTCCTGGATACGCTCTTGGGGAGCACCATCTCCAAATATGCTAAAGCTCTTCAAGAAGTCCATAAACAACTTAAATTCAGCTCCAGTAACATCTTGCAAACTCTGAAACACCATGAACTCCAGTAATCAGTACAACGATAATGTGCTCAGTAATCATGAGAAAAGGACATCACCCCAAACCATACAGTTTTAAGTCTTAAGCATAGAGGCCTACTTTCTTCACCAGATCAGTGACATGTCTTTCCATTTCTGCCTGTGGCTTTAAAAGCTCAGCTTTGAGAGGGAACACCTGAAATGAAACTTTACTTGTAAATTTTGTTAACAGTGAGTAATCCACGACGTAAAGGTGAACATCAATATATTTCCTACCTTGTCCTTCATGAAGCAGATAACCTTTTCACGGACATTTTCCATGCCACTCTCAACATGCTTAAACAATCCTGTTAAAGAAGCTGCGAAACCACCAACTTGCATATTAGCAATAGATCATAAAACTTATGAGAAATCATGCTACACTAATTACTGTTAGTATTATCTTACTCTATAATGTTTTTCTCGCACTAACCATAAAGTGCACGATGTCATCAAGAACAAGCGTTCTAGTTCTAGTTCTACGAAAACCTATCTCCGAAAAATGCAAATGTTTATAAAATCTCTCCGCGCTTTCTTCTTTTTCAAGGTCCCAATGTCCTTTAAAATCATGATGTCTTGATGTCAAGAACAAAAGAAGGTTGATGATAATTCTAATGAACAAACCCGATGAAAACTTCCTCCTCTCTCTCTCGCTCTCTCTCTCTGGTTGATTACAGTTCTAGTTGACAATTCATTGCCACGTTACAAATACTCAGCACAAAGGCTTGTTCCTGCCGAGGATACTACCCATTTCAAGAGGCTCCATGCAATCAGCACAAGGTTTATGCCAAGTATCAGCAAGACAATCCTTGTCCCTATAATATGCTTAGAAAATAAATTTCAACACTGATGAGGTTCAAGAAACAGAGCAAAAAAAAAAATTTCAAGTGACTTTAAAACAACCAATAATGTCTAATTCCCTAACAACAAAAGTGCAAATTTCTTTATCATCCATCTTACAAATTTACATAAAATAGTAAAAGATAAGTCATGATCTTTGACACTCAACATAGGGAACAAAAACAAGCACAATAATAAAAATAGGAATATTTAGTGATATCAATTTCCATAAATCACAAGCTACATCATGGAAAGAATGCATTGGAACAGGAATTTGTCATCAAAATCTTAAAATTACAGGGTAAAATTAGGTTTGCTGTTTCTATTTCCTCGATCCATGATAGCAAAAGGTATCATAAAATGATAAAGCAAGAAAGACCCTTCGACACATGAAAACCATATTATGTTGTAAAAAATTTGGCAAACTACACGTCTCGATACTTCTAAATAAAAGACCCTTGGACTCTTAGACTTCACATAACATTACATTATGTTGTAAAAAAGTTGACATGCTCTATGTGTTGATACTTTTAAAATGACATTCAATTGATTTTTGAACTCTCAAGCAATAAACTTTGATGCTTATGGTATAAGTAGAGGGTAAAGATGCAAAATAATATTCCATGACTCTCAATGCGTGTTCCATAGATATACACACAAAGGCTTGAACAATGGTATTCTACATGAAGATGGTGTCCATAAATTACCTTTTGCATCCTGCCTTAGAAGAGTCATAAGAGCTTTATGCACAGCATCACGCTCAACATTTTCCTCTACGAAAACAAGAAAGCACAAAAAACACAGCATCAGCAAATTTACAGCATAGTTTCAAAGCAAAAGTTTTGAAAAAACAAATGTACCATATATCAGGAGC
Organism: Narthecium ossifragum; assembly: GCA_963920575.1. Taxonomy (NCBI): domain Eukaryota; kingdom Viridiplantae; phylum Streptophyta; class Magnoliopsida; order Dioscoreales; family Nartheciaceae; genus Narthecium; species Narthecium ossifragum. The sequence goes on from OY986968.1 coordinate 9,165,670, forward strand.
TGCCCAAGAACATCAACAATCTTAGAAACATATTCTGGCATATCTTTGCAAAGCACAGGAAGTCCGCGAATTGCTTGCACTCTGATCTGTAGTCAAAGATGGATCAAAACAGTGCACAAAGCAACTTCACATTTCAAACAATATAAATGAAAGAAAGAAACCATGCTATATTCTTCATCTCAACCAGTCATAAATGGTAAAATCTTAGAAATGACAAAGAATCACAGCACAACACCTCCCCTCATTCCCCATAGATAACAGGCTAGCACAAAAGATACCAGGTGGTTGGAATCTACAAGCATATATCACATCAATTCAAATTCTAGAGAGAATTAGCAACTACATCTGACAGCATATATCACAAAAGATGGCAAAAAAAACAAAACAAGCGATCATCAGGATTCGTCATATATGCATGATGATATTACTGCAAAACATACCATAATGAAAACATCAATCCTTAAAAGCACACATAAGGCTGTGCTGGCAGCTTTCAACAAAGCAACATATAATGGGCATGGAAAAAGCCTAATCCTAATGAAAAGTCAATGAAAAATACAATTGTTGATTACCCTTGCTCATACATAGTAAGTGGTCATGTGAACAAAAGGCAATAATACAATTGGAAAATTCAATGAAATTCAGACAAGAATAGGTGCAAAAACCATAGAAGGAAAGAAAACAAGAATAAGTCCAGGACCGCTTGAAGGAACTGGAGTGGCTCCACAAGTAGACTAGGAAACAATTGCCCCAAAATGTAGGTTTTCCACATATATAAGCATATAGTCTGATCATCAGGAACAAGGAATAAAGCCAGGACTGGGTGAATGAACTAGATTGAAGAAACAATTTGCATGGGGTAAGGGAAGAAAAGTAGATTATGTGGAGCATCAAGGTGCAGATATAATAAACCTTACCTTCTAGATACTCTATTCCAATATATTATCCAACATACTGGTGTTTGCTATTGGAAAGAGGCTTCTAATATTGTCAATTTCAAGACCGGATTTAGGAGATTTTGAAGAGGCATAAGCCTGGAATCCATGTTTTACTAAAAAAAAGGGGTATATTTATCGAAGCCTAGCTTTACGGTTTCACCAAAACCATTTTTCTTGCAACATACCCACAATCATAAGGCCCTAAAAGAAAGAACAAGTTCCTATAGTTCTTCCTGAATAATTAAACACATCTATAAGATATGCAGTCTTATCGATCTAAAGTTGAGCCCACTCGCAGACTTCAAAGTCAATTCCTACCATTCCATAGACCAACTAAGGTGATTTGAGAAATATATAGTTACTTCAGATTGTCAAAGGCTAGATAAAAGAGCCAAAAAAAGAGGAACTTCCAAGCACGGTAAGTTCCTTAGCTTTATCTGTTATATAGCTGAGGTTGGAGTAGAGTCTATTAAACTCGCAAGAACACGAACCAGCAGCAATTACAAATTTATAGTATTGTGGAAACCAACATATAGACCGGGATTGGAGGAATATGGCCCACAGAGATGTAAGTTTGTTTATTTCTTCTTTCCCAGCCTTTCCTCTTGCCTGCATGTAGATGCATACTTTGCCCAGCTTTAAATAATTGTTTCAGTTACTCAAATTATTTCCTCATTTGGACTAAGGTAGGATTAATAGAATCTCACGGTACTTATTTTGATGGTAACGAGAATAATCTAATGGACGGTTTCTCTTGAGATATCTTCCCCAAAATCGCCCTGTATAACTATAAACAGTTCAGACTCAACCTACTTATACTGAATTTATCCAAGTCCATCAATTCTCTGTGACCCTGTTTATAGCTCACAAGCTCCAACCTATTTTCACCAAATAGATAGATATCATAATTACATCTGTAAGAAACTCTGAAATATATGGTCTTCCATTATTCTAATCCCCTTAAATGCAACATCTTTTCCTTCCTGTTCCATCACATGAAAAGCTTGGTCCTTGAAGGTTCAGATTTACTACTCTTCTCAAGTCAACTATCTGAGATCTACCTCTGCATAGTAAACATCTCTCGTATCCAAAACACCATACTATAACTTAATGTCATTCACCCTTCCTCCAACTCATGGTAAAAGGATAAGTTACAATTGGCAAATTTTCCTTCAAATGTTTGAGACTTCTCTTGTTCCTTCTACAATTTCAAATATCTCACCATCATGCAAAATATTGTCCCGTCGTTAAAGTATCTCTCAACATTTCTTTGCCTAATATTCCTATCCCAAACATCCAAACCTCATTTTCTGACTACACAAGACTTCCAACTCAATTCCATCTAACAAGTAAGAAAAACTACAGAAATAAGTTTCAATGATAAACTCAACTGAGATCACTCAATAAATACAAGGAGCTGTCAATCGCAAACTTTTAGCACAAGTAAGAAAAACAACAGAAATAAGTTTCAATGATAAACTCAACTGAGATCACTCAATAAATACAAGGAGCTGTCAATCGCAAACTTTTAGCACAAGTAGATTGATCATCAAACAGTCATCTCAAATTGGCCAAGACAAGTCATTTTCAAGCAAAGGTTTGTAGACAGGAATCGTCCTCAAGGTGAAAATAGTAGCAGTAGCATAAACTTGTAAACTACCATAAATGGGCTTTTTCCACGTAAATCGAGGATGTCTTGACATTAACTCTGCACTCTTCCAAATGTAACAAAGTTGCTCTGCAATTAAATCAGCATACGCTCGCTAAACTATGATTCTTCTCTCTACCATCTACCAAGCTCTACCAAATGATGCTGTAATCTTCACATAAGAGCAGTCTCTTGTGAAGCTAAAGTAGGCAGAAGTAGCCACCTTGTTCTCAATCCAATGAGGTACATTTTACTTCGTGCAATTAAACTACCTACATGGACATCACAATGTGTCCCCACAGTCTACCCACTTGCTTCAGAAAAGTTAGCTATCACAAGATGTCTAGGACATCCACATCAGCCAAACCCAGAATTCATGGAAAAAAATTAGCGAAAAAAAGAACAAGAAAATGGGGAACGACTGACCCCGAGTTCGTCCTCCTCGTCAATGAGGTCGAAGAGACTGCTCATGGCCGAGCTGGCGAGGCCCGGGAAGAACTTGAAGAACCTTGGGATCAGCTGCGCCGCCAGCTGCTTCGCCTTCCCACTCTTCCCCTTCACCGCTTGTATGATCCCCTCGTAGTCTGCCAAATGCTACAATACACAAAGCCCACACACCAGAATCGAATCAATCAGCATCCAAAACCCTAGTGATCCAACTAATCGCAAAACAATAAGAACGCCAGAAGCACTTGATAGTGGGGGCGTGAAGAAGGAGAGCGGCAGTCACCTGGGCCTTGTCCTTGGCCTCGTTGAGGCGCTCTCCGTACTCGTATAGCTTCTCCACCTCTGCGGCGTCGCTCGGATCCGCCCCCATCCCCGGACCACCAAGCGAAGAGCTAGCTAGATCCTTTACTCGAATGAAGACTAGAAGGGAGGAAGGGAAGCGAGAAGTGTGAGCTGATTAGGGTTTATGGCAGTATTGAAGAGGGATGTGCAAAGAAAGGTCGGACAGCTGTGAGCTTGGTTTTCTATTTTGGGGCGGGGGATGATGAGGTGAAGGAGGAGTAAGTGCTACGATACACGTGACTACGGGGGCCTTCAAATCGAACGAAGTGAGACTAACGATGGAATCCGACGGCTTTACATCGAACACGTGACTACCGGGGAGAGTGAGCTTTTTTGGTTTGGTTTGAAATATATTTTGATGTTTTCGTTCTCTATTCGTTTTAAAATGGAAAAAAAATTTAAATAATATTATTTTAAAAAAATATTATTAAAATATGCCTCTGAAGAAAATATTAATGGATGTATGCCTGGTTTGGCCACGTCAGCGCCACGCTGGCGTGGTTTTTCATTTTTTTAATCCTGCCATTAAAGACATAACTTCAAGTTACGTCTTTATTAATGTAGACGTAACTTGAAGTTACGTCTTTGACCGTTCCCTCCCCACTGGGAGCCAAGGGCGGGCGGATAAGAGTGGTCACTATTAAGACGTAACTTGGAGTTACGTCTATATTAATAAAGACGTAACTCCAAGTTACGTATTCCATCGTCATCAACCCCGCGGCCGCGGGCCCTTCTCCTTTCCCCAGCTGGTCTCCTCCTTCCCCACCCGGGCTCTCCTTCTTCTCCTCTTTCCGACGCTCTCCGCCAGTCTCCGGCACATCTGCTCGGCGCTCCGCGCGCGGCCCCGCTGCCCCGCAGCCCGCGGCTCCCCTCCCCCCACATTTCCGTCCATCCACTCCTTCAAAAGGAGTTAAATCTTGAAATTTGTCGGCGATTTTCCGGCGATCTTCCGGCCAAATCCTTCAAGATCCTTTGGCCATTCTCCATCTTACTTTCCAGTAAGTTTTTATCTTGAAATTTTAGTTCTTGTTGTTGTTGTGTGAGATTTAGGGTTTATATAGTCAAATTAGGGTTTTTTTATAGCATGCCTATTTTTTATTCGAAAATTTATTTTTTAATCATGCTGGTATGATGATTTGGATAGTGGCATTGTTGATAAATTTCATAAATTTTTAGTATTAATTCAATTAGATTATATGAAACATGTTTTCCATAGAAATTTTTACTATTAACATGTAATTTCTTTCTAATCGACTCATAATTGTCATCATATTTGTGTTATTTATAGTGATGGATAATGTCATTGTTCCACTATTGTGTCGAATGGACGGAAATGTGGAATTAAAGGGTAATGCGGGTGATATTGAGTACATAGGTTGTGAGGACTTGTCCCTCTACCCCTGTGGCTCGCTGTAGACCGCAAGGGCAATTTGGTAAATTACACCTTGTTGGTTTGTTTCACACCCGCGTGTGCACACACCGGCTTGTTTGTGTTAAATGCTTGTTTAGAATGGCTAGGTGGACCCGAATCGGAAGATCCCAGCTCGGGCGCGCGGAAGCTTGCCTTTGGGCAGCTGACGACCCTTGACCGATCGATCGCTCCTTGGAGCGATCGGTCGGACTCGTGAGCGAGTCGGTGGGTTTGGATCCAGGCCGCGAGCGATCGATCGCTCCTTGGAGCGACCGATCAGACTCGCGTCGGTGGCTTTTCTGCTTCGCGAGGACGGCCACCGCTGGCCGTCGCTCTCCTCTGTCAGAGGGGGAGAGGACTTTCCCTCCCCTCCCCTCACTTTTTCCCCCTTCCCCCGGCTTTCCCCTTCCCCTTTCCCTCCTTTTCTTCCCCTCCTCTTCCTCCTTCTCCTCCTTCTCCTTTCTTCTTCCTCTTTCTTTCTTCTTCGGAGAGCCCTGTTTTTCCCCTGTTCCGGCAGCCAACCTTCCTCACCTCCGTTCTCCCTCCTCCGACCATCTTTTTCGGCTTTCTAAGGCTCGTTGGATTCGTGACAACGAGAGGAAGATCCCTAAAGTGGTTTGGAGGCTTGTTGGTGATCAAATCGCGGGGAATCAGCCGAGGAAAGCGCAGCCAGGTAGGGTTATACCTACTTATGTTTATTTCGGGTTTTCTTGAGATCTAGCCGTTGGATCTTGTTGATCCTTGCTTTGTTGGGTTCCTTATACCTGTTAGAATTACTGATATGAGTTTCATGTTATTTGGTTGAGATTTGAGTAGGTTTATTCCATGATTAAGCTCGGATTTCTGGTTTTCTGCTGTTCTTGAAGAACAGTCGGCTTGCGGCGCGTTTTCCGGGCGGCGTGTACATGATCTTGGCTTTTCATAAACATAAGAGTTGTAGATCTATTCGTTAGCTTTCCATTCCATCTTGTTTCGTAATTCCGATTTTTCTACGATTTCTTATGAATTGTTTGTTGGAGGGCTGCGTTGCAGCAATTAATGGGTAAGTTAGTTTGATTAACGATTTTGATTACCGTTTTTCCGTTAATCCAACCGTTGGAGGATTATGAATTTTGGATATGTTGATCCTGATATATACACCTACTGGTGGCTAAGTTGGATCTTGAATCCGACGTCGTTTGGACGTCAGATCGACAAGATCAAATAGCCCCTAAGTAGAGGTTTTGGGTGTTTGAATATAATATTATATTTCAGAATATAATATTATATTGTTTACTGTTCATCAGCGGTTTTCAGGGTTACTTCCCGTTGCAGGAGTTCGCGGTTGATACGAGTCGATCCGACTCGACCAACTGGACCCGAACCCAGAAGAGGAACCAAGCTGGTTCAGCCTCTTTCCTAGTTTGACTTGGACTTCCCTAGTTCAAACTAGAGTATTTAATTAGTATTTATCATTAGTCTTTTATTGAGTGCTAGTTGATTGTTAGGAATTAATTAAGAGTCCCTTTGAGTTAGGAAGTTGAGTTGAGTCAGAAACCTTATTACTTGCTAATCAAGCAAGGGGGTTTTTCTAGTGGATTAGGACTCTGTCAAGGTCTCTATAAAAGGACCTTAGTAGTTTGTATTAGGTTATGCATGAGATGAATGATTAAGAGTAATTAGTAGAATATCATAGGAGTAGAATATCATAGGAGTAGAAGTAAAGTAGATTCCACCCGATATCTACCATAGATCCATCTTCTTCCCCGTCGGTCATCTTCTCCGCAGCCGGCATCGCCTTCACCTTCAATTTCCTTCTTCCCGTCACTTTCTCTCTCCGCCACGTCAGCGACCCCACCGCCATGTCACCCGCTACTGTTCATCTTCTTCCTCCTCTCTCCTCTATCCCGAAACCCTAGCTCACCGCCGTTCTCCCCTCTCCGGCCACCCCCGTCGCCACCTAAACCCGCCATCCTCTTCCCCTTGGCACCACGACTCCGGCCATACCCTCCATCGCCCGCGTCGTCGTCTCCGGCCTCTTCCCCCGGCAACCCGACCCTCGTCCTCACCGCCATCAACCACGCCCGATCCCTATTCCACCTCCAAAACATCCCTAAAGCCTTCCTCGTCTCCCCACGACCCTTTCCCGACCATCTTCCCGACGTCCCAAGCCCCAGCCGAGCTCCCCGTCGTCCCCGACGCCGGTGAACCCAACCCCGCCGCCCTTGACCTCTAGATCCCGCCGATCTAGCCCACCTCCGACCAATCCACTCCGGTGGATCTCTTCCCCAACAAACCGCGACCCGTCCTGCCACTATCCCGACCGCCGCCGCCCCTACGCCGGCGATCCTCAGCCGTCGGATATTCCTCAAGCCACTTGACCAAATTGGTTCAGTCAAGTCCAGTCCGGTTCAGCCCAACCACTGATTCAGCCAGATCCAACTAATTGAACCTGGTCCACCTGATCCAGATCAATTCTGACTTGACCCAGTCAAGTCCCATCCAATCAGGCTTAGCCAGATTCGATCCAGCTTCAGCCAGATCCGATCCAGCTCAAGCCAGATCCGATCTAGCTAGCCAAATCAGCCCATTGGACTCAAATCAAGTCCGATCAGGCCGATTCTGATCTATTGGAGCAGTAGAGACCCATTACGAGAGGATCACGAGTAGACCGCTCGTAACAGCGGTTGACGGTCGTGGTACCGTCGTAATGTCGGGACCCGCTGCGGATCGGCTAGCAGCGGTTGGTAGTATCGCTGCAGCGATCCAGTAGACTTATATGATGCTTGACATACTGTTGCATGCTCTGTTTCTTATCTGTGTATGTCATAGCATGCATTGTTGTTTGTGCATTAGTTGCATTGGTTAGGGCGTGGGTGATCTTTGGATCGCCGTCCCGAGGCTGGAAGCTCGGACTTAGCCCTAGGACCGGGGTTGGGTAGTTTGGACCTGGTTGGAATTGTGGTGTCCAGTCGATTTCATGATAGGCTTAGATGACTGGTACACTGGTTACTTGATGATTGTAGAGGTCGTGTCGACCTTGAGTCGGATGCTGAGGTGTAGGCGGTGTTCCACTGTGTTGACTCTTGAGTGGTGGAGACGGCCCCCTCAGCGGTGCCATTTCCCGCCTGCAGTGCCGGTTACCTGCATGTGAGTCAGCAGTGTTTGTTGAGCTTACTGTGTGCTGCTCCTGGGCACTAGGGACACGCGGTGGGGTTATGGGACCCATGTATACACCCAGATCCTACTTGAGGGCGACACTCTTGCGTTTCCCTCTTCTTTCTGTGTGTCGTAGTGTAGATCCCTACTGAGGTTAGTGCTCACACCTATCTGGGCTGTGTTTTGCAGGTGCAGGCGTCAGTTCTTCCTCTGTGGCCCCTACCGGGCAGTTGGTTGGCGGTGCGGCGGCGCCAGGTGGAGTCTGAGAGGTGGTGATCCTTTACAGTTTTTATCCTATGTTAGCTAGTTTCCTACGGGAGTAATGTTGTATTTGAACTCCCCCCTCTCCGAGGATATGTATATTAAACCTTTTTGAGTTTTAAATCTGTGGTTCGAGGTTCATTAAATTATTGTCTTTTAATTGGGGGTGCTTTTGGTGAATTGTTAGGGAGATCAATAGGTTAGAGGGAACCCTCGCCAGCTTTTCTTCCGCGTTTGTTAGGTTCCGGTTCGCGTCGCCTCGCCCGGTTGGGCTTTCGCGGGTCGGAGCGCGACAGCTTGGTACCAGAGCATAGGTTGTAGATCCCAGGGTTTAGGATCAGGTTTCGGTTGAGATTGAGCGTGGGATGGGTTAGTTCTATGTCTAGAACATCCGTGCATGCTCCTTTTGATGTGTTATGCTTTTCCGCTTATGTTGTGCTGTTTTGTCTCGGGTTCTGACGAGTGAACGCTCATTGTCGTTGGTGATTGTGCAGATGGCGGGAGCTCGAGACCGACCTACAGTTGTTGGTCGAGGTGGGGCACGACCTGGTGGGCCCGCTCGACCAGACAGGGTAGCACCTGTTAGGGCGGTCAGAGCTCGACGGACTGGGCCATCACCGGCGACGGTTGCGGTCACACAGGAGGAGAACGGGCGGGCCGCGACAGCGGTCATGATGGACTTCCAGCGGTTGAACCCGCCTAGGTTCAGCGGTGAGACTGGAGATCCGACCACGGCAGACGGCTGGCTCCGAGGAGTCACGCGCGTTCGCGACGCTCTCTTCGTCGGGGATGACCGGATCCGAGTCACCCTCGCGGTGTTCCAGCTCGATGGTGACGCCCTTGACTGGTGGTGCACTACCCAGCACACCAGTGACGGAGAGGAGCCGACGTGAGAGGAGTTCAGGGCGTTGTTCTTGGACGCGTACTTCCCGGAGAGTACGCGTGACGCCCTGTCTCGCGAGTACCAGTCCCTCTTGCAGGGTACTCGCACTGTTCAGCAGTACGCCACCCGGTTCACGCACTTGGTCCGTTTTGCGGGGGCAGTGGCAGCAGATCCAGTGGCCAGGGCACGACAGTTTGAGTGGGGTCTTCGTCCAGAGACCAGGCGCCAGACGTGTTCCTACCGCTTCTAGACGCAGTCAGCAGTTCTGAACTGCGCCTTAGTTGTGGAGGCGTAGTCGCAGGACGAGAGACGCTGGGCAGTTCCACCGCGCGGTCTCTACCAGCTCGCAGCAGCAGAGGCCCCAGTTCATAGGGGGATTCGGCGGACACCAGCGGTGTCGCGCCCCGACCCGCGAAAGCCCAACTTGGCCGGGCGACGCGAACCGGAACCTACCAAACGCGGAAAAAGAACGGCGAGGGTTCCCTCTAACCTATTGGTCTCCCTAGCAAATCACCAAAGCACTCTCAATTAAAACAACAATTGGCAAAACCTCGAACCACAGATTTAAAACTCAAAGTGTTAATATACATATCCTCGGAGAGGGGAGATTCGAATACAACATACTCCCGTAGGAGACTAGCTAACCAAAAGGGTAAAAGCTGTAAATATCACCACCTCTCAAAAGCCACCAAGCGCCGCCGCACCGCCGCACCGCCGACCAACTGCCCGGTAGGGGCCACGGAAGAAGAACTGACGCCTGGACCTGCAAAACGCAGCCCGGGTAGGAGTGAGCACTAAGTTCAGTAGGGATCTACACTACGACACACGGAAGGAAGAGGGAAACGCAACAGTGTTGCCCTCAAGTGGAATCTGAGTGTATACAGGGATCCCATAACCCCACCGCGTGTCCCTGAGGCCCACGATCATGGTCTTCCAGCCGGGCTGGTCACATGTCAGGTCACACTCAGTAGCAGGAAATGACACTGCTAACTCTCAACAGGACACTGAACACTGTTTGGTGGGAAGAGACACCACTGAGTAGGCAAATCCTCTACTCAAGAGTTTTAAGAAGAACCGGACACCGGCTACACCTCAGATCCGACTCGAGGCCGACACGACCTCTACAATCATCAAGAACAAGTGCGCCAGTCATCTAAGCCTATCATCGAATCGACTGGGCACTACAATTCAAACCGGGTCCAAACAACCCAACCCCGGTCCTAGGGCTAAATCCGAGCTTCCAGCCTCGGGACGGCGACCCAAAGATCACCCACGCCCTAACCAATGCAACTAATGCACAAAACAACAATGCATGCTATGACATACACAGTTATGAAACAGGGCATGCAACAGTATGTCAAGCATCATATAAGTCTACTGGATCGTTGCAGCGGTACTACCAACCGCTGCCAGCCGATCCGCAGCGGGTCCCGGCATTACGACGGTACCGCGACCGTCACCCGCGGACTCCTGCAACGGGAAGCAACCCCGAAAACGATGATGAACAAAACTCAATATAATATTATATTCCGAAATATAATATTATATTCAAAAACACCTAAAGCCTCTACTTAGGGGCTAATTGATCCCGTCGATCCGATGCCCAAACCACCAGTAGGTGTATATACCAGTATTAAGATATCCAAAATTCATAATCATCCAACGGTTGGATTAATGGGAAAACGCTAATAAAAAAATCGCTAATCAACTATCTTAACAATTAATTGCTGCAACGCAGCCCTCCAGTAAACAATTCATAAAAAGTTGTAGAAAACTCAGAAAATTATGAAACAAGATGGAATGGAAAGCTAACAAATAGATGTACTCGCCGGCCGAAAAACTCGCTGCAAGCCGGCTGTTTCTCAAGAACAGCAGAAAACCAGAAATCCGAGACTAATCATCCATAAAACCTACTCAAATCTCAACTAATTAACATGAAACTTAAATCAGTAATTCTAACAAGTATAAGGAATCCAACAAATCAAGGATCAACAAGATCCAACGGCTAGATCTCAAGAAAACCCGAAAAAAACATCAGTAGGTATAACCCTACCTAGCTGCGCTTTCCTCGGCTGATTCCCCGCGATTTGATCACCAACAAGCCTCCAAACCACTTCAGAGATCTTCCTCTCGTTGTCACGAATCCAACGAACCTTAGAACGCCGAAAAAGATGGCCGGATGAGGGAGAACGGAGGTGAGGAAGGTTGGCTGCCGGAACAGGGGAAAAACAGGGCTCTAAGGAGAAGAAAGAAAGAGGAAGAAGAAAGGAGGAGAAGGAGGAAGAGGAGGGGAAGAAAAGGAGGGGAAAGGGGAGGGGAAAGCCGGGGGAAGGGGGGAAAAGTGAGGGGAGGGGAGGGAAAGCCCTCCCCCCCTCTGACAGAGGAGAGCGACGGCCAGCGGTGGCCGTCCTCGCGAAGCAGAAAAGCCACCGACGCAATTCCGATCGGTCGCTCCAAGTAGCGATCGATCGTTCTCGCCCCGGATCAAAACAAATCGACTCGCTCACGAGTCCTATCGATCGTCCCAAGGAGCGATCGATCGCTCAAGGGTCGTCAGCTGCCCAAAGGAAAGCTTTCGCGTGCCTGAGCTGGGATCTTCCGATCCTGGGTCCACCTAGCCAGTCTAAACAAACATTAACACAAACAAGGCCGGTGTGTGCACATGCGGGTGTGAAACAAACCAACAATGCACAATTTACCAAATTACACTTGCAGTCTACAACGAGCCACATGGATAGAGGGGCAGGTCCTCACATCCTATTACTCTTAAAGGAAATCTCGTCCCGAGATTCGATAAGGGTAGGGCTCGGAACAACAAAACAGGTACACTAGAAGACAGGACAAGAAATACCTCGAGAAGAGAACAACTGCGGAAACTCCTGCCACATGCGCGCCTCGCGTTCCCAAGTCACCTCCTCGGTGCCTCTGTGCCTCCACAGTACCTTGACCAAGGGAATCATCTTGCCCCGCAAGACCTGATCCCTCCGGTCAAGTACCTGAACCGGCTGCTCAACAAAGCTCGCGTCTGCCTCAAGCTCAATGTCATCCACACTGATGACATGAGACGGGTCTGGGTGATACTTCCTCAGCATCGACACATGGAAAGTCGGATGCACAGCAGACATGTGCTGAGGAAGATCCAGGCGGTAAGCTACCTCGCCGACCCTCTCCAAGATCTCGAACGGCCCGACGAACCTCGGCGCCAACTTGCCACCTCTGCCAAACCTGACAGAACCTCTATACGGCGATGCTCGTAAGAACACTCGGTCGCCGACTGCAAACTCCAACGGTCGTCGCCTCTGATCTGCATAACTCTTCTGCCGGCTCTGAGCCGTCAGAAGCCTCTGCCTGATCTGCACCAACCTCTCTGACATGCGCAAGGAAGATCGATCTCTCCCTTAGCAGTGGACATGCGCAAGGAAGATCGATCTCCACTGGGTGTGAAGATCGATCATTTTCCTTGGCAGAGGGCGTGTATGGAGAAGATCGATCTTCATGGGCATGAAGATCGATCTCCTTTGTGTATTAAGCTGATTTTGGCTTAGTTTTCAACGGTTTGATTCCAAATCAACTCGGTTTTCTTTTATGTCTTTTCTATTGTTAGAATTAGGATATTATGGTGTTTTAATCGTGATTTCACGCTTTGCCTTGAGTTTTTATGATGATTTGTATTTCCGATTGTTTTGCCAACTTATGTGGATTTTTAATCGGTTTTTCGATAAGCATGTGTTAACTGTAGTTGCATTTATTAGTATGTTTTATTTAGTTGTAACTTATAGTAGTTAGATCTTTATTGCTTTGTGGTTAACCGGGAGAGTCACGGTTGAATGTGTAGAATAATTGTGCCTCATATTGTTGATATGCGATATAGTGACACTTAAATTAGATGTTTGTATAGGTGCATGCATTTGATTGCATTAGATGCATTTTAGGTTAAGGCGTAGAAGATGGGTTGATCGTCGATCCGAGGCTCTCGGGTAGCTCGGGTCTAGCTCTAGGACCGTGGTTGGGTAGCCTGGTCTAGGGCGAGATTGTGGTACTATTGACTCATCAGATCTTGGTTCTTGAGGTTTAAAGGTCGTGCCGTCCTCCTTTGCCAAGCTTGAGTGTGGGTGTGCTTTACTTTTTCGTTGTTGACGGTTGGGGAGCGCTAGCCCGCGTGATCCCCGACGTGGTCGACGATTGGGGAGCGTCCAAAGTAGGCGTGATCCCCATCGCGTTTGCATGCTTGTTGTAGTTGTGCCTTAGGCTTGGCAAGGAGATGGTTCAGTTGCAGTTTCCTCCTTCCTTGAGTATGACGTAGAGTATAACCCTACTGGGCTTTATGCTCACCCTACCCGGGCTGCGTTTGCAAGTGCAGAGCCCAACGCTTTCGTAGCTCCCAACAGATCAGCTTTTGGCGGCGCGTCGACTTCTGGAGGGCGTCGAGGTGACTGAGTATCGGATCGTACAGTTGGACAGTTTTTGAATACAGTATCCCTCGTGGATTAGTTTATATGCATAATTTCTATCTTTGAGTAATCCTGATATAAATCTGTACAACTCTGATGTTAATGGAATAATATGTTTTAGATTTCAATTATGTCTTCAGAAGTCAAATGTTTAAATTATTCGTGGTAATTGTTGTATTGCGCCAGATTGGAAGTGAGTAGGTGTAGGTCCCCTCCCCTCGCGTCCCGGCTCGGACGGGTTTTCTCGGGCCGGGGCGTGACAGAGCTGATCAAGTGTATCAAATAGGACTGTGACATTGGTACTTGAAAACAAACTATACAATTTCATTGATAAAGCAAGGACATTTGCATTTGAAAACCAAGGGAAATTGTATAATTAATTGCACCAATAGTCTCTTACTTAAAAATACAAACTCAATGAAAAGCCAAGAGTACAATCTTTAGGAACAACAATACTCCCATTATAACAATCAGAGCACGCAACCATAGAGACATATTTGAAGCAGTTTTTTCCAACTTTTCCATGATGTTCAGTAATGTAGCTAGTCTTTTTTCAAGCGAGCTCATTCTATTCATCATCAGCTTCTCCATTTGCTTGAGTTGATACTTCAAGTATACAGTTGAGTGCTCGACACCATCAACCCACATAAAGAATCCACATCCACGTTTTCATTGTTATGAAATATGAACAATAGACTAATTTGATTGCTCCTTGCATAACAAAAGGCGTACAAATTAGAGTGGGATCGTACCTTGTATCGTGGGCAGTCATAGAATCCTCTTCCTTTGTTGTGAACTTGATTGGAATGGCGAATGGAACAAGGTTCATTGCAATTGCAATGCACGGTGGAAGTTGAGCCAATTGATGCTAATGGATAAGATGTTGCGGAAGCTACCCATCTATTTTTCGGCGTGGCCATGGAGAAGATGGTGAAAAATCTGATGAGAAAAGGGGCAAGTTGTGAAATGCGAGGCCATGCACTTTTGCTGGTTGAAAGGTCGAGCTCTATACCCTCACCACAACATGAAAAGGGGCAACTTGAGAATGAGGTCGATGCTCTGCAACCTAGGGTTTCTTTGGAACCCTAGATAAAGCTGGAAGACGAGAAGGAAATGAGACCGATGGAGGGGTCTTTATTTTATCATTGTTTGAACCCTCACCACATATATAGTGTAGGGGCAATATCGACTTTTTACCTTACGCTGTTAACAACGTTAGGAATATTCGCCACAAATTCACCGGCAAGTAACCCGAGGGATATGTTTTTGCTTTTTTCAAGTTTTCAAGGGTATATATGCAAGCTCAAGGAATGTAGGGGTATATATGATATTTATGAAGTTTTGAAGGACTCATAAGTAAAAAACCCAACTTATGAGCAAAACACTCGTAACAGGTTGTTAGCGGAGGCAGTGGATCTGGCGATGGTGGCGCGGCCAAGGATGCTTGAGTTTGGGTTCTGGTGTTCCGCGACGATCGATCGGGGGTCTTCGAGGGTCGGGAAGGCTCGGGAGTAGGAGAGGGGGTTAGATCTGGAGGTTTGGAAGGCAAACTGGCCAGCAGAAGGGGGCCTTGATAGCGGCGATCGGTTTAGAGTGTGTTGCTGACATCGAAGAAGAAGGTTTTGAGGGTGGTTGAGGTCGGATTTGAATGTATGGTGGAAGGCGGTGGTGATTGGTGGTGTTTGGGAGGAGTGGGGAGGCTGGAGCGGCTTGGATGGCGGACAGAGGTGGTGGCTTAGGGTGAGCCGAGATGATGACCTTCGGCTTGCTGGTGAGCTGTGCGTAGGCGCTAGCTAAGCCGCGAGTGGCTAGGGCAAGCCGAGGGTGAGCCGGGCCGGAAGAAAGAGAAAAGAAAGGAAAAAAGGCAGGAAAAAACTAGGTAAAATTCTAGAAAAAATTGGGAGAATTAGGGAGAGAGGTGGGGAACTTCCGGCATGAGTCCGATGAGAATTGTGGCGGACTGTTTCCCCAAGGGGGTCGTAGATGGCTCTATTACCAAGTTGTTATGAGTGATTTTGCTCGTAACATCACGAGGGTTTTACTCGTGACTCTGGTGCCCTTATTCCGGCCAGAAAAGTATCTAGTGGCGGTGGCGCGGCGGAGAAGAGGGTAGGAGGAAGGGAAGCTAAGGTTAGGTTTCGGGTTAGGGTTTGGACAGGATGAAAATGGAGAAGCGGCGGAGTCCTAGGGTAACTAGGAGTTGGGGTTTTAGGAGTTTGGTAAGGAAGAGGAGAGTGGGGAAGAGGGAGGAAGGAAGGAAGAGGAAGGTGGCTGGCCAGGAGGTGGCGGCGCCTTGGGGTGACGCCCAATGGTGGGAAGCCGCGAAAGAAGGAATGGGTGGCCTAGAGGAGAAGGAAGAAGGAAGAGAGAAGGAAGGAAGAAGGGGGCAACCTCGGCCACAGCGGTGTCTGCGCGGGATGCCGCGGCTCACAGCCAACTTGACATCGGGGGCCGAAAGAGAGAGAGCGAGGGAAGGGACGGGGGTTAGACCAAGGCGAGAGAGAAGGAAGTAGCACCCGGAGGGGGAGCTGCGGTTGGATTTCTGTCATGAGCCCCTGGGAGGCACTTGTAAGCAAACTTTCTAAAACGATCCCTTCGTCAAGGGAACCAATCTTTGGTAGCCGAATCCTTTGGGCAGTTTTAATTGTGTCTTAATTGATTTCTTATTGAGATCTTGGGGTGTCACACCCCAACCCAGAAAACCCTTCCAGGTCGAGGCGTGAGAAACCTAAAACTGTTCAACATCATCAAATTGGCGCACCATAGTATAACTACTAATAAATTTAAACAATTACACAAATGACAATGATGTAAATAGCCAACTATTACAAACTTTGAATTCATAATAATGAATATTACAAACTTTCTCAAATACATGAATTTAGGGTTTACTTAATTTAGTCCTCAAATGCATCAGATTATGCCTCAATTTGTACATCATAATATGAAACTGTAAGAAAACTATGTAAAGCTCCCCAAAGCTCTAAGTCATCGACCACCTCGAGAATGTCACGTGATCTTCTAGAAGAACACCTGAAAGAAAGAACTGCAACGACTTGCATCGCCGATTTAGCCCAGATAAGGTGAGCAACAATGCACAGTAGGGTTCTACTCTATGTTGCACAGTAATGAAAGGAAACTGCAACTGTGTGGTTCTCCGCCTAAGCCTAACGTATTCCAAGGGGCCCCATAACCCCGTCGTTTCCCCGAGGGCTCCTAAGCTCAATCGGGCCAGGCGACGTGAACCGGAACTTAACAAACTACGGAAAAATTTGGCGAGGGTTCCCTCTAACCTAATGATCTCCCTAAATAATTCATCAAACACCCTCAATTACAAATTAAAGATTTAAGAAACCTCAAGCTTAAAGATATCAAATCCCAAAGTATAATATACAAAACCTCGAAGAGGGAAAGATGAAATACATACATTTATATAAGGATTCTGGGAAAAGACAAATCACCACTCCTCAAACTCCTGCCAGGCGCCGCCGCACCGCCAACCAACTTCCCGGTAGGGGCCGCCGAAGAGGAGCTAACACCTGCACCTACAAAACGCAGCCCGGGTAGGAGTGAGCAACTAAGCTCAGCAGGGAAACTACACTATGACACACAGAAGGAAGAGGGAAACGCAACAGTGTCGCCCTCTAGCAAGGCCTGGGTGTACACAGAGGCCTCATAACCCCACCGCGTGTCCCTGAGGTACACGATCATGGTCTTCCAGAAGAAATGGTCACATGATGGGTCACGCTCAGTAAGCAGGAAACCAACACTGCTAACTCACAAGCAGGAAATGGGCACTGCTGACAGGAAATAACACTTCTGAGTAGGCACATCCTCTACTCAAGAGTCATCACAACTGGACACCGGTTACACCTCATGTGAGGGCCCATCCCACTGACCTGGCTCGACCGCGTGGGTCGAGGGCCATTTTCCTGTTGATTTGATTCCGTGTCGGGTGCGATCGGGCGATCGTATGACAATTTCGACCCCAGGGGCATTTTGATAAATATGCTCCCTGGTGGTCAGTTTCACACCCGCGTTTCACACACGACCTTGAATTGATGTATGTGTTTGATTAGAACCTTAAGGGCACGTCCGATCGGGAAAGATCGAATCGGACGACTGAGATCGATTCTAATCTCTATATAAGGCCTGTCCCTTTCTCTCTCTTTCTTTCTCTTCTCCTATCTTTCTCTCTCTCTCTCTCTCTCTCCTACGGCTGTGCTAGGGCTTCGGAGCGCGGCTTTCGAGGAGCAGATTTCGACGATCGGAGTTGAGGGATCGGTGGAGGAGCTGCCCTACTTGCCCAGGTAAGTGTTTCTACCTCGATCTTGTGATCGGGTTCTCTTAGGATAGGTTTATTGTATTTTTCGCTGTACGAATACATGTTAGAATGTTATGTAGCTTATAGCATATGTGGTGTGGCTTAATTCAAGTATTCCTACCTTCGATTTCTGTATTTTAACGGCTTGTTTTCATATTATCGTTGTTTTTTCGGTTTTCGACCGTTTTGACCTAGATAGAAGATTTAACCATCAAAATTGTGATTTCTTTGCATCATTGGTTTCCCCATCGTTGATTATGCATGCTTGAAAAATTTCAATGATTTTTAACTTGAATTGATGGTTGAAATCCAAGAAATTGGATTTCCGGCACTGTTCTAAGGAACAGTGCAATAGGCCGGACGGTCGACCGTCAAGCGTTGATACGCTTTTTCTGGGCCTGATGGTCGACCGTCGGATCGACCGTCAGGCTCTGCTTGGTTTTTGGTCTCCCAGGGTCGATGGTCGGATCGATCGCGGGATCTTCTCCTTTTTGCATTTTGCCTGACGGTCGACCGCCGAATCGACCGTCGCATCGACCGTCAGGCTCTGTCTCCACTTTGGCTTCCCAGGGTCGATGTACTGATCGACCGCCGCCAATGTGTTTTTCCTCGTTTTTGTCTCACGGTCGACCGTCGGACCGACCGTGGCCTCACGGTCGACCGTCGCATCGACCGTGAGCCCTTAAACACTGTTTCTTGGCCTTTGTTAAATGGATTTCGTTTGCAATAGATACTTAAGCATGTTGGGAAGCATGCATGTTGTTTTCATGGAGTTTTCAAGGGATTTCTATTGAAATGGAGGATTGAATCGTGTGCTTATCCCCTTTGGGCGAATTGTGGTTTTAAGTGCATTTAATACTTGGTTTGATAAGTAGTTAAATGCTTATTTGGTTGCCTAGCGATTAACTAGCTGTGAGTGCTAGCAAATGTGGAATTGTGGAACCTTAGCCTCTTGCCGGCGAGTGCCGAGGGCTATTGTATATCTGTAGAACCTATAACTGATGATGTGGCATATAGAGACATCTAGGGTAGATGTTTGTATAGATTTATGCATTGTATGCATTAGAGGCATATGAGGTTAGGCATGCAATGGGTTGATCGCCGATCCGAGGCTCTCGGGTAGCTCGGATCTAGCTTTAGGACCGTGGATGGGTAGTAAGGATTAGGGCATGATTAAATTGAATCTCATGTTATCGAGGATGTGTTATAGTTGACTATGATCAATGTTTTGAGGTTTAGAGGTCGTGTTGTCTTCCCACGGCTAAGTGCTAAGGATGGTTGTCGATGCGTTCCCGACGTGGTTCCCCAAAGCATGGTTTTCCTGCTTGGGTATGGGTGATCCTGCATGTTACTGTTCCTTGGCCTATTGATAACATGTTCAGGAGAGAGGTTTCATGACAGGAGCCCTTGGGACATCGATAGGGTTATGGGACCCGTAGCATCCGTTAGACTTGAGCGGGGAGACAACACTGTTGTTGTTTTCCTCCTTTTAGTGTGCCGTAGAGTAGAACCCTACTGAGCTTATCGCTCACTCCTACCTGGGCTGCGTTTGCAGGTGCAGGCGCCAGTTCTTCCTCTGTAGAGCCGGCGAGATCAGCGTTTGGCGGCGCGACTACATCCAGAGGTGTCTGAGGTTGCTGGAGGATAATTGTTGTACTTTTGATAGTTTGTAATTATAAACATCTTCGAGGACTTTTGGGATTACTGTATAAAATCTTTCCCTTGGAGGAGTTTGATAAAGAGTTTTTGTATCAAATGTTGAATAGTACAACTTGATGTATTTATAAATTGGATTACTATTTCAGCTCTGGAATATAAATTGTTTAAAATTTATCTGTCTTTTCTGCATTGTATCGCACCAATTGGAGATGAATAGTGATAGGAACCCTCACGCCTCGTCCTGGATGAGTTTTCTGGGTCGGGGTGTGACAACTTGGTATCAGAGCAGGCTGTTGGTTCCAGGGATAGATTTAGGCTTGCGGTTAAGGTTTTGAGCGGGGATTGGGATAGTTCTAGGAGTAGAGCATCCCTGTTTGCTTGTTCGTGCTCATGTGTGTTATGCTTTTGCTTTAATGATTGATGTTGTGTTTTGATTTCTTACGGGTGTACACTTGTTGTCTCTGGTAAACGTGCAGATGTTTGGGAATCGGGCTAGCTGTCTAGTCTTGAGTCGTGGTAGTGCGCGCGACGAGCGTGCCGCTCGACGGGCCTTAGGGGCCAACGCAGTCGTGCCCCGTGTACCTGCACCAGAGCCAGAGCCGAGGATTGAGGTCATGGTGGAGGATGATGCTTCATTCATCGCCGAGGAGGTCTCTCCTCCACTCGACCAGCGTGCTGTTGCGACAGCGGTGGTTGACTTCCAGAGGCTGAACCCGCCTAGGTTCAGCAGTGCTGGGGGCGACCCAGCGGTGGCGGATGACTGGCTGGAGGGAGTCAGTCGCGTCCTTGACACTCTGTTCGTCCAGGATGATCGGGTTCAGGTCAGACTTGCCACGGATGATGCCACGGTCGACCGTGAGAATTTTTGCATGTGACGGTCGATGCGACGGTCGTTCGGGGGAATTTCTGAGCGCGACGGTCGACCGTGAGATCTGACGGTCGATCGTCACTATTCATTCAGCCTGCGCACTGTTACGAAAAATGTTGTAACTTTTCGGAGAAAACTCAGAATCACAAACCGTAAAATTCTCCAGAATCTAGACTTCAAGAGCTTTCCAACCATATATGGCACATTATCTGGTTCTTCATGACCAGGTACATTTTAATCTTTCAAGTTGATCCATGTAATCTTTTCAGCTTCTTTGCTCCTTTTTCCTGCATTTTCCACACAACTATGTGAAGCAACATATAGATATAAAAATAGTAATAAAGATGTTGATTAAGGATAATAATCTAGCAATTGAGATGATTATAAGACTATTCAGAGTGCACTTTCATGCACTCATCACACCCCCCAACCAGCTTATTGCTAGTCTCTAGCAATTTTAAGCACATAAAATCTTAAGCACACCAACGGTCGAAGGATGTAGACATGCATAATAAGAGTTCTAGCTTGTCAAGTCAATAGTGTTGTACACCGTACAGAGCACAAAAACTTCTTATACTCATACACATACTACCAACATATGAAATCAACTTCTACACTTCAACACATGCTAATCACCATCCAGCAGAACACATGTGTCGTGAGAAATAAATGTTACGTACAGAAGCAACTTCTACCCACCATTAGTCCAAACACACTACTATCTTCATAACCAATCATCCAACCCTCGCACTTTAAGTACAACATGCTCTTTTTCTTCCTTTTTTTTCAGCTATCAGACATTTTGCCTTTTTACACGAGCACTCTCCGCTTCATGAGGCGCAGAGACCCGGTTACTTAACAAAACACTGAGTCGTTTTTTTAGCTATTAGTGATTCTACCTTTTTACACGAGCTCCCCGCTTCCTGAGGCAAGAACACCCGGTTACTCAGCAGATCACCTAATAGGTGTTTAGGCACAGCTTAATCAAGCTCCAGAACTTTTTCTCTTTTTTTTTTCCTGCATGCAATACTCAACACTAGCTAATGCTGAAATCATGATCTAGATTGACAATAACATGCTCATTCCTTTGGTGGGTATAATAACCACTGCACAGAACGTGTTCTTGTGTGACTCACATAATGTTCTACCTTCATGTTATCACACATGCAATCAATGTATAGGCCAATCCATATGAATACAGCATATATAATACGCATAAAAATTTCAACTCATGTACAATTTAACACTATTATACCCACAAGGTAGTATGAATCAGGTCATGAATGTCTACACCCCCAACCTGAAATCAACATTGTCCTCAATTTGTGCATTTATCCACTAAAATATGTAGGAGGTGGCTATACAAAAATTTCTAGAGAAAGAGGAGATAAAGATAATTTAAATAAGAAAGAGGCCACCTGATAGAATAAGCGAATATCTCCTCAAGGATCCTCAGGGTAGCTGAAAACCTAAAAGAAAACAAAAGAAAAACATAAGACTGAAAATTGAAACTTAAATTTAAAAAACAGGTTACCTTGGTGGGTTGCCTCCCACCCAGCGCTTTATTTAACGTCTAGGCTAGACGTACTGCCAAGTTTATGGTTCAACAAAATCAACTGCATCCACCACTTCTGAATGTCCTTCCAAATACAATTTCAAGCGGTGCCCATTGACTTTGAATTTGCTCCCATTCCTTTCATTCTCAATTTCAACAGTCCCATGAGGAGATACTTGTGTCACTTTGAACGGGCCCGTCCATCTGGATCTTAATTTACCTGGAAAGAATTTCATTCGTGAGTTATAAAATAAAACTTTCATACCTGGTTTGAACTCCTTCCGTTGTATTGCTTTGTCATGATAGAGTTTGCTCCTTTCTTTGTAGATTTTAGCGTTCTCGTACGCTTCATTCCGCAGCTCATCTAATTTGTTCAATTGTATCTTTCTCATATCCCCAGCTTCTCTCATATCAAAATTCAGCTGCTTGATTGCCCAATATGCCCTATACTCCAACTCCACAGGTAAATGACATGCTTTTTCAAAAACAATGCGATAAGGGCTCATACCAATAGGAGTCTTATATGCGGTGCGATATGCCCAAAGAACATCATTCAATTTCACCGCCCAATCCTTCCTTGTAGTGCCAACAACTCGTTCCAGGATCGTTTTTATTTGCCTATTGCTCACCTCCACTTGGCCCGACGTTTGAGGGTGATAAGGAGTTGCGACCCGATGAGTGATGTTGTATTTCTTCAACAATGCATCAAACGCTCTATTGCAAAAGTGTGATCCCCCATCACTTATAATCGCCCGAGGTGTACCAAACCTTGTAAAAATCATATCTTTCAAGAATCCCACCACGGTCTTGCTGTCATTGTTCCTGGTTGCAATTGCTTCAATCCACTTAGACACATAATTTATAGCAACAAGAATATACGTGTACCCGTATGATGGAGGAAACGGTCCCATAAAGTCTATGCCCCAAACATCGAACAATTCCACCACTAGATTATTTGTAAGAGGCATCTCATTCCTTTTGCTTATGTTCCCTGACCGTTGACATCTGTCACACTTAGCAACAAAATTAAATGCATCTTTGAATAATGTAGGCCAAAAGAAACCAGATTGAAGAACTTTAAAAGCAGTTTTCTTACCTCCAAAGTGTCATCCACAAGTTAATTCATGACTAAATTTCAATATATCATCATGCTCATATTCTGGAACACAACGCCTTATTATTTGATCAGGACAATGCTTAAATAAATAAGGATCATCCCAAAAATATCGAACAGTAGACACATAATCTTTCAAGAATCCCACCACGGTCTTACTGTCATTGTTCCTGGTTGCAATTGCTTCAATCCACTTAGACACATAATCTACAGCAACAAGAATATACGTGTACCCGTATGATGGAGGAAACGGTCCCATAAAGTCTATGCCCCAAACATCAAACAATTCCACCACTAGATTATTTGTAAGAGGCATCTCATTCCTTTTGCTTATGTTCCCTGACCGTTGACATCTGTCACACTTAGCAACAAAATTAAATGCATCTTTGAATAATGTAGGCCAAAAGAAACCAGATTGAAGAACTTTAAAAACAGTTTTCTTACCTCCAAAGTGTCCTCCACAAGTTAATTCATGACTAAATTTCAATATATCATCATGCTCATATTCTGGAACACAACGCCTTATTATTTGATCAAGACAATACTTAAATAAATAAGGATCATCCCAAAAATAATATCGAACAGTAGATAAAAATCTTTTCTTTTCCTGTGAACTCATTTCAGTACGCAGAACATTACTAGCTAAATAGTTAACAATATCCGCATACCAGGGCTCTTTACCATTCACAGAGAAGAGTTGTTCATCGGGAAAGCATTCTTGGATGGGTTGTACATCCTTAGGGCCGTCCATGTGTTCCAGTCGTGACAAGTGATCTGCCACTACATTATCGCTCCCTTTCTTGTCCCTTATTTCCAAATCGAACTCTTGCAGCAGTAGGATCCACCTGATTAACCTTGGCTTGGTATCCTTTTTGGTTAGTAGATATTTCAATGCTGCATGATATGAATAAATAATAACTTTAGATCCAATCAAATAAGAGCGAAATTTCTCCAATGCAAAAAACAACAACAAGTAATTCTTTTTCAGTAGTTGAGTAATTGATTTGAGCATCATTGAGTGTACGACTTGCATAATAAATAGCATGAGAGACCTTATTTACCCTTTGTCCTAAAACAGCCCCTATAGCATAATCAGAAGCATCGCACATTATTTCAAAGGGCAACGACCAATCAGGAGGCATAATAATTGGTGTAGTAATCAATTTCTCTTTCAAAGTATTGAAAGCATCAAGACAAGCTTTACAAAACTTAAACTCACTATATTTGGCCAATAAATCACACAATGGTTGTGCAATTTTAGAAAAATCTCTAATGAATCTGCGATTAAATCCTGCATGGCCCAAAAAACTCCGCACACCTTTCACAGAAGTAGGGGGCGGTAATTTCTCAATCAAATCTATTTTTGCTTTATCTACTCCAATACCTTTACTAGAAATAGCATGTCCCAACACAATACCTTGCTTTACCATGAAGTGACTCTTCTCCCAGCTCAATGTCAAATTTGTCTCTTCACATCTTTTAAGCACCAAGGTTAGGTGTGCAAGGCAATTATCAAAAGAATTCCCAAATACAGAAAAATCATCCATGAATACCTCGACAAACCTTTCTATCATGTCGGAGAAAATCGATATCATGCATCTTTGAAAGGTGGCAGGTGCATTGCACAATCCGAACGGCATCCTTCTGTATGCGAATGTTCCAAACGGACAGGTGAAAGTTGTCTTCTCTTGGTTCTCTGGGGCGATAGCAATTTGGTTATAACCTGAAAATCCATCAAGAAAACAATAAAATGAGTGACCAGCTAAGCGTTCAAGCATTTGATCAATAAAAGGTAAAGGAAAGTGGTCCTTTTTAGTAGCTGCATTAAGCTTGCGATAATCGATGCAGACACGCCATCCAGTAGTCATCCTCGTGGGTATGAGCTCATTGTTCTCATTCTTCACAACTGTTATCCCTGATTTCTTAGGCACCACGTGAACTGGACTTACCCATTTGCTGTCAGAAATAGGATATATCACGCCAACATCGAGCAACTTAAGGATCTCTTCCCGAACAACGTCTTTCATGTTTGGGTTGAGGCGACGCTGGGCGTCCTATATAGGTTTGGCATCCTCTTCCAAAATAATGCGGTGCATGCACATAGTAGGACTTACTCTTTTAATATCTGCAATTGTCCATCCTATTGCAGTTTTATGCTCCTTAAGAACTCTCAACAATTTTTCCTCTTCCAATGGAGTAATGTCAGAAGCAATAATCACAGGAAGGGTTTCATTCTCACCAAGATATGCATATTTCAGATTATTAGGAAGAGGTTTTAACTCCAGCTTTGGTGGGGAAACTATTGATGAAACCATTTTAGAATAAGATTTGTTTAGCATGTCTAACCGAGATTCATCAAGGAAGCATGGCTGCAATGCCTCAAGGGCTGCTATAACCTCCTTTGCTCCATCGTAATTTTGCAACTCCTCCTTTTCCATCGTCAATGCCGCTTCCAAATTTGTCTTTACTTGCTCCTGCATGAAACTAGACAACACTAATGAGTCTAAAACATCTATTGAGAAACAATCAAAAGAGTTTGAAGGATAGGACATAGATTCAAAAACTTTAAATTCAACAGTTTCACCTAAAACTGTCATGCTGAGCTTACCATCCTGCACATTAATCATAGTCTTGGCCGTGGCCATAAATGGACGTCCCAACAAAATTAGTAAATTTCTATCATGTAAGGGCGCATCATCCATATCCAATATCACAAAATCAGCAGGGATAATTAATTTATCAACTTGTACTAAAATATCTTCTACAATGCCTAATGGATATTTAATTGAACGAGTTGTAGAGACATTGTAGTAGGTTTTAATTCACCCATACCTAACTGAAGAAAAACAGAGTAAGGCATCAAATTAACACTGGCTCCTAAATCAAGCATTGCCTCTCCTATCTTTGTATCACCAACAGTAACAGTAATATTAAAACTCCCTGGATCCTTAAGCTTGGGTGGAAGCTTTCTTTCTAGAACCGCGCTCACCGTCTCTGAAACCATCACTTTTTCATGAGGTTCATACTTACGCTTAGATGTACTTAGTTCCTTGAAGAATTTTGGAAATGCTGGCATGTTCCTGATCACATCAAGTAATGGTAAGTTCACATTAACCTTAGCTAGAATATCATAAATTTCAGAATATGACTTATCCATTTTGGCTTTCTTCAGGCGGCCTGGAAACGGAATCGGTGGTACATATGGTGCAGGGATGTTGTGATGCACTTCCGGGACTGCATCCGCTTCCTTTTCTTACTCAAAAGTAGATGTGCCCAGTGATGGCCTTTTCGTGAGTTCATCTTTTCCAACCTTCTTACTTTCATCATGACACTCATCAATAACTTCAGCATTAATCTTATTATCAATTATCTTACCTGAACGAAGGATAGTAACTGCATTGGCTTGCTCAGGTTGGCTCGGAAATCTGCCTGGAACATGGGCTCGTACAGCATCTGCAAGCTGTCCCACTTGAACTTCCAACTTCCCGATGGATGCTGCAACATTCTTCAATTCTACATCATGTCGAGCAATGGCCGAATCTTGTTGTTTCATCCTTGAGTCTATTTTCTGCATAAAAGCTAACATAGTCGCTTCCAAAGACGACTTAACAGGTGGGTTAGACTGATTAGCAGAAGGCATACTAGCATTAGCATTATTTTTTCATGAAAAATTCGGATGCTCCCTCAAACCAGGATTGTAAGTATTTGCATAAGGATCAAATCTAGGTCGCGGGTTATAAGCATTCATCAAATTAGCTTGTTCTTGCACATATTCAGGAAATTCATTACCAGAAGGACATTAATCAAACCTATGACCAACAATATTGCAAATTGAACAAACCTCAACCGGTTTTGCTTGTATGGACATCATAGCGTCTATCTTCTTGTTAAGGGCTGCAATCTGCCTTGCCGTGTCGTTGTTCTGGTTCAGCTCATAGATGCCTCTCGCCTTATTCCTTGTGTCTCTCTGCTGCGAGTTAGATCCTAGCATCTCATAGATTTCATATGCCTCCGGTGGTGTCCTTTTGAACATCGCTCCACCTGCAGCATTATCTGCCATAGTCTGACAAGAAAGATTTAGTCCATCATAAAAATATTGCATCTGATTTTCTAAAGAATAGTTATGATGTGGACATTGCATCAAAAGCATCTTAAATCTATCCCATGCTTCATGGAATGGTTCTCCATCAGATTGCTGAAAATTTGAAATTTGCCTTCTCAAGTTAGTAGTCATGGCATGAGAATAAAATTTACTAACAAACTTGTTATAAATTGCATCCCACGTAGTTAGTGATCCAGGAGGCAAAAACATCAACCATCTCTTCGCTTTATCCTTCAGGGTGTAAGGAAAACATCGCATCCTCAGCTGATCTTCAGTAATGCCACCTAGAGGAAAAGTCTGAATAGTAGCATAATAATCTTTCACAAACGTTAGTGTATCCTCAGAAGGTAAACCATGAAATTCAGGAAGCATAGAAAAATGTAGATTTTTAAGTTCATAATTCCTAGCCTCTGCAGGTAACGCAATGCACGAAGGTGAGGTAGAAATAGTAGGCCTCGCGTACTCCTCCAAAGGACGTAAATTGTTATTAAGCGCCATCTCCTCTTGTACCTCCTCTTGAACTCCTAGATCTGATGTGGACAGGCTGTCTTTGTTAGATCTTTTCTTCCAACCAATTTGATCTATTTTATCGTTCAAGGGCAACAACTTTTCTTTCCGTGATCAGCGACCTTGCATTCACTACTAATAAACTCTAATCAAATCCACGGCAACGCCGCCAAAATCTTGATGAATAAATTTTGTATCTTGTAAGTATACGAATCGGTGCAATCAGTATAGTAGCAAGACGAGTATCGTACCCACAGAGATTTATAGAGAGTATTAGAGTAAAACGCTAAAGAACAGAAAAGAAAGAAAATAAGGAAGGGAAAATAAGAAATATGAAGTATCGAAAATAGATGATCTAATAACGAAATAAGAAAACGATAGAAATATGATGGATGAATACTAAGGTTCCGATTTCACCATAACATCCTCATTCTATGCATTGAATCAATAAAGATTTCAGTTTAATTCCAAGGGCTCGTTCTTCTGATATGATGATCCGTTCGATCGCGGTCTTCACCAAGTACCCCTAATTAACCCTAGTTAATGAACCCATAACTAAGTGTTAACCAAGAATCCATTACGCTCTGAAGAACAATTAAGAACCAAGAAGTGTCTTAGCTTGAACCCGGCCTCGACTAAATCTCATTCATTCATAGATCCTGCAAGATTAGGGGATGAACCCTCACCCAATCTCACATAACACGATCTATAATACTTCTATTGGCCAGATAAAGGTATTTAAGATCTCAGTTATAATAATGAATGAAACAAGAAATATAAATTGATTAAATAAATATGATCCAATAACATAGAATGATTCAGTTAGGGCTACATTGGTACCTTAGAGAAGAAACTAGCCACTCATGTTCATCATGAAGACGACAAAAGTGTTGAAAGAAAAATAAAGAAAGAAAGACGAAGAAAACAAAACCCTAACGCGGCTTCCTCTCCTCCAGATGCTCCAGAAAAGTCCTCCAAAAGCTCCCCTTTGATAACCCTAAGTATCCTATTTATACGCCTAAACTCGGGTTAGATCCGGCTCATTATACGCTCCCTGCTGATCTGGCGGTCGACCGTGAGATCTCACGGTCGACCGTCAACTGTACAAAATAATTCGGAAGAGTGACGGTCGATCTTCGCATCGACCCTGAGAAGTATTTTCTTCAACAGAGGTTGACGGTCGATGCCACGGATGATGCCACGGTCGACCGTGAGAATTTTTGCATGTGAAGGTCGATGCGACGGTCGTTCGGGGGAATTTCTGAGCGCGACGGTCGACCGTGAGATCTGACGGTCGACCGTCACTATTCATTCAGCCTACACACTGTTACGAAAAATGTTGTAACTTTCCGTAGAAAACTCGGAATCAAGAACCGTAAAATTCTCCAGAATCTAGACTTCAAGAGCTTTCCAATCATATATGGCACATCATCTGGTTCTTCATGAGCAGGTACAGTTTAATCTTTCAAGTTGATCCATGTAATCTTTTCAGCTTCTTTGCTCCTTTTTCATGCATTTTCCACACAACTATGTGAAGCAACATATAGATATAAAAATAGTAATAAAGATGTTGATTAAGGATAATAATCTTGTAATTGAGATGATTATAAGACTATTCAGAGTGCACTTTCATGCACTCATCAGCCTTAGGGGCAGACGTACGGGGGAGGAGGCCAGAGCCAGCAGTTAGCACTTGGACCTCCCGTGTGCTTCGAGTGCTAGCAGCCTGGGTACTTTCGCCGAGACTGTCCAATGTTGAGGGCACAATACGTTCGTGGCGGAGCAGGCGGAGGTTGGCGGACACCAGGAGCCGGGAGAGGCAGAGGTCGCGGCGGAGGTCGAGGTGGGCCCAGAGGGGGAGTCTATGCACTTCCAGACCCCGAGTACCCAGACAGTGTTCAGCCACCTTTTCAGCCTTACCAGTACCCACCACCCCAACAAACTCTAGCTCTTCCACCAGTCCCAGTTGACCCTCCAGTCCTAAGAGGTACCTTTCAGCTTTTCAGTTCATTTGTAGATGTTTTGATAGATTCTGGGGCGTCTCATTCCTTTGTAGCTAGCGAGTGTGTGGCATTGTTAGGGCTATAGACTGAGCCACTTGGAGTCACACTACACCTAGACACACCGGTCGGCGGAGAAGCTCATGTTGAGGGCCTCCGTGTCTTTCTAGACCTTCGGGTGCTAGACATGGTCGGGTTCGACGTGATTCTCGGTATGGATTGGCTGACTTCATATCGAGCCGTCATCGACCGTGGCCGTCGCAGGGTGACTGCTTGGACACCTGACGGCGCTCGTATCGTTTTGTTGGGGGATCGCCAGTCGGCCGATTCCCTCATGTGTGGTTGTTTTCCCATGCGCGAGGGCCAGCTGTCAGCTTTACTGGCGCGCCTTTCCTTGTTCGCTACAGAGGGTAGTCAAGAGAGTAGTTTGCCTGCAGTAGTTTGTGAGTTTGCTGACGTCTTCCCAGACGAGCTACCAGGCCTTCCTCCTTCCAGAGCAGTAGACTTCCAGATAGATCTTGTATCGGGTACCGGGCCGATCTCTCTGCCAGCTTTTAGGATGGCACCAGCAGAGCAGAGGGAGCTGAGGGTCCAGCTGGACGGGTTGATCGACAGAGGTTTCATCCGTGCCAGCATGTCACCTTGGGCAGATCCTGTGTTGTTCGCAAAGAAGAAGGACGATACGCTCCGTCTTTGCATTGATTACAAGAAGCTGAACAGGGTGACGGTGAAGAACAAGTATCTGATGCCGAGGATCGATGACTTGTTCGACCAGCTCCGAGGCTCTTCGGTCTTTTCGAAGATCGATCTCCGTATCGGCTATCACCAGTTGAGAATTCGGGATTGCGACATCCCGAAGACGGCTTTCTGTACGAGGTACGGGTTGTACGAGTTCACGGTGATGCCGTTCGGCCTGACGAACGCACTAGCAGCGTTCACGGATATGATGCAGAGGTCTTCCGACCGTACTTAGATCAGTTCATGGTGGTTTTGGTCGACGACATCCTAGTCTACCATGTACCAAGGAGGAGCATGAGCAGTATCTGATGATAGTGTTGCAGTTGTTGAGGGGGCATAGGCTATATGCCAAAGCCTCCAAATGTGAGTTCTGGCTTCCTGAGGTACAGTTTATGGGGCACGTGGTGTCAGCGGCAGGCATTTCAGTTGATCCGGTCAAGATCGAGGCAGTGCTACTGTGGCAGGGACCGACGACAGTGTTCGAGGTCCGCAGTTTCCTCGGCTTGGCGGGTTACTACAGGAGGTTCGTGCGGGACTTCTCCAGGGTTGCAGGGCTGCTGACCAGGTTGACACAGAAGGCGGTCCCATTTGTTTGGGACGAGGCTTGCGAGCAGGCGTTCATCCAATTGAGGACCAGACTGACGAGTGCACCAATCCTGATAGTTCCAGAGCAAGGCGTCGGCTACAGTGTCTTTTGCGACGCCAGTGGGGAGGGTCTAGGTTGTGTGCTTATGCAGGAGGGCCATGTGGTGGCCTACGGTTCCAAGCAGCTGAAGACCCATGAGAGGAACTATCCAGTCCACTATCTCGAGCTTGCAGCGGTTGTCTTCACTCTGAAGACGTGCTACGGTGAGCGGTTCCTGGTGTACTCTGATCATAAGAGTTTGAGGTACGTGTTCATCCAGCGTGACCTCAACCTCAGGCAGCGACGGTGGATGGAACTTTTAGAGGACTACGACTTCGAATTGCATTACCACCCTGGTAAGGCAAACGTCGTAGCAGACGCTCTCAGCAGGCAGGCCAGAGACAGTCGGGTGACCTTGGCAGCGATGTCAGCTCGGCAGTGGCAGATGCTAGAGACAGTCAGTCAGTTCGGGCTTGACTTCGAGGACCGAGCGGCAGGTGGTTTCCTGTATGCTGTTCGCAACATTTCAGTTCTTTTGGCCAGAGTGATCGAAGCACAGGCTGGAGACCCAGAGCTCGTGGAGACCCGTGCTACGGTCGGCACCGAGCACGCAGTTGAGGGCTGGACAGTGTCGGCAGACAGCGGTCTACTCTTCAGAGGCAGAGTTCTAGTTCCAGCAGACCCCACGTTGCGAGAGGAGATCCTTCACGAGTTCCACCATTCCTGCTTTGCCGTTCATCCCGGGAGCACCAAGATGTACCCCGATCTACGCCGACAGTTCTGGTGGTGCGGGGTGAAGATGTGAGGACCTGTTCCTCCAACCCGGTCCGACCGCGGTAGGTCGAGGGTTTGATTTTGTGGTTTGGCTCGGTTGGCCTCGCAGTGCGATCGGTTGATCACATTGCTGTTTTTGGACCCCAAGGGCAATTTGGTAAATTGCCCCTTGGCGGTCGGTTTCACACCCGCGTTGTACACACACTGCTTCTGATTGATGTTTGTGGTTGATTAGATCCTTTTCGGCGTCCTCGATCGGGGATTGGATCTTGATCGGGCTTGATCAAGACGGACGGCTGAGATTAAATCCCAGCTTTAGTTTAATTAGTTTTCTTATTTTTTTTTCCTCTCTCCCCTTTTTCTTCTTTTCCTCCACCCGACCCTCTCCCTTTCTTTTCCCTTTTTCTCTCCTTTTCCTCTTCCTTCTCCCTGGCTTCACCCGTGCCCGACCCCTTCCCCTCTCCTCTCCGGCTTCCTCTCCTCCGGCCACCTTCCCCGGTGACGTGGAGGCGACAGCGAGGGCTCCCCTTTCCCTTCCCTTCCGCGGCAGCCCTTGTTCTTCTTCTCCGGCGAGGCCTTGATGGGTTTGAGAGCACCGGCGGCTCTCCGGCGAGCTGGTGACGACGGCGGCGAGGGAGGACGACGGATCAAGGAGGAAGAAGCTCGGATTTAGCATTTGAAGGTAGGGTTTCTACCTATATCATTAGGGTATGTTAGATCTAGGGTTTGGTTGTTAGATCCATGTTTATATTTGTGTTGTATGATGCTTATAGACTTGTTTAGCAGCTGATTAGAGCTTGGTAGGATTTGATCTTGGTTTTTATCCGGATTTATGCAAGGATTTCCTGGATTTCATCAAACCCCTATTTTTCTGTGAGCTGAGCTGTTCGAGCTCAGATCCCAGCTCATTCATGCATGATCTCGTGAAACTTTCAAGATGAAAGTTGTAGATCATCGAGTTATCTTTCATTTGCCACTGATTTCATGATTTTTGGATTTTCCTAAGATTTTTGATGAATTGTTTCCTAAACTGCTGCGAAACAGAGATTGAGAAATTGATTAGTCTAATATGTGGAAATTAGACTTCCATTAGATCTAATTCTTGGTCAGCATGCTCCCATTATATTAATCAATTTCTGATTAAGTTTGAGTTGAGGTTTAACGTCGTTTGGACGTCGATTTGCGAAGATTTCATGTTCGCTAAATTGTGGTTTACTGTAGCAATCCGGGATTTGGCTTCTTATTGGATCTTTGATGTTTTATCGGGTTTGATGCTTCAGGATTCACGTATTTAATGTTCCTAGTGATCTCTAGGATCGGTATGTTCAAATCTGTATTC
The DNA here is from genome assembly GCA_963920575.1 of Narthecium ossifragum. Lineage (NCBI taxonomy): Eukaryota > Viridiplantae > Streptophyta > Magnoliopsida > Dioscoreales > Nartheciaceae > Narthecium > Narthecium ossifragum. The sequence continues at coordinate 9,198,794 of OY986968.1, forward strand.
TCTCTGGCGAATAAATAACTAATTAGCTTTCAATTTGGAGAACATGCCATATCATAGATGTTAGTTATATATATGTGTTATATATACATGTTTAGCCCGTGTGGGGCTCGTGGTTGAACCAAGGGAGTAATGCCCCTTGGGATGTTTAGACTGATAAGCGGGCCGAAGGTGTGCCCTAGTTGATATTAACTTGTAATTGTGGCCTGTTGTGTATTGTATGGCCGGGGTTGTATCCCTGTTGTAGAGATTGTGGTTGACGGCTGTGGACGATGTTGTAATGCCGGAATTTCGTTTGAATGTGTAGTTGTTTGTTAACGGCCCGTGGGCGTCGTTATAATATTGTATAATTGTAGTTTAAACCTTTATCTGCTTTATGCATGTTTACCCTCCGGCAGGCTTGATGCTTCGCCTAGTCCGTGTATGTTGTCTTGGCATATTGTTGCATGCTACTATTCCTGTATTCTTGTGCCTGAGCATTGCATGCATTTGATTGCATTAGAAGCATCAGGCTAGGTGGTAGACGATGGTTTCGATCGTCGATCCGGGGTTCTCGGGTAGCCCGGATCTAGCCCTAGGGCCGGGGTTTGGGTAGTCGAGGATTAGGACGCGATTGTCATCAATGATCATGTTTGGTATGATTTGAGGATTATTAGGTAGTTGGACTGGAATATTATATTGTTTGAGGTTTAGAGGTCGTGTCGCTTCTCCAAGGCCAGGTGCTAAGGATGGTTGTCGATGCGTTTCCGACGTGGTTCCCCAAGGCATGGGAACCCTGCTTGGGTAAGGGTGATCCTGCACGTTACTGTTTCGTGGCCTCATGGTAACATGTTCAGGAGAGAGGTTTCATGACAGGAGCCCTTGGGACATCGACAGGGTTATGGGACCCGTGACATCCTTTAGACTTAGGCGGAGAAACGACACCGTTGCTGTTCCCCTTCCTTTCTGTGCAACGTAGAATAGCGTAGAACCCTACTGAGCAAGCTTTGTTGCTCACTCCTACCTGGGCTGCATCGGCGATGCAGGTCGATGCAGTCCTTTCCCTTTCAGGTGATCTTCTGGGTGTTGGCGCGCTATTCTCGAGGTGATCGTGGACTTGGAGTTTGAGGAGCCCTTGACGATACTGGAGTTTTTCCCCCTTTGTTATAGTTGTATATTTGCAGTTACATTAAATGTATAATTTCCCTCTTCGAGGATTTGATGGTCTGTATTAAATTTTGTAATGAGGGTTGATGGAAGCATTGTATCAGAACATGTATCAGATAGTAAGATTTGTGATTGCAAATTCATATTATTGTTGAATTTTAGAACTGTTAGATTTATCGTTTAAATTTATTGTGGAGATTATAATTGTACAGGGTTCAAATTGAGAAATACGGGGGAGACTCTCGTCATTTGATTTTAGAATTAGATTTAGGACCCTCACGTCCCGGCCTGGATGGGTTTTCTGGGTCGGGGCGTGACAGAAGAGGTCAGTAGCTGAGTTCGTTTCAAGATGCCTCACATGTCAGAAGGTGAAGGCAGAGCACAGACGGACCCCAGGTTTGCTGCAACCACTTCCAGTGCCAGAGTGGAAGTGGGAACATATAGCGATGGACTTCGTCACCGGGCTACCCAGGACACCGAGGGTGAATGATGCGATTTGGGTCATCGTCGATCGACTGACCAAATCGGCTCATTTCCTCTCCATGAGGACGACATATCTAGTTGCCAGACTGAGCCAGAGGTACATTGACGAGGTGGTACGACTACACGGCATCCCAGTGTCGATAGTGTAAGACAGAGATCCCAGATTCACCGGCAGGTTCTGGAGCAGCTTCTAGGACTCCTTGGGGACGACACTGACTTTCAGCACAGCTTTCCACCCTTAAACAGACGGGCAGTCGGAGTGGACTATCCAGATCTTGGAGGACATGCTCAGAGCATGTGTGCTAGACACTAGAGGTACTTGGGAGCAGCACGTGACTCTGGTGGAGTTTGCCTACAACAACAGCTTTCAGGCCAGTTTGGGTTTTGCACCCTTTGAGGCGTTGTACGGCAGACCGTGTCGCTTACCTGTGTGTTGGACGTAGGTTGGGGAGGCGTCCCTTACCGGTCCGGACATCATCAGAGAGTCGTCAGAGAGGTTGGCTCAGATCAGGCAGAGGCTTCGGACGGCGCAGAGTCGGCAGAAGAGCTACGCAGACCGCAGGCGACGTCCCCTGGAGTTCGCAGTTGGCGACAGAGTGCTACTGAAGGTGTCCCCACACAGAGGGTTGATCAGGTTTGGTAGCAGGGGCAAACTAGCTCCGAGGTTCACTGGCCCATTTGAGATCGCCAAGCGCGTTGGAGCAGTCGCCTACCAGTTGGCTTTACCCCCGCACATGTCAGCAGTCCACCCCACCTTCCATGTATCGATGCTGAGGAAGTACATTTCAGATCCATCTCACGAGATCAGCCACGACGACATTGAGGTGGAGGAGGATGCCACCTACATAGAGCAGCCAGTGTAGATCATGGACAGACGGGATCAGGTGCTGAGAGGCAGATCGTTACCATTGGTCATGGTCAGATGGAGGCATGGCAGTGCAGAGAGTCTGACATGGGAACGAGAGGATCGCATGCGTCGGCAGTTTCCCCGACTGTTCACCTCTTCAGGTAGTTCCTTGTTGTGGGCGTTGGCGCCCTTAGTTGTAGCCTTGTTTGTGCAGGTAGGCCTAGTTGATTCTTTTTCCCCGGCTTCATCCTTATTGAATTTCGGGACGAAATTCTTTTTAAAGTTGTTAGGTTGTGAGGGCCCATCCCTCTGACCTGGCTCAACCGCGTGGGTCGAGGGCCATTTTCCTGTTGGTTTGATTCCGCGTAGGGTGTGATCGGGCGATCGTATGGTAATTTCGACCCAGGGGCATTTTGGTAAATATGCTCCCTGGTGGTCAGTTTCACACCCGCATTTCACCCACGGCCTTGGATTGATGTATGTGTTTGATTAGAACCTTAAGGGCGTGTCCGATCAGAAGATCGGAGCTCGATCGGGAAAGATCGAATCGGACGGCTGAGATCGATCCTAATCTCTATATAATGCCTATCCCTTTCTCTCTTTCTTTCTCTTCTCCTGTCTTTTTCTCTCTCTCTCTCTCTCTCCTACGGCTATGCTAGGGCTTCGGAGCGCGGCTTTTGAGGAGCAGATTTCGACGATCGGAGTTGAGGGATAGGTGGAGGAGTTGCCCTACTTGCCCAGGTAGGCGTTTCTACCTCGATCTTGTGATCGGGTTCTCCAAGGATAGGTTTATTGTATTTTTCGTTGTACGAATACATGTTAGAATGTTATGTAGCTTATAGCACATATGGTGTGGCTTAATTCAAGTATTCCTACCTTGCGATTTCTGTATTTTAACGGCTTGTTTCCGTATTATCGTTGTTTTATCGGTTTTCGACCGTTTTGACCTAGATAGGAGATTTAACATCAAAATTGTGATTTCTTCGCATCATTGGTTTCCCCATCATTGATTATGCATGCCTACAAAATTTCACTGATTTCCAACTTGAATTGATGGTTGAAATCCAAGAAATTGGATTTCCGACACTGTTCTAAGGAACAGTGCAATAGGCCGGACGGTCGACCGTCAAGCGTTGATACGCTTTTTCTTGGCCTGACGGTCGACCGTCGGATCGACCGTCAGGCTCTGTTTGGTTTTTGGTCTCCCAGGGTCGATGCTCGGATCGACCGCGGGATCTTCTCCTTGTTCCATTTTGCCTGACGGTCGACCGGCGTATCGACCGTCAGGCTCTGTCTCCACTTTGGCTTCCCAGGGTCGATGTACCGATCGACTGCCACCCATGCGTTTTTCCTCGTTTTGGTCTCACGGTCGACCGGCGTATCGACCGTCGGACCGACCGTGACATCGATCGTGGCCTCACGGTCGACCGTCGGATCGACAGTCGCATCGACCGTGAGCCCTTAAACACTGTTTCTTGGCCTTTCTTAAATGGATTTCGTTTGCGATAGATACTTAAGCATGTTGGGAAGCATGCATGTTGTTTTCATGGAGTTTTCAAGGGATTTCTATTGAAATGGAGGATTGAATCTCGTGCTTATCTCCTTTGGGCGAATTGTGGTTTTAAGTGCATTTAATACTTGGTTTGATAAGTAGTTAAATGCTTATTTGGTTGCCTAGCCTATAACTGATGATGTGGCATATAGAGACATCTAGGGTAGATGTTTGTATAGGTTCATGCATTGTATGCATTAGAGGCATATGAGGTTAGGCGGGCGATGGGTTGATCACCGATCCGAGGCTCTCGGGTAGCTCGGATCTAGCCTTAGGACCGTGGCTGGATAGTAAGGATTAGGGCGTGATTAAATTGAATCTCATGTTATCGAGGATGTGTTATAGTTGACTATGATCAATGTTTTGAGGTTTAGAGGTCGTGTTGTCTTCTCAAGGCTAAGTGCTAAGGATGATTGTCGATGTGTTCCAGACGTTGTTCCCCAAGGCATGGTTTTCCTGCTTGGGTAAGGGTGATCCTGCATGTTACTGTTCCTTGGCCTCATGATAACATGTTCAGGAGAGAGGTTTCGTGACAGGAGCCCTTGGGACATCGATAGGGTTATAGGACCCGTGGCATCCGTTAGACTTGAGCGGGGAGACAACACTGTTGTTGTTTTCCTCCTTTCAGTGTGCCGTAGAGTAGAACCCTACTGAGCTTATCGCTCACTCCTACCCGGGCTGCGTTTGCAGGTGCAGGCGCCAGTTCTTCCTCTGTAGAGCCGGCGAGATCAGCGTTTGGCGGCGCGACTACATCCAGAGGTGTCTGAGGTTCCTGGAGGACAATTGTCGTACTTTTGATAGTTTGTAATTATAAACATCTTCGAGGACTTTCGGGATTACTGTATAAAATCTTTCCCTTGGAGGAGTTTGACAAAGAATTTTTGTATCAAATGTTGAATAGTACAACTTGATGTATTTATAAATTGGATTACTGTTTCACCTCTGGAATATAAATTATTTAAAATTTATCTGTCTTTTCCGCATTGTATGGCGCCAATTGAAGATGAATAGTGATAGGAACCCTCACGCCTCATCCTAGATGGGTTTTCTAGGTCGGGATGTGACACCTCAGAACCCGACTCGAGGTCGATATGACCTCTACAATCATCAATCAACAGGTGTTCGAGTCATCTAGGCCTATCATCGAAATCGGCTGAACACCACTATTCAAACATGAACCAAGCTACCCAACCTCGGTCCTAGGGCTAAATCCGAGCTTCCAAGTCTCGGGACGGCGACTCACAGATCGCCCACGCCCTAACCTTATGTAACTAATGCACAACTGGATGCATGCTATGTACATACGCAGGAAAACAGATAAGCATGCAACATATGTGACGATTAAATAAACAAGGTATGGGCTCGGCACCCTGCCGGCCCAGGGTGGTGAACAGTAAAACAGACCAAAGAGCTGCTACAGTGGTAACCCCACTGTAGACACCAATTTTGACTAAAGTCAAATTTTAGAGTATTTATGAAATTGCCCCTACTTGCTTCAGACATTCCTCGAATGCATGTTACCAGACATATAAGCTCAAACACATACATAACACATGTACATTGCTCTATATGTGACCCTCCATGGTTTTGATGGTATCCTACACAAATCGGGAGAGCAAAGGGCGTTTTGGTAATTTTACCCGCCCAAGGGTATTTTAGGAATTCAGGGCAAAATACATACATGGACTCTCTAAAATATCCCATCATAACCCTATATAGCTTTTACGGCATCCTACAAAAGCTACATAGATATAGGGGCATTTTGGTAATTTTATCACATCAAGGGTATTTTGGGGATTTAAGTGAAATATATTCTTACACTCTCTCCTATACTCCATCATGCTTTTTAATGGTTCAGATAAAATCCTACTTAAATTAAAAGGACTCGGGGGCATTTTGATAATTTTGCCCACCAGGGCTATTTTGGGAATTTTGACTATAATATGTGTTCAAGATCCCTACAATATCTAAGAAATATCCCCGTATGGTTTTTATAACATCTTATACAAACTGAAAGCATAAAGGGCATTTCGGTAAGTTTTACATTCTAGGGGTATTTTGGTCATTCTAGCCAAATATAAGCTTGATCCAGCTACAACATTCCAAAATAGTTCATGATGGTTTTGAAGGCATCCTTTATAAACCAAAAACATGAAAAAAGGTATTTTGGTGATTTAGGCCATCGGGGGTATTTTGGTCATTTTCCACGTACACATGACAAATATGCCCCACCCTTTAACGTATCATCTACTTTAGAGGTATTCTTGGTAATTTCACTCTCATATCATCCTTCTTAAAACTTTGATGGCATCCTACACAAGTTATGGGGGCAGAGGGTATTTTGGTCATTTTAAACCTATATGGGTATAATGGTCCAAAATATATGTAAAGGCACCTCTACCTGCTTTAGGGGTATGGGAAATTTTATATGCACTACAGATTTTGATATGTGCACTGCATCAAATTTTTTTTTATAATACCCATTATACGCTCACAGTTAAATCTCCACAGTACCCCTGTTTAAGAATCCAACAAGCTTAATGAGATGATTAGCTTCTACTAACCGTCTCATACCTCTCTCCAGTATTAACCGTCTCCTACCTCTAGCCATGTCCTGTTTCTGCAGTACCCAGAGCCCCGAAAAGGGATGTGCTCTCCTTTTCCCTCTCCTTCATATCTTCGTATACCTCACACCCCCACCTCTCACTGCGTGGACTTCCTCCTATTGCCTGCATTGCGTTAGACTCGTGGTCTTCGACCGCACCACTGGTCCTCACAAACCCTCGTACGTCTCATCTCCTCTGGAGTAGTATCTGGCGAAAGATGGGTTCAGATAACTGCTCCTTCGACCAGTCCCACGAAATGCCGGCGCCAAAGGTACTTCTTTTCCTCGCTTTGTTGCTGTTGATGGGTACAAGTTTTCCCCATTTTTGCTGTTTGACATGACGAGAATTAAGGTTCAAGCTGATGACAATAGAGCAGTGCATATTTGATTCTTCTTCCGAAGAGCTATGTCGAAATGGTCATATATTTTTCTTGTTTGATGTTGCTTATAATGTGCGCATGCACCGGTATTTTTGTGCGCATGTACTGATATGTTTGTGCGAGAAATCATTGCTATTGAAACTGCTAATTTTACCCCTTTTCGTCACATGACAAGGGGTACAGGGATGGGGAGGGGGTATCAGCATATATGTGAATGCATCATATATTTTCCTATTTTTCATGTTTTTTTATAATTTGCGAATCTACTTTTTTTTGTGTGCATGTTCATTTGTTATTTTGTGATCGTATACCCAGGGAATAAGCAAGGGTTCGAAACTGCTATCTTACCCCCTGTCATCACTTGACATGGGTTGCGAGTACAGCGCATCGTGGAAGATTGTGCTTGCACGAAACCTTTGCTCAACTTTCACGTCTAGTCCCAATTAGTAGCAACACTAGAAAGGGCGTAAATAATTGTAAAGTGTGCATCCAATGTAGTCCATCCTATATAGGCATTGTAAGAACATGATTCAGTGACTATTACTTAATACATGTTGTACCTACTGTGCAGGACGATGCGTCCACTGCTGGTAGTGGTGTTGGAACCGCTATTATTGCGAATCATATGGCTGATTTCACGACCACTTTGGTATGCATATCTACAATTCATCTCCATCAAAAAAATTGTAGATGATACTCTTACTCTTGGGTTTTTCACTACATGCAGATATTCTACAGTCGACAATCTCTTATCCAATGGACGCAGGAAGTCGGGAGGCAGAATGGGTCAGTCATAGTCGTGAAAAACTCGCAGGCTGGGGCTCCTGGCAGAAAACCAAGACTCACCTTAGCATGTGAGAGGAGCGGCGAATATAGGGACTCAAAACAGTGGAGAACCCGGAGAATGCAGAAGCGAAACGGAGGAAAACCTGTGACACAAAGAAATGCGACTGCCCTTTCCAACTCCAAGGAGTGAAGCTTGCAAGCAACGACGAATGGATGGTCAGGGTGGAATGTGGGGTGCATAACCACCCACCCGCCCTTCATCTTGAAGGCCATTCGTACACAGGGAGATTATAAGAAGAAGAGCAGCAAGTCCTAGTCGATATGTCGAAGAGTCTAGTAAAGCCTAGGGAGATATTGTACACTCTGAAGATGAGGAATGGATTGAATGTCTCGACTATGAGACACGTGTACAATGCTAGACGGAAGCACAGAGTTCTCGATAGAGCAGGCAGGTCAGAGATGCAACAACTCTTGGGACATCTACATGCCTATGGTTATACGGAGTGGCATACGAGTGACGATGACACATCAGTTGTTCGTAGTATATTCTGGGCACACCCGCATTCCATCGAGTTGTTGCGTGCCTTCCCCGAGGTCCTAATTATGGACTGTACATACAAAACCAACAAGTACCGTCTTCCCCTATTGTAGATAGTTGGAGTGACATCGGCAGGTAGCAAACTACGAATCACTCGCTTTGCAGCTTCAGTGTGAATCCATTGTTGAATGCATTTGACATGTCCTTTATATGATCTTCGCTGGAGAACATGCCTCACGTTTGTAGGCGCTTTTGCGTACCTTGAATCGGAGAGGGAGGGCACCTTCGCATGGGCCATGGACAAGTTGAAGACAATGTTGGAGGGTTGCATGCTGCCTCGTGTTATTGTGACTGACAGAGATTTGGGCTTGATGAATGCTGTGCGGACCGTGTTTCCCATGACCAACAACATGCTTTGCAGGTGGCACATAAACAAGAACATAGCAGCAAATTGCAAAAAATTGTTCGAGACATCAGTGAAATAGAAATCTTTTTTGGTGAGCTGGGAACTAATTGTTTGGTCTCCCACCGAGAATGAGTTTTTTCAAAATGTCGAAGCCTTGGAGAGATCTTTCTGCGGGTACAGGGTTGTTGTTGATTACGTGAAGGACTCGTGGTTGGTTAAGTACAAGGAGCTGTTTGTGACTGCTTGGACACGCCACTATATGCACTTCGATAATGAAACTACGAACAGAGTCGAGAGTGCACATGCGAAGCTGAAGCGACATCTGGGGACATCTAACTGCAGTATTGTCTCCTCTTGGGCAACGATCAATGCCCTACTCGAGCTTCAGTGCACAGAGGTCCTTGCTTCTTTTGAGAAGAGCAAGTATATCGCGCAACACAATTTCAAGCCAGCAGTTTACCGGGAGCTGAGGGGCTTAATCTCCTGGGACGCACTTACAATTGTGCACACAGAGTCAGTAAGAGCGGATTCTATTGGCCCAAACGATGTTGCTTGCGGATGTCAAGTCCGACGTACTCATGGCTTGCCATGTGCCCATGAGATTGCTGAATACAAGCGAGAAGGTCGGGCCATACCGCTGTCATGCATATATCGCCACTGGCGGAAGCTTGATCTATTGCCAACACCTCCCAAAGAGGAACCAAGCCTTTCATGCAAAGGTTCCCTTGAACGCATAGACAAACGGTTTGCGACATTGGATAATGGTGGGAAGATTCATCTACTAAGGAAACTAATGGAGCTAGAAGAACCATAATGTACTCCTTTGATAGAGCCAGAGGTGAAGACACGGACACGTGGTCGCCTGAGTGCGAAAGCGACGAAGCTTCTAAAATCCACCCGACATGGCTTCTAAAATCCACCCGACGTGACCCATCTGCCTTTGAATATGCCCCCTCCTTCAATGATATCAATGGTAGAAACTCCCAGTCTGTAAATAACACTGCATGTCCTGTGGGCCTCAGTGCCGCTGTGAAGAGCAAGACAAAGGCAAAGCCAGAAAGCAAGCCAAAGGAGAGAGTGATTCGGACTCGTGGCTGCGTACCTTCTACTTGTTTCCGTAATGATTATCTATCGCAGTTTCCAGAAGGGCTGAGGCCATACATAATGCATGTCAAAGATGTTAAACATGACGGTAACTGTGGTTTTAGAGCAATTGCTGGGCTGCTGGGCTACGGTGAGGACAACTGGGTCCAGATAAGGAAGGAACTTGGTTGTGAGTTGATGGCATTCAGGAAGGAGTATTGTGATGTATATCATGAGGGGGAAATGAGGGTTGCAGAGCTCGCAACTAGGTTGGCTTACTATGAGGACTTCTCTCCTACCGATGGGTGGATGACTATGCCAGATATGGGTCCGCTTATAGCTTCCCGGTACGATATTGTGCTACTCCACATTTCAGCAAGGCAATGCCTGACTTTCTTACCACTAAGGAGTCCTCCACAGCCGACCCTTATGCGCAAGATCATCGTTGTTGGGTTTGTCAATGGTGGTCACTTCGTGATGCTCTAAATGCAGCCGGGATGTCCCATGCCACCCATAGCCAGCACCTGGAAGAAGAATCGTCGTGATTGTGCTGTAGGCTGGGATACCTACGAGAAGAATATCAAACATTTCCTGGATATCATGGGCCCCGGCGTCGCCACAAGGGAAAGTATTGAAATTGACGGTGATGTCTCCGAGATGTGACAATGTTTGTGTCTTCTTGTCCGACTCAGTAGTTCCTTTATAATTTGTATGTATTTGATCTGCTGTTGACCGTCTAACCGCAAACTGATGTGTCGATCAATTTTTACATCGTATAGGGTTGAAGAGGAACGTCGGCATCCTTGTTAGCTGCTGCTTAGAAATTTACTATGAAAAATTTCTTTCATTTAGCGGGGTCTGAAAAGCTGATGTAATCATGTTCTTTTCTTCTATTGCAGTTAGTGTTCTTTTCCGCAAGTATATTAAGTGATATTGCTGTTTTGCAATCTTTTGCAGGGAGATGAACGTGTCACAGGAGCTCCTCACCCACGAAGTACAATGAACAGGAAGATGAACGTGTCGCACGAGCACCTCAACCCACGATCAAATTGACTCCATGTTTGCTCTAGTTTGGGCTAGTGGCTTCACCTGGGAAACTGCGACTTCGTCTGGTGTTTTTAAGCATAAGAAGAAATGCCATGCCGACTGACCCTTTGTGCTGTCAGTTTCTTCAAATCGAATGTCGCCTGCTATTTGCTGTATTGCTGATGTATCTGTAACTTGAAACAATGACAATCAAGTTTGATTTTCAACTATTGGATTGAAAATTTCGGCTGTTACCTTGTACATTCAATCCATTATGGGTGAATATATACGGTGAAGTTTTTATACGGGAAAGTGAATGTAGACTGATCTCAATAGAGGCTTCGCCCAGGAAAATGTTGATCAACTCATATGTGTGCAGGGCTGAAGCAATTCCCAATAGAGGCTTCGGCCAGGAAAATGAACTCATGTTCATCAAGGGTATACGACCAAGCTATTCCCGGAGGGATCGGTGGTTGTACACCGATCTAAACGTGTTAGAGCTGGTGTAATATCTAACCTTTTACCGATTCCGCCTATATATGGTTGCGCTTACCGATTTTGACTATATGGTCGGTAGTATGTCACCGATGTGTAAATAAATCCGCCACACTGACACTTCACCACTCACTCATCATAACCACATTTGACCCCCTTAACGAAGCCCACACTAATGATCGGGAGAGAAAGCTGACCGGCCGCTACTCCCGACGGTGAAGGCCTCGACATACGACCCCCTCTCCCACGAGACAGGTGACCGTCCCCCACCCCATCGCCGCCGAACCTCCGGCCATCGACTCCAAAACCGGTACGTGAGAAAGCTCTCCTCTCCGCCATCATCATCGTATGAATTCCATGCCCTAAATTGATACTTGAATACTAAAGTACAATGCACGCGACGATAGTGATGCTTATATTGCAAGAATCTTTGCAATGTCTTTCGTCGTGGAATGCCATTGATTGTTTATCGTCGGATTTGCACCCGAGTCGGCGGATTTATATTTGGCCTTCTTCCCGCACATCGGTGGTTATATAACGTCCATATAGAGTCCGGATCAGTAGTAATCCACCGATGTCAGTTCGTATCTTTCTTTGATTGGTTGTCTTCGTTTAAATGTCTTCCGCACATCGGTGGTTACATAACGTCCATATAGAGTCCGGATCGGTAGCATTCCACCGATGTCATTTAGTATCTGTCTTCGTTTTAAGTCTTGATCTGAACTTCTTTGTTATTCATTTACTGGTTTGGTTGTACAAGTGGCCGCGGCATGGCCTCCTCATCTTCCGCCTTGGGTTCGAAGTGCCAGCGCCCGACGGCGTCTCATCGGAAAAGAATGAAAGGAGGTGAGCCCTATACCATAGTGGAGGAGGCAGTGGAGACAGTTGCATCAGCGGAGGATGATGACGGCCCTATTCCCGGAGGGCCCGTGGATACGTCTGTGCTCACCGAGTTCAAGACTCACATTGCTTATGGCATATGGCGAGGACGGGTATGCTAACTAATTTAATTGTTAATTGTGTAGTGTTTTACGCGTCAATTCCTTAACTATCTCATTACACCTCTAATGCAGGAGCGCGGGCAGCCACTTAAGATTTACACTCACAGGTCGTCGACCAAAAGTTGGTTTGACGACGACGCGCTTGAATTTATGGAAGCCGTTAATGCCACAGGGTTAGGGCAGTTGAGGGAGTGCTCCTACCAGTGTATGAACAGTGTCGTTGTCTCAGCATTTGTCGAGAGATGGCACCCGGAGACAAATACATTCCACTTCCCATGTGATGAGATGACGGTCATCTTGGCCGACGTGGCTGCCATCTTGAACATTCCTGTGTCCGGCATACCGTTGGAGGATAAGAAGCTGAGTCGGGAGTGTGCAACGAAAATGCAGGTTGAACATCTCGGAGTGCACAAAAAAGATGCGAGCGTCGAGTTGAGGAAGTTTGGAGGGTATGCAATTCGGATGACATGGCTGAGATACAATTGCAAGGTTGGGAAGGTAGGCTTAGAGAGATCAATCAAGGCTTATTTACTCTATTTGCTGGGGTGTACCCTCTTTTCCGACAAGTCAGGCGGCAAGGTCCACATGTCGTTGTTGCCAGCACTGTTGGATCTTGCGAATGTTGACAAGTATGCATGGGGGGCTGCGGCACTGGTATACCTATACCGAATGCTTGGACATGCCAGTAGATGGGGAACATCCGGGATCGGTGGATATCTCACTTTACTTGAGGTATGCTATGTTTAATACTGATGAGCTAATTGTCAAAAGCTATAACATTGATGCCTGACTGACTTCAGATGTTGCTATGTCCTTAGGCTTGGATATACGACCACCTCCCTTCTATCGTGCCAGTGCAGCGTAATATGCGCTACATTTTGGGCCAACCATGTGTTTATCGTTGGCTGCATGAAAAAAGGCAAGGGGATGCAGAAAATAACATCAAGAATTATCGTGAGTGCCTTGATCGGTTGAGTGCACACCAGGTAATGTGTCTTATACCTAGTTCGTGGATTTACAACCACCTTCTTTTCATGTTCATTTTTTTGTCAACACCTAGATATGTTCATTTCATTATTGCAGGTGGTGTGGGATTCGTATCGTGATCATCGAGGTGGGCCCTTTCCTCGAGACGATATTAGCTTTTATTTTGGCATACTAAGCTCCCCGGAGTTCTATGAGCCATATCACCCAGACAGGGTGCTTCGACAAATGGGCATTCGGCAGGTCATCCCTGGTGAGCCGCTACGACCAACACAGTCCCACATGGGAGGCAATGAAAATGCACGAGGATATCATAGAGTCTTCCATTTCACGAAGCGGTTCTGGGACGACTGGCCTTCCCACGTGCTCAGTGTAACTAGGACAGGTGTTGCCGCCAGTAGGGGAGATGAATGCATGCCAGAATATATGCAATGGTTTAAGTCCATCTTCCATGTCAAGGTCCAAAATCCTGAAACCCAATCCGCTACGGCCGATTTACACAATGCGTACCTGCCTGCCACAGTAAGCACATTAGAACATATGTACCTTGTCCTACTTATTCTATAAGCTACGAGTGATTGTTGTCATTGTTATCTTCGTGCAGTTCGAGCGTCTGGTGGCAATAATCGACGAGACGCATGACCAGCTAGAAGCTCTGTCTGCTGAAGAACTACGAGACAGCTGGCGACGAATATATAGCATAGCTCACGGGCACCGCGACACGCGCCTCGCGTATGTGAGACGGGCGCGAGCCTCAACTAGCAACAGATGATCAATTTGCACATGAGCACACCCTGGAAGACAACACCTAGACAGAAAAAGACTCATTAGAATGTAATGTTAGCTTTTATTTCAATGTTGGTGTGTTAATTAATATACAAAATATTAATTCGGAGTAATTGTGAAGCAGCAAATAGTCGGCCATCGGAATTGGATTACCGATGGAATGATTACCATTATCGGTAGATAATTACCGATACCAGTATAAATGCTACGCCGATCAGCATTCTGATGCGGACGATTCCCTGACGGTATTCAACTACCGATCAACATTCTGATGAGGACGATTCCCATTTTGATACCCTCATTCTTGATGTTTTCTCGATATATCGTCAGCCATGATCAATTTTGCGAAGAAAAGTAGATGAACAAATTTCCCAAGGAAGAGATTAACAAATGAAAACATAAGCAGTGGTACTTACCGTCAAGCATGAAATGCTGATGAAAAGTCCATACTGCGGCCTGTTGACATCGTATACAACATTATTTCCTACCAAAGCTCCAGTTGTTTCCCCCTCACCGTCATCTCAGCACTAGATCATAAACGTAGACATGAACGTCACATATGTCTTGCATTTTTAATCTTCAAGAAAGATGTCGGTAAAGAGAGAAACAACTAGAGGTCTGATAAGCTGCTAAGTGAGCTTTCTTTGGATCTCCAAGGAGTTGTTATCTTTTGCAATTTGACTCCATGCTGCTAGGTTACAGTGATGCTTTTCAAAATTCAGATACATCACTCACTTGCTTTCCACTTACCCATACAGCATTATTTCCACTATTTGCATGTGAGTGATGTACTGTTTGCATGTGAGTGATGCTTTCCACTGTTTGCATGTGACCAATTTCAGTTCATTTCATTTTGCATGTGAGTGATGCTTGCCTCGAGACAAATGTAATATGGGAGGCAATGAACATGTGAGTGATGCTTTGCTCGAGACAAATGTAATATGCTCAGACAAAATCATGAGCAGTGGGGATTCTCTCTGACGGTTTAGGATCCATGAGCTAATCATTCGTACCAAAAGTTATGCTTAATAGTAGGGGGGCCCATTCCAAACACAGGGGCTGCTGCCTGGGCCTGTATGTTGGACGAGACGAATGCCCTGGGCCTAGACATCCCACTCGGCAGTCCCGCAACCAAGGCCTGCACTCTCCTATCTCCGGTATAGGTGCCATAGACATTTGATTGGCCACCAATAATGTTACCATAGACATTTGATTGTCCACCAACAATGTCAGTGATGCTAGACAGAATTTCTCAAACTATCATGTTCCCTATGCCATAGACAGGACAAGGCCACCCATCAAAGTTATGACAGGTTAATGAAAAAGTCCAAATTTCTCATACTATTATGTTCCATTTTGAACTGTTAGCATGTGAAGGATGATTTCCACTATTTGCATGTGACTAATGTTTTTCTCGAGAGAAATGTACATCATCGTCAAGCACATTTTGCTTTAAATAGAAGAGGCCTTACTCACTCACAAGCACATATATGTAGCTTACCTTTAATGTGTAAGTAAAGGGAGACTCTAATGAGCATTAGAGCTATGCCAAATGAGAGAGTTTTTTTGCCCATGTCTACCGATCAGCATAACAAGCATATTGCTATGGTGACGCCGGTAAAGAGAGAAACAGTGATGAACGACATGGCGATCGTGCCGGGTCCCGGACCCTTCATGTCTAGGACCCATGGTATGGATTTGAGCCTATAATTTTTGCAATTTACATACTAGTGGTAATTCATATGTGCAACAGCTGGTGGCAAAATTTTCTTCTATTGCTTTGCAGGTGACGCACAACATTCACATTTTGCTGGCCGGCAATCGCCCAGGGGACTACACGATCTTAGACATCGCCAACACTTTGGCATGTCCTCTGCGAGATCATGTGCAAGAATGGACTGAGTCGGAATATATGATGTTACTTAGCAAGGGGTTCTGGTTGCCAGTAGGTGTGAGGTGATGGAAGAGATCACGTGAAGTAATCTACTTGTGGGTTGTCCCCCTCGAAAACGATGTTAACATATTAGTTAAGCTGCCTTCATAACTATTATGTTCCTAACCCGTTACACAGATTTTATAAACGCGATCGCGATCGCGATGAATGGTCTGTGACCATAGCAGGGCATCATCCAGCTCGCCGGCGGCTTCCTCCATCTTGGCGGGGCGGCGCCTACCACCATCCATATCAGCGGCGCGCAAGACATCCCATCCATCTTCGTGGGCTGGCGGCTTCCTGGTTGATTCACTCCCCTCGTCGTGCTTCATCAATTGGTTCATTCTCCAGCTGGCCGGCGGCTTCCTCCATCTTGGCGGGGCGGCGCCTAACACCATCCATATCGCCGGCGCGCACAAAAGGTCTTGCACAAGAACGGTCCCATCCATCTTCGAGGGCCGGTGGCTTCCACCATCATTAACTCCCATCATTGTGCTTCATCAATTGGTTGATTGAAGAACAATGCTGACAACCTACTTGCTGGATAGGTATTAGCAAATACATCGATTCTCTCTGTGTTGAGCTGGTTTCGGACGGATGTCACATTCGTCTTCCTCTGCATCTCCTCGTCCGCTTCTGTTAAGGTGTACATGTGGCCTCAACGTCGTGCGGCGAACCTCTTCGACTTCAAAAAACCCCGGTCACATCTTTTATGCATGCTCGGATCGTCGCAATGGCTGTGGTTTCTTTTTCTGTGAAGATGTACTACTTTCCACTCCCGGTCCTACTTCACCAACTGTTTCTTCACTCGATGCACGATCAACCGCTGGCAAAGTCACAGAGGACACATTGGGTCTTAAATTCAACTCATATGTATGTGACCAATTACGCGAAATACACATCGTTGTTTGGGTTCTAGTTATTGTGGTAATAGCAATTGTTGTAAAAATCTTTTTCTAACGGATGAACATGCTCCTGAACTATCGGTGATGACACTGTGTAATGGTACTGAGTATCTCGTGTTGAACATGTTGATGATGATTGTGTTGATTCAGATGTTGTATCTATATTGCTAATGTTGATGATTCACTCGATGCATTATTTACATTCCACTTTAGTTTTCAATCATTTTTTGGTCAGTATATAACGGTTGTTATATACCGACATCCACACTTTTGACCGGTACTAAACTACCGACGCGAGCATCCTTCGGTCGTTAGCTAACTATTGATGGTTCTATCTAACGGTCGATAGTAGAGTTCCGATTGCGGTATATGTATATATGTAAGCATACCGATCATTTACTATGTTTCGAATATCGTTAGGTGTATACCGATCAGGGAATCCTTCCATCGGTAACAAACCACAGATAAGTTTATATAACAGTCGGAACTTGTATAACCGATCTTTGCAATTTACACTTCGCGATATATCTCATTACACAGATATTGTTAGTAACATACCGATCAGGAAATCCTTCTGTCGGTAGTTATATACCGATATTTGCACTGTCCTATCTCATTACACAGATAAGTTTAAGGCATGGCATATTGGTCGGTACTCCAAAACCGGCAAGGGCAACAATCTATCGGTTGTAGAGAACCGATTGCGGTATATGTAAGCGTATACCGATCAGGGAATCATTCTATTTTCGGATATCTTTAGTAGTATACTGATCAGGAAATCATTCTGTCGGTGACGTAGTAGCGATAATGGTATATAACGATCGGTACTATTATACCGATCTTTGCAATGTACACAGTAGCACAATATCTCATTACACAGGTATCAATGTCCTGTCCAAGTAATATCCATAACTCATGTTTTTACAGTCTTTGCTAATGAGCTATGCCAAGGAGTTGTTGTTCTCCACAACATCTAGATCATCCATTCATCCAAAATAAGTTTTTACATTGCCGATGGAAGGATATCTCTCAACTAATACACCCTCTGGTGTTTTTTGCAATGAAATACAACAAATCATTAATGGACCATTTACCAAGGGGCACACCCTGGAACATAAAAACAACAGTCGGTACTTGTCGAGCATTTACCAAGAGATAATACATCATCGTCCGGTCTTCTGATTGATTTCTATGACTTGATCGGTTTGTGCAAGCGATCGGCATTTTGATACACCTGGGAAACTACTAGTGTATGTCAGTGACTTGAATGTGCAGAGTGTTTCGATCAACACCGTCCTACTTATTTTGTCGGTTCTGACCGTCTACGATAATTTTGGCAGCTACTTCTGCCCTCAACCTCACCATATCTTCGTCATTGAAATCAAGGGGCTCGCCTCTATAAAGTCGGCCAATGTACTCGATGACGAAAATGCCGCAATCCAATCTGCAAGCCAAAAGTACAATGAAGTGATACGCTAGACAGAAAATTGCATATGACATCGGACGAGATTTATTGTATAACGTACGACAATCTTTGCTGTCGCGGTCCTTGTAAAGTGGAAAGTGCCCACTCGCAACCACGTGTCAGTGACTTGTGCTTATTTCGCATATGAGCACGTACCCACGAGGCCTACGCACACAAATTCGAATTAGAGATACACCTTCATGAAAAATTAATCTATTAAACCGTAACTTACACATACAAACCATTTCAAGGGCTTCTGCAAAGAACTCATCGGCGGCAATCGAGGTGTAATGAAACATAGCCTTGTTTGCTATGTCGACGTACAGTAGATGCCAGTGGTTGTTGGAGTTCAATGGGATGAACCACAATTGCATGTCCGATAACTTCCACTGCTTCAGCTGATCTCTCAGTAGTCTATTGATCTGAACTTGCTCGCCCCCCTTCACATATCTCTGCGACAACAAAAAAAAGCACCATGTGTTTATCGTTGGCTATAACAAACACAAAAACCGAAAAAAGAGAGTTAACCTGCAAATATATGATTTAGTCTGCCTTACATGGAGGTAGCTCCTAGAGAATGTCGAACGGACTGACCGCGTGGAGGCAAATCGTTGACCATCCGCGTACATCGTCATCATAACGTCCACGACGTCGTCGATAACTTCTGCCTTGCTCAATAGGTCAAGGATGTGCTAAGCCGTCAAATGTACGTGTGGCCCGTCCCATGCAATTTCAGTCACGCTGAAATTGCAATTGAATTGGTTAACATCAAACCACATCATGAAGGGATACTGTAGGTTGTTATGTAATTATTGGATTGAAATGCTCAATACCTTTTGATACCGTCAAGGTATTCAAGAATGATAGTCTTTTCACCGGCCTCAATCTTATCCAGACCCCGGAATCTTTTACATTTCGTCATCTATGCATAAGAACACTCATTAGTAATAGAAAAACTCCGGCGATTCAGAATCAATTATAAACTCCGGCTATCAAGTACCTGTCTATGAGACACTTTCACGTCTTTTATCACTTGGGGACATGGTTCAGTGGAGTCAAGATCTTCAAATGCCGCTTTCCCGCTCCCCTCGGCACGATGCACCGTGTCTTCTGCCGACCCTCCATCAATCCGAGCATTGAGCATCTGGAACTGAGATTTGAATGCGGCATTTTCTTCTGTTAGTGTTTCAATCATCTTCCGCTGGACCTCCACTTCCTTCCTCAAAACGGCAATATCCGTATCCTGATTAGAATACATCCCCGGATTATTAACTGCTAGTATAACCGATGAGCTACACAAGTTATGCTTAATATGATTGACACATATTGTGCGTGTACCTCTTCTTCATTGGGCCGACTCATGGAAGAAGAAGGCCCAGCGGAGTCTATGTTACCGCTGCGGAGAGCCTGAGCCCGGCGGGTATCCACTTGTTGTAGCCACAACTCCTCTTCAGTGGTCAACATCAGCGCAGGAGGGACCTGAGTAAAATGGGTGAACAAATACAATAGTCGAGAGTGCACAGGTGGTTAACTAAACGTGCAAAAAAAAGATGAGTAATCGTACATCCTCTATCGATAACCACGCCTTTGACTTAGCCAAAGTTTTCGATTTCTTTCTTGCAACGCCGACCCACTTTTTCATCCGTGGGAATGCATTCGGCATTAGAGCTTGATTACATGCAGAGGTGTACTCATAATACCAGATCTGCATCGACAATAGACACTAAATGATCTAAGTGAGATGTGAAATAGGTGAAGCTGCAGGGTTAGGTCAGTTGACTAACGCACCATGAGCACGAAGGGACAACCGTTTAGATATATATATGTGGCCCTCCCTCTCGTCGGAACATCCTCAAGAGCTTTCTTACGGCTTGCCAACTCTGGAGCCGTCAGGGACAAGCAAACTAGCAGATGCCGGTGTACAGCACCAACCCAGTCATAGACCCAACTGCCCTCAAGATCACTCAGATATGTCGCTAACTCCGGCGGGCAGGTGTAGTTGCTCCTCACAAATAGTACGCTGGTGAAGACGAAAAGTACAAAAAACCGTACAGTGTCCTCCACATCGTCTGCTTCGTCCGAGCCAGCGAGACTATGAATCACTCGCTCAAGGCACAACCTATTGAGCGTCTCACCAGCCCGTACATGCCTTGTAACCCAAAGCGGCAGGTCAACTTTGGGTTTCGATTGCCGGTGGCCTGGATCCGTCCTCGGATCAAAAGCAATGGGTTGGCCCCCTGTCAGAAGGCCAAGAATGAGCGCAGTCTCGAAAGCCGTCAGTTCGACGAGCCTAGGACCCAGCTGGAAGGACGCTCCGTGCCTCCATGAAAGGAGGATCTCGTCCAACAGCACTCTGTCTTGATCCATGTCGGGCAAGTCAAACAGGGCCTCGAAAGGCGTCCGAGCGGCAACCGATAGATGTCTATCATTTATGCAGTTCTTGATGATATCTGCAACCGCTTGCATGTTACAACGGCTGTTACACCTGATTGGGCGATAGACAGGTGCATTCATGTCTGTGACAATGAACAAACATTAGAGCAACATTTTAACAAAAGTGGTGCGAATGTAAAAGTTCTAACTCACGTAACAGACTTAAGAAAGTGCGATTGTAAAATGTGCGCATCTAACACTACAAATGACGAAAGGCTAGGGATATCGTATACCCGTGGGTGGGAAGAATGGGGCATGTATATAAAGCGGAACATGCTCAAATGATGAGTGTCGCGGCGACTAAGGCTACATAAAACAACACATTCCAATTGAGCACCGTCTCATTCCACATTTGACTGACAGTGTTTCACCATCATAAAAAATATTCTCATCTCATAATGTCAAATTCAAAGTTTAACAGAGACATACATGATGGCTATCAAGCCTTGCATTGTAGTATGTAACACTTGACTATGTGCATTTCAAAAAATACCAATTACAAAAAATTCAAGCCTTAAAAAATATTCCAATTACAAAAAAATTCAAATACAACAACGATCAAAACCAAACTGACTATGTGCATTTCGCACATGTCGTCACGCAATACTTGGACTTTCACCGTGACCCCACAGCTGCTACACCCACCAAACGGTAGTTCAATATGCACTGCACATCCGTCTACCACAAGTTAGTCCCAAACAGATGGTTTAGTGGGGTGCTTCTTCCTCCTCAGAATGAAAGTGAATCTGAAAGAAACTTATAAGTTGTATTTTTCATGAGCCAAATCAGCACATCTAAAATGAAGAAATATGATACCGGCCCTTGGAAAACTAGGTATCATAAAATGAACGAAATCAGGATCTAAAGGATGTATAAGATGCCAATCCTGTAAACAATGTGAGATAGCCTACAAGCAACACAAACTGAGTTCAACAGTTCTGATTTTAGATGGCTCGATCATATACAGGGTGCTTATACTTTTAGTCCACCCTACAACAAAGACAGTTCCAGACCTGGCAAAAGGTTCTTATTCTTCAGGTATGATTAAAACTAGATTTGATGTGCTTTGGATTAATCAAGTGATGATTAAATTGATTTCAATCTTATCAATGTCAAGGCAGGTTTCTCCTCGTCATTTGTTTCTCTCTCACTGCTATCAAGTGGTGAATACTTCTTTCATCATCCTCTGCCCTACTTTTTTGTAGATTGATTGATTTCAGACCTAGCCCCTTGGAAACTTTTCCCCCCATATGCTTTCCTATTATTTCAATTCTTCCCCTTCTTTCTGCACTTCTTCGTGGCATTGCAATCATTCTTCATCCTTCTTCCCCTTCTTTCTGATTGATTTCAAAATCCACCAGTCTTACCTCAAATCCTTCTTCATGCTTCTAACATGGCATTGCAATCCTAACTCCCTAAAATCAAATAAACAGCTTGTAGGACTCTCCAGCACAGTAGAAAAAATATGGCTGAAACTTTAACGCCAGCAAGTGAAGAGCCAAAGCACCCTCACAAGTTATATTTGTCAGGAAAACCATTTCCAAGCATACTCAACCATTTAATAGAAACATGATGGTCTCTCCTATCCCAGATAATTAGCAATATCAAAGACCTTCAAGTGCACGAGAGAATTCGTAAAGGAATCCGGTTTCGAAACCCTAAGTTGCAATGCAAGAGCGAGAGAGGGAGATGGGATGAGAGCGAGAAAGGTACCTCTTCCGCTCGTTGTCGTGTTCGGATCTCGACGAGGAGTCACCCTGGTCAGGTAGCGCCGGAGGAGGTGGCACGTCGGTGAGGTAGAGCCCGAGGAGGCACGCCGGTGAGGTAGAGCCCGAGGAGGCATGCCGGTGAGGTAACGCCGAAGGAGGACCTAGCGCCGAGTCAAGAGAAAATAAGGAGGAGGAGCTGGCGCCGGATGGGTTCACGGGTGGTAGGACAGGAGAATAGCTCAGGGGGAAGAGCTACCGCGAGAGGAGGCAGCGCCGGAGGAGAGGGTTTAGCGATAGAGGGAGGGATTCCGCCTCTTTACTCTCATAATAAAGCACGTTTCTTAATTAAAGGATAATAACGGGATATATCAAAAAACGTACACGGTGCACTTAGCATTCGACGGTGCTTTAAAAATCGCGTCCTGTGCACTTAGAAAAACAGGTGCACTTAGTAAAACCGATTGTGCATATAACATGACCCTAGGGGTATTTCGGTCCAAAAACATATATGACCTATAAAAAGGGTATTTTGGGAATTTACCCTTGCCCAATGGCGTTAAGGTATATTACAACATGATCAAATATTTGAAATTCAAACAAATATATGAAATTTAAAATTCAAAATCAAAATCAAAATCAAATTCAAAGTTCAAAATTTAAAATACGAATAGATCCTCACTCCACCGGAGACAAAAGATATGCACATGTCCTAAAGTGTGGCTCCAATGTAGATTTTGAAATTTGAGTAGATGAAATCTAAACTCCACGTATCTTCTCAAACCAACCTAAATAAAAGTGTGCATGTGCATACCTACGTCCAAGCTTTCTATCAGCATTATAAAAATGTGACGTGGCATCATATAATTGGAGTAGGGTGTAGCTTAAGACGAAAGTTCTGAGTGAGCAACATACCATTCCTCCCAACAAACCTGATCTCCTCTCAGCCCTCCTACGCACACGTGTTTTCCAAGTATTAAAAAAATAATGAAATAAATGAGAAGATCTGATCTCATCCCAAACTCTCAATCTCTTAGCCGTGAGCTTCTCACGCCAACAACTTTTCAAATTTTGGAAATCCCCTCTAAACCTCTCCCAACACCTATAAATAGAGGGGGAGGGGGTGAAGGCAGAGGGGACCTGGAGGCATTTGAGAGCAAAGCCACACTCTGAAAGAGAGGAGGCTGATCTCTGAAAATCTAAAATTTGTTCTTCGCGTTCTTCGTGTTCTTGAAAAATCTTCAAGAATCAAAAAAGCCCACGTGGACTTAAATCTACCCGCTAGGAGTTGCTATTGATTCTTGAAGCTCTTGAAAGGTTAGCGAGACCCGGGTGGATCCAGATCCACTCGCAGGAATTAGCTAGCAGTTTTTGAAGTTTCTTCAACTCTGAAAATCCTTCATCCTCCATGGTCCTACAACAGACTCTTCAGCTCTTGGGGATCCCCTGTCGCTCCCCGACCCGCGAAAGCCCAACTGGGTCGGACGACGCGAACCGGAACCTAACAACTGCGGAAAAATATTGGCAAGGGTTCCCTCTAACCTAAAAGTCTTCCTAAACAATTCCTCAAGAAGCCCTCAATTACAAATTAAGGATTAAGAAACCTCAAGCTTAAAGATTGCAAAACCCAAAGTATAATATACAAAACCTCGAAGAGGGGAAGATCAAGTACAAACATAAATACTCTCCCGTAGGAGGCTAACTACATAAGGGTTATGGAAAAACAGATCACCGCTCTTTAGACTCCGTCAGGAGCCGCCGCACCGCCGACCAACTGCATGGTAGGGGCCACCGAAGAGGAGCTAACACATGCACCTACAAAACGCAGCCCGGGTAGGAATGAGCACTAAGCTCAGCAGAGAAACTACATTACGACACACAGAAGGAAGAGGGAAACGCAACAGTGTCACCCTCTAGTAAGACCTGGGTGTATACATGGGTCCCATAACCCCACCGAGTGTCTCTGAACGTAGGAACCCAACACTGCAAACTCACAAGCAGGAAACCAACACTGTCGGCAGGAAATGACACCGCTGAGTAGGCACACCCTATACTTAAGAGTCGTAGATCACTGGACACCGGCTACACCTCAAAACCCGACTAGAGGCCGACACGACCTCTACAATCATCAATCAATAGGTGTTCGAGTTATCTAAGCCTATCATCGAAATCGACTGAACACTACTATTCAAACATGGACCAAGCTACCCAACCCCGGTCCTAGGGCTAAATCCGAGCTTCCAAGCCTCAGGATGGAGACCCACAGATAACCCGCGCCCTATCATTAGGCATGTAATGCACAATCAGAATGCATGCTATGCACATACGCAGGGAAGCAAGTAAGCATGCAACATATGTAACGATTAAAGAAACAAGGTCTGGGCTCGGCACCCTGCCGGCCCGGGGTGGTGAACAGTAAAACAGGTCAAGGAACTTCTACAGTATAACTCCATCAACTGTAGCCAGTCCGCCAAAAGACAGCATGTAAGCAACCCCGACAAAGAAAACTAGCAGTACAACATGCTATCTAAACATTCCCGGAGTCGTCACTCCCCCGGTTCACCACTACCCCTCATTATGGGGCTAACATACTCAAGATTATGTACAAGTTTATAAAGCGGTAAAGAAAACCGCATACGCAAAGCCCCACGGGCAAACCCATATCTCTCTCCCAGAGAAGATCAAGTCCAAGATCCACCCGAGAGCCCCACCCGACACAACTGTAGCCAGTCCGCCAAAAGACAGCATGTAAGCAACCCCGACAAAGAAAACTAGCAGTACAACATGCTATCTAAACATTCCTGGAGTCGTCACTCCCCCGGTTCACCACTACCCCTCATTATGGGGCTAACATACTCAAGATTATGTACAAGTTTATAAAGCGATAAAGACAACCGCATACGCAAAGCCCGGGCAAACCCATATCTCTCTCCCAGAGAAGATCAAGTCCAGGATCCACCCGAGAGCCCCACCCGACACAATATTGTCCGCTTTTGGCTCACCGCAGAAATTTGAGAAAACTTCCCAGTGGGTCACCCATCCTGGGACCGCTCCAATGTCGAGCACGCTTAACGTTGGAGTTTTCTGACGGATCACTACCATGATGGCTTTAAAACGCGTTGTGTCTTATAAGGGTTACTAATATACTTATTATCTACGTGGGGTTGCTTACCTGGTTACCTGGTTCGGCCACACGCCCTCCAGGCGAACACCGACACCCAGTACCCCGGGTCTCACATCGTCCCAGTCAACCGGAAGAGATCGATCTTCTCCTCCATAAGGATCGATCTTCTTCATGACTCGGACTCCGCCCATGCCAGCCAAACAAGGATCGATCTTCTCCAACAGAAGGATTGATCCCTCTCGGGCTGGCATGACATCCCACAAGAGATCGATCTTTCCTCAAAAAAGATCGATCCGGATGGGTTGACCTACGAACCGCCGACGAGAAATATCACCGGAAAACTCCACCAAATCCCAGAAAACCTTGGGATCTGGTAGTACGAAGGACCACGAGTCCAAAACCAAAGATTTCATTGAAAACAAACTTGTATTTAATCATATCTAAGCAAAACAAACCTCAATCAAGCTCATCGGAGTCTTCTTGATTGTTTATGAGTATAACCCGATCTTTTAATCAAGACGATTTGCAGTACGATCCAGAGATAGAAAGAACTTTGCGCAGGTTGAGGAGGGGAGATCGGAGAAACTTTGAGTGTGAGGACCCGTACCTCCAACCCGGTCCAACAGCGTCGGTCGAGGGTCTGGTTCGGTTTGGTTTCACACACGCGTAGCGCGCACACGGCCTTGTAATGATGTATGTGCTTGACTAGACTATTAGGAGTACCCTAGATCGGAGGATCTAGGTCAGATCGCAAAGATCTGGATGTGAGCGGCTAGGATCAGATCTGACTTATTGGATGGCCAAGATCTGATCTTAAGCCATCATATTAACCCCCCCTAAACCCTTCTCTCTTATGAGTGCATCTGCCACAACCCACTCCGAGAGAGAGAGGGGCGGCCCAATCTCGCAAAGAGAGAGAGAGAGAGGCGATGCTGGCGGCGACGACCGCGACCGGAGAGATGGGGACTTGGCGACTGGACTCCTTCCTTCGAAGGCGGCAATCTTGGTGACCACAGCTGGGCGACTGTGATGGCGACCGGAGAGGAACGAGACGGCGGTTGAGCTTCCCAGCAGCGGCGACCGCGGCGAGGACGACGGCGGTGACTGAAGAAGGAGGAGATCCCGAGTTAGAATAAGCCCAGAGGTAGGGGACTCTACCCTAATCTTTGATTAGGATTTTAGGACGGGCTTTGACGCATGATATCTTGGAGGCTGTTGATCTCATGACTGCATGTTGATGTTTCTTCTCCCTTCTTTGATGCTGATTCTTAGATCTTTGGATGCAAACAGACTTCCGATGAGATTTCTTGCTTGCTTCTGTGGTTTTTGGTTTTGATCGATGGTTCTTGTTACGAGCGGTCTACTCGTGATCCTCTCGTAATGGGTCTCTACTGCTCCAATCGATCAGAATCGGCCTTATCAGACTTGATTTGAGTCCAATTGGCTGATTTAGCTAGCTGGATAGGATTTGGCTGAAGCTGGATCGAATCTGGCTAAGCCTGATTGGATGGGACTTGACTGGGTCAAGTCTGAAGTGATCTGGATCAGGTTGACCAATTGAATTGGGCTGGATCCGGATTGACTGGCTTGGCTGAACCGGCTTGATTGGGCTGGACCTGATTGAAGTGGCTGAACCGGAGTGATCCAAGGGCTGGGGAGTCGCCGGAGTAGATCGCCGGCGTAGGGACAGCGGCGGCGGTCGGGATACTTCCAGGAAGGATTGCCTGGAGGTGGGGATGAGATCTACCGGCTCGGATCGGTGAGGTAGGTGGCGGATCGGCCGGATCTGGGAGATGGACGGCGGGGGTTTGGGTTCACCAGCGTCGGGGACGACGGGGAGGCTTCTGCGGGGCTTTGGAACGTCGTAGAAGACCGGGATCTGGCCTAGGGAGGTCGGCGGCGTACTTTGGAGGTAAGATATGGGTCGAACGCGGCTTGCCGGTGATGGGGACGGAGATCTGGTTCGCCGAGGACGGCGCCGAAGGCGATGGAAGGCAGCGGGGAAGGGCTGGCCCGAGTCGTGGGAGGTAGGGGAAGAGATTGGCGGTCTTAGGTGGCGATGGGGGTGGCCGGAGAGGCTGGACGGAGGTATGGCCGGCGGTAGGGTAGGGTTTGACCACGGAAGAGAAGATGGGGAAGAAGATGAACAGTGCTGGGGTGACGTGGCGGTGGGGTCGCTGACGTGGAGGAGAGAGAAAGTGATGGGGAGAAGGAAATTGAAGGTGAAGGCGATGCCGGCTGCGGAGAAGATGACCGACGGGGAAGAAGATGGATCTATGGTAGATATCGGGTGGAAGCTATATTATCTCTACTCCTATGATATTCTACTCCTATGATAACTTATCAACTATTCTTAATAATTCATCTCATGCCTTCATCATTGATCATAATACAAACTACTAAGGTCCTTTTATAGAGACCTGACAGAGTCCTAATCCACTAGAAAAACCCCCTTGCTTAATTAGCAAGTAATAAGGTTTCTGACTCAACTCAACTTCCTAACTCAAAGGGACTCTTAATTAATTCCTAACCATCAATTAGGACTCAATAAAAGACTAATGATAAATACTAATTAAATACTCTAGTTTGAACTAGGGAAGTCCAAGTCAAACTAGGAAAGAGGTTGAACCAGCTTGGTTCCTCTTCTGGGTTCGGGTCCAGTTGGTCGAGTCGGATCGACTCGTATCACCCCCCTTTCCTTCAAAATTGGCCTTGTCCTCAAGGCCAGAGTTAAGTCAGGTAGGATGGCTCTATGTTGGACTGAATCAACTTGCTGATGTAGCTCTGGACTCGGTGGGGAGAAACCAGGTCTATCCCATGATGGGTCCAGTGGTAGCAGGGGCAATGTTGAAGGAGCATCTGGATGTCGATCTGACGGCTCAGGTAACTCCAAAAATAAGATCTTCAATGGCTCTCCTGGATCATCCTTATCATGTCCCATCAGTAGTGTTGCCCATGACCATAGGATGGGATTTGATGTCCATGGTCTGATCAACTGTGCAGGGACTTGGCTTGAATCTGGGTCAAGCTGGCTTTGGTCCAATCTGAAGTGAAGATGGCTAGACCATGCTTCTGCTGCACTAGTCTGGGCTAGAAGTTGGTTGAACCAAGTTGAATCTTCAACTGTGCTGAGTCGTACTATGGTCCAAACATGTCTGACTTGGTTGGGTCTACCGGTGTCAATCTGGACTTGAGTCAGTTGAGCTAAACCGATGTTACCATCATAATCAGATCTGATCAGATTGAAGGAGACATTGGAATAAGGAGGGTAGCTCCTTTGATGGCTCATATCAACCTTTGAATGCTTGATCAACGGTTGAGGATGCATTTGGATCACTTGGAGTTGATCTGGATTATCCTAATTGCTGGGGACTCTTGGATCAGGTTCAGATCGAAGATCGGAACCACTGGATCGAAGATCACGCTGATCAAACGGCTGGATCAAGTTGCAGTCTTGATCGGACGGCTGAGAAGCTGCCGGAGCTGGATCAACGGCGAAACGAGCTCGTCGGAGAGCGGCAACGGCACAGGAAGCTTCGTAGGGACGAGGGGGTTCCATCCGTACGGTCTGATCGTCGGATTGGGCCTCGGATGCACCGGATCTGAAGGTGGTGGCGCGGTGGAGGTTGTCGCCGGAGATCGTCGGTGAAGGAGTGCTCATCGGTAGCCGGGGATGGGTGGAAACGGTTCGTGAAGGTCTTGGGACCTTTCTCCGGGGTTTTGATCTTGAGATCATTCCCGGGAAGTGGCGGATTGAAGGATGCCGGGACAGGGGAGTTCGCCGGAATTGGATCTCGGCGATCCAGGCTTCCTTCGTGGTCGCGGCAAGCCAAGGTGGCTTCGGGGAAGGACGCCGGTCCTTCTGGATGTCTTTCCGAGGTTCAAGGTGGTGTTGAACGGCGGCATAGGGCGGTGGAGTTCCGAGTCCTTGTCGGGTGTAGTTGCCGGAGCCGGTGGAGAGCACGGGCGAGGCCTGGACCGGGTAGGAAGGCGACGGGGAAGGTCGCCTAAGCTCCTGGGGCGGGCTTTCCATGAAAGGCCGGCCAAGCGACGATCGCCGGTGGAGGGATGGGGACGGCTCACTCTTCAGCCGTTTCGAGCCCGCGACAAGCCGGTCGCGAGGAAGAAGACGAGCCACGTGGCTAAGTCGTGGGTGAGCCGAACCGGGAAGAGAGAGAACACCATGGAAATTTCCGGGAAAATATGGAAAAATAGGAGAAATTCAGGAAAAATCACGGGAAGATAGTTGCAAGTGTTCACCCGGATCCGACGGAGTTAAACTCGGAGTTACAATGGGAGTTGCTCTCGGAGTTGTAGTAGGCGTTGCAGCCGAAGTTGCAACCGAAGTCATAACCCGAGTTGGCTCGGGGTCAGGTTCCGTAATCTGGATTGCAGCTGGAGTAGGGGTCTGACTCGAAATCTGAATCCCTGTGGGACTTGTTTGAGTCACAGTTGACCATCTACTAGTAATCTGCTCCCACTTCCTACTGGTGCGCTCCAAGTTTCTGCTTTGGCGTTCCATCAAAGTTGAACAGAGCTTCAACTGGGACTGCAGAATCTTGAATTGCTGCTCCAAACATTCATGGGGTACTCCGTACATGGTGGCGAAGTTTCCAGTAGGTTCTCAACCGCACAGTCGGTGGAACGGAGCTCTGATACCAAGTTGTTACGAGCGGTCTACTCGTGATCCTCTCGTAATGGGTCACTACTGCTCCAATCGATCAGAATCGGCCTTATCGGACTTGATTTGAGTCCAATTGGCTGATTTAGCTAGCTGGATAGGATCTGGCTGAAGCTGGATCGAATCTGGCTAAGCCTGATTGGATGGGACTTGACTGGGTCAAGTCTGAAGTGATCTGGATCAGGTTGACCAATTGAATTGGGCTGGATCCGGATTGACTGGCTTGGCTGAACCGGCTTGATTGGGCTGGACCTGATTGAAGTGGCTGAACCGGAGTGATCCAAGGGTTGGGGAGTCGCCGGAGTAGATCGCCGGCGTAGGGACAGCGGCGGCGGTCGGGATACTTCCAGGAAGGATTGCCTGGAGGTGGGGATGAGATCTACCGGCTCGGATCCGTGAGGTAGGTGGCGGATCGGCCGGATCTGGGAGATGGACGGCGGGGGTTTGGGTTCACTGGCGTCGGGGACGACGGGGAGGCTTCTGCGGGGCTTTGGAACGTCGTAGAAGACCGGGATCTGGCCTAGGGAGGTCGGCGGCGTACTTTGAAGGTAAGATATGGGTTGGACGCGGCTTGCCGGTGATGGGGACGGAGATCGGGTTCGCCGAGGACGGCGCCGAAGGCGATGGAAGGCGGCGGGGAAGGGCTGGCCCGAGTCGTGGGAGGTAGGGGAAGAGATTGGCGGTCTTAGGTGGCGACGGGGGTGGCCGGAGAGGTTGGACGGAGGTAGGGTAGGGTTTGACCACGGAAGAGAAGATGGGGAAGAAGATGAACAGTGCTGGGGTGACGTGGCGGTGGGGTCGCTGACGTGGCGGAGAGAGAAAGTGACGGGGAGAAGGAAATTGAAGGTGAAGGCGATGCCGGCTGCGGAGAAGATGACCGATGGGGAAGAAGATGGATCTATGGTAGATATCGGGTGGAAGCTATATTATCTCTACTCCTATGATATTCTACTCCTATGATAACTTATCAACTATTCTTAATAATTCATCTCATGCCTTCATCATTCATCATAATACAAACTACTAAGGTCCTTTTATAGAGACCTGACAGAGTCCTAATCCACTAGAAAAACCCCCTTGCTTAATTAGCAAGTAATAAGGTTTCTGACTCAACTCAACTTCCTAACTCAAAGGGACTCTTAATTAATTCCTAACCATCAACTAGGACTCAATAAAAGACTAATGATAAATACTAATTAAATACTCTAGTTTGAACTAGGGAAGTCCAAGTCAAACTAGGAAAGAGGTTGAATCAGCTTGGTTCCTCTTCTGGGTTCGGGTCCAGTTGGTCGAGTCGGATCGACTCGTATCAGTTCTTCTGTGGATTTTCTTCTCCCCTGTTCTATGTTGGCCGGATACTGGAGGTCCTCCTGTCCATTTTTCGCGATTCTTCCCTTGAGTCTCCTGGTGTTAGTTTGGGTTTGCGGGTTGTAGTTGGGATGTGATGAGATTTCTTCTCCTCTTGGATCTCCTTGACCCCTCTAGTGTTAGATTGATGCTCTGTTGATCTTGTGGTCCCTCTGTGGATGTTCTTCACCTTCTCCTTGCTGCCGTTAGGGATTACTGGTGGTTTTTCTTGATGAGATCTCTTCGCTTACTCTGGTTCGATGGACTGTGATGTTGTTAGCTTAGGATTTATGCATCAATTCTGTGTCTGTAGTGCCGGTGGTGTTCTTCCCCTCTCATGTTTGCATCTGCTCTGTTTTATTCCCTGCTGCCGTGGGTTGCCTGGTTTTGTTGATGCATGTCTTGTTGAGGCTTTTAGCTATTGCTTGGATTCCTCTCCCCTGCGATGTTCGTTGAGCTTAGATTCCACCTCAGAAAAATTCAATCATACCTTGAGATGCTTTGATCAAGCTTTGATCAAAGTTCTTCCCAGATTTTTGGTTTTGGCCCCTGTCTTGAGCAGCTAGCCAGCTTCTTCCCGAAGCTGGTGCCATTCCGTGAGGAATCTCACGAAGCCTTCAACGTGAAGGTCATAGATCTTCGAATCTACCATCAATTTCCATTGATTTCGTAATTTTTGAATTTTCCTATAATTTACGGTGAATTATTCCCTAACCTGCGACGAAACTAGACTTTTTATAAAAGCTTGGAATTTTGGGCTGAAATTTGGGTTTCCTTCGATTTAGCTACATCGTTTTTCTCGCATAAGATTAGTAGGGATGCTAGATAGCATGCACATTAATTCTAGAGGAATTTTGAAGGATTTATGCATGTGTAGTCCTAGGTTTTATTTATGCAAAGTTATATTTTCTAGCAATTGATCTACAAAGCATGCTTTACTGATATATAAATGTAATATATAAATTTAGCAAAGTTCATTAGAATTGAGTTGGATGTTCTGGCTTAGATCTTAGGTTTCTGCCAAATTACTTCCCTCCTTTTGAAGTTGATGTCGGATTAGTGTCTTTCGACTATGCCAATTATGTACTCTTATATCTTGTATCATGCTTATGCCTAGGGCCGACAGTGTGTCTGTTCCTTTTTCTTTTGTGGTTGAACCAAGGGAGTCATGCCTCTTGGGTTGTTCAGACTAATTGGGCCGGAGGTGCGCTCTTGTTTATCAAATGATATTATATATGGTTGGGATGTATGATTGCCATGGTTGGATGATGTATAGCTTTGTAATGAATGCTAAACTCTACTCTATAACTACGGTATATCATGTTGGACAATTGACTGATGATTTGACATATAGAGACACTTAGGCTTAGTTGTTTGAATAGGCTCATGCATGGTGCTTGCATTAGAGGCATTCAGGCTAGGTGGTAGGCGATGAGTTCGATCGCCGATCCGGGGTTCTCGGGTAGCCCGGATCTATCCCTAGGACCAGTGTCGTGCCCCGACCCGCATAGGCCCAACCGGGCCGGGCGACGCGAAGCGGAACCTAACATACTGTGGAAATTTTGGCGAGGTTTCCCTCTAATCGTAGTGGTTATCCTAACAATTCTTAAACATCCTGTATTAACACAAATTACAAACTCAAAGACTGAACTGACATAATATTACAAAACCTCAAAACAGGGAAATTATACATTTATCACTCCCGTAGGAGACTATCTATAACAAAAAGGTATAAAACTGGAAGATCGCCACCTCTCAAGTACCGCCAGACGCCGCCACGTCACCAAACACCGGCCCGGTAGGGGCGACCGAAGAAGAGTTAGCGCCAGCACCTGCAAAACGCAGCCCGGGTAGGAGTGAGCACTAAGCTCAGCAGGGACACTACACTACGACACTCACAAGGGAGGGAACACAACAGTGTCGCCTCCAAGTCTACCCCAGGTGTATACAAGGGTCCCATAACCCTACCGGAAGTCCGTGAACGCAGGCCCCAAACACTGCAACTCTCAATAGGACACAGAACACCGTTTGGAGGGCCAGGACACCGCTGGGCAGGCACTCCTCCTCCCAAGAGTTTAGGAACACCGGACTCCGGCTACACTTCGGATACAACTTGAACTCGACACGACCTCTAAACCTCAAACAACATGTATTCAGGTCAAACTAACCCTATCATCGAGAATCGACTGAATACTACACATCGAGTCCTGGACCAAGCTACCCGCAACGGTCCTAGAGCTAGACCCGGGCTACCCGAAAGCCCCGGATCGACAACGCCCTACACAGATGTAACTAATGCACAACACAATGCATGTATGAACATGCACAGGATAATACAGATAGACATGCAATAGTATGTGATGATATACAATAACATGGTCTGGGCACGGCACCCTGCCGGCCCCGGGGTGGTGAACAGATAAGTAAGGTCTACGGACTGCTACAGTGGTACCATCACCAACTGCCAGCAGTCCACCACAAAACCTGCACCTGGAAACAACCCCGCAAACAACAACTCACATATATCACAGATAAAGCCCTCGGCGCACGCCGGCATGCGAGGCTAAGGAAAGCTGTAGGGCTACCCGCCCGTTTATTCTAAACATCTCGGAAGTCATCACTCCCCTGGTTCACCACTGCCTCTATTATAGGACTAACATGCTTAAACATATATACAAGGTAGAAAGCGGTAAGAAAAACCGACATACCAAGCCCCGCGGGCAAAAGCCATGAAAAATCCTCCCTGCTACTAAAGGATCGATCTTTTTCTAAAAAAAGATCAATTTTTTAAGTAACAGTGAGCTTCCCTCACTGTCGAGCCAAAGAAGATCGATCCTTCCTCCCAGGAAGATCGATCTTTCTCGAGACAGAGGGCACCCTTTGTGTCGCGCCAAGAAAGATCGATCCTTCCTCCCAGGAAGATCGATGTTCTTCGCGACGAAGGGTAACTAGAGGATCGATCCTTCATCGGGCGCAGCATGACGAACCCAGTGGGATGGATCCTTCCTCAAGAAGGATCGATCCGGATGAGTTCTTCGGCGTACTTCCGACGCGAAATACCGCCGGAAAGTACATCCAAACTCAACGAAACTCTGGGATTTGATAGATCAAGATCCCACGAGTCCAAAACCGATTAAATCACGTAAAACCAACATGCGTATTAAGAGATCTAAGTAAAAGAACACAATCAAACCGGAAACTCCAAAAACCCGGAATAAAAGTAGGTAGGAATCCCTACCGGAGAAAGAACAGCTTAAATCCAAGCAGCTAGGCCTTGGATCGTCCTCAAATGCCTTCAAAAATTGCAAGATCTGAGCTCAAATCTCCGTATTTCAAAAGGGATTCAAGGAAGAAAGTCTCGTCTGCTTTATAGGCAAACGAACCGACTTATGAATGATCGATCTTTCCCTAGGCAAAGATTGATCCTTCATGACGATTGCACCTTGACTTTCTGGCACAAGAAGATCGATCTCTTAGCTAGAGAAGATCGATCCTTTTTGTGCTGAAAGCTAAACTTAGGCAAGAACTCAAGCCTAAGTCCGGATCTTTCGATCCCGGGTCCCACTAACCGTTCTAACCAAACATTACCACAAACACAGTCAGTGTGTGCACATGCGGGTGTGAAACAAGCAGACAAGGCGCAATTTACCAAATTGCCCTTGCGGTCCACAACGAGCCACAGGAGTAGAGGGACGGGTCCTCACAACCGGGGTTTGGTTAGTCGAGGATTAGGATGTGATTGTCATCAATGATTATGTTTGATATCATTCGAGGATTATTAGGTAGTCGGACTTGAATATTCTATTATGATTGATGAATAGAGGTCGTATTGTCTGGTTGTCCCAAGGGCCTAAGTGTGGTTGTCGATGTCCATAACGTGTGTCCCCGTACAAGGGGTGGTACGGTGAGAGCTCTGACGGTGAGTGCAGCGGCGATGCACCGACCCTGGATCCGGGCTGGTGTTGGGCGTCCTCCTTGTTTCGCCGCTTGGGTGAGGGTGACCTTAGATAGGGGTCCATTCTGGATCAACGAGGTGTGATGCTTCCAGTGACACCTTAGACTTGGGATGAAGGACAATACTGTTGTGGTTTCCCCTTCCTTGAGAGTGACGTAGTGTAGAACCTTACTGGGCATTATTGCTCACCCTACCTGGGCTGCATTGGCGTTGCAGGTCGATGCAATTCCTTCTTTCAGGTATTCTTCTAGAAGATGGCACGATATTTCGAGGTGATCGAGGACTTGGAGCTTTGAGGAGTTCTTCTTTAGATAATTTACAGTTTTAATCAATTGATGTATAATTTGATGTATCTAAGAACAAAAATTGTATGATTACTAATTCAGTTCTATTTGAGAAATGTTGTAATATTCTTTGATATATATGTTGAAGAATGTGAGGATGTTGAGATTGTAAAATTGTAAATTGTACAGATTTCTTGTGCTATAATTATAAAGGGGATTCTGCCGAATTTTTTTTGTATGAACTTGAGAATTAAATTGTTTAAATTCGAAGTAGTTATGTATTTGTGCGCAAGTTGAGGAGGTAAACAGGTTTAGGTGACTCACACCTCGATCTGGATGGGTTTTCTGTGTCAGGGCGTGACAATGAGGAGAACAATTTGACTCTTGATCTCTTATTTGCTAGTGATTCAGAATTAGAAGAGGAAGAAGTCATGGTCGGAAATCGGACTTTGAAAGAGCTTGCAGCCCCAGATTTGAATCAACAACCCTTATGCATTACATTCCCTACTTTGGATGCTACTACTACTTTTGAATTGAAATATGGACTAAAACATCTCTTACCCACTTTTCATGGTCTTGCAGGTGAAGATCCCCACAAGCATTTAAAGGAGCTTCATGTTGTGTGCACAAGCATGAAACCTATGGGGGTGACTGAAGATCAGATCAAATTGAGAGCCTTCCCATTTTCTTTGAAGGATTCGGCTAAAGATTGGCTTTATTATTTGCCCTCTTGGATTATTACCACATGGAACGAGATGAAGAGTTGTTTTTGGAGAAATATTTCCTAGCTTCAAGGGCGGCCAACATTTGAAAAGATATCTGTGGTGTAAGGCAACATAACGGAGAGTCTCTACACGAGTATTGGGAACGTTTCAAGAAATTATGTGCAAGCTGTCCCCATTATCAAATTAGTGAGCAATTACTTATCGAATATTTTGATGAGGGCTTACTAACCACTGACAGGAGTATGATTGATGCCGCTAGTGGAGGAGCTTTGGTGGATAAAACGCCTGAAGCAGCGAGGAACTTGATTGCAAAATGGCGGCTAATTCTCAATAATTTAACACTAGACTTGATTCTTATTCAAAACATGTTAATGAGGTAAATGTTTCATCCCTTGAACAACAGATTGCGAGTCTAACTTTTCTTGTTCGTCAATTGGCTATAGATAATATGCAAACAACGAAGGTTTGTTGAATTTGTTCGATGACAAGACATTCAACCGATATGTGCCCAACTCTTCAAGAGGAGCCCAGTGAACAGGTGAATACAACGGGTAGTTTCCCTGGACTACCACAAAGGAAGTATGATCCCTATTCGAACACATATAATCCGGGATGGAGGGATCACCCCAATCTCAACTATGGGAATCCACAAGTAAATTAGCCCGCAACTCAAATCCGCCCAACTGGCCAGTAATATCAGCAATATAGACCGCTATACCCCCCGAGACCACAACCAAACCAAACTCCTAATTCTGGTATGTCATTAGAAGATATTGTTAAATCCCTTGCTACGAATACTTTGCAATTTTAACAGGAGACAAAACAATCTCAATAAGAGGTGAAGGCCAGTATTCAAGGTTTGGAACATCAGGTCGGCCAAATGGCGACAACAATTAGTAAGCTGGAGGCGCAAAGTTTGAGAAAATTACCCTCCCAAACGGTAATAAATCAAAGAGAAAATACAAGTGCAATCGTTTTGAGAAGTGGTAAAGAAGTTGAGATTCCAGCAAAGGAAGTCACTGCATCGTCACCGCAAGGAAAAGAGCAAAACATTGTCGCGGACAAAGACTTTCCCGATGACGATGACGTACCTAAACGTAAGTTTCCACCTCTTTCTGATTATAAACCAGTGCCTCATTTTCCTCAGGCTTTAATTGAATCTAGAAGAGATGAGCAAAATAAAGATCTATATGAGACTTTTCGCAGATGCGAGGTAAATTTTCCACTCTTAGATGCTTTTAAACAAGTACCTCGTTATGCTAAATTCTTGAAAGAATTGTGTATAATTAAGAGGAAACAGAAACTTAAAGGATGTGAGAAGGTGAGAGTAGGGGAGAATGTTTCTACAGTTATTCAAAGAAAAATTCCTACAAAGTGTAAAGATTCAAGTATGTTTACTATCACATGTACAATAGGTAACACTAAATTTGAATGAGCCATGATAGATTTACACTACTAGAAAAAACTATAACAATCACTGTTTTTCCCTGTCATCTATTAACATCCATCACGGTTTCCAAACCGTGATCTACTTGGGTGTGATTGAAAGTAGTTTCATTCAATCACGTTTGAAAATTGAGATGTATTATAGGTTTCAATCATGGTTAATGTGTGTGATTAAAGGGTTGAAAAATTGAGATGGAAACAATTTAACTGTGTCCTATTAATGGGTTTAAATCTCGATTTTAGAGGAAAACCCTGATCAAATGTGATGTTTAATCACAACAAAAAACTGAGATGGAAACTTGATAACACTGTGCTCTATAAGAATTTTAGATCTCAGTTTTTGGAAAAAAATTGTGATTGTTTCCTTATTCAATCATAGCCAAAACACTATATTTTCATATATCAAACCTCAAAATGGTTCCCCAAACATCACCACAAGTGCAATCTATACAAAACAATAATGTAACAAACAAAACTCATAATGTTTTCAGTTATTCCCTTTCAACCAATCTGAATTTGTAGAACTTTCAATAGGCCAATTTTCAAAAAAAAAAAACAAAACAAAACAAAAGCAAAATCCTCCTCATTCTTGAAGACTGAGTATTCTGAAAATGCGGTGAAAACTTCAGAGAGCCTCATATCCACTGTCATGAACAAAACTTGCTTCAACATAGGAAAGAACACCACTGAGAAACTAATTAAAGCTTTCCATTCTGTTACAATTTCCACGTACATGCTTCAGCCCATTTCTTCTCCAGCCCTCTGTCAATCCAATATGAGGTCCACTCAAGCTCTTCCAATGCACTAAAAGATTGACACAGCTACCATGGCAGTCTGTGGCAAACTTGTAGATGCCTATACCTCACAGAGATCTGCAAACATAAATTAAGCGGAAGTAATCAATGAAGAGAACATAGAGCCCACTAACAATGCCAGATGACAATAATACGATGCCACCTTGGAAAATGTCTGAAAGATAATCAAAGAAAAGAGTATCAAACAAAGGCAACAACATTACTCGATTACAGACACTATTTTCAAGCATTTGTGCATAGGACAAGTTCAAGAGCCATGCTTAAATATCCTGCCACTGGCCTTACAACAATTCCACAAGCAAGTAGAGATATAGATAATAAACAAAAGCTGAAGTAGTTCTGGAAAGTGTTTACAGTTGCAATAGCTTTCAGAATTTCAGGTAAAGACTCATAATGAAGTGTACATATGCGATAGACTTAAGCCATCCAAGAATCAGTTGGCTTCTCCAGCCATGTAAATAGAAAATGCGACTACGCCTTTGATTATATATATTGAATCTCCGTTTTTCTTGTTGAGCCTGCCTTAGGATCTTTAAAAGAGAAGCACACGAAAATATAAAGTGCAATTACAACATGTTTTCATATTAATTACAATGACAATCAAACTGTTTTGACATGTACATGAAAGTCTTCACTCAGTCTGTCATTGAGAAATAGATCCCAGTGAATTTGTTCTATGATATTACCATAAAGTGGAGGCGGCTTTGTTACGATGTTAGGATCTGACATGAATGTATATATGTAAGTGGCTAGAGTTTTTTTAAAAGTTCTCTAGTTTATCGATATTGTGGATATGACTTTCTTCCGACTTCGTGGATCCACAATGAAGCTCAACTAAACAATTAGAAATGTTAGTTATTAAATGAAACATTTGGGTGAATTACCGTGTACAAATTAAACCAAGAAACTTACTTGCACGCAACTCCACAATTTAGATTTTAGTTCAAGTGGCACCTGGAACCAATTTGTATAAATTATTGGTATCATTGTGTGAGCTAAAACTCCAAAATAACTCTTGTACTTTTCTCTATAGTCTCCTATAACTTCACCCTTGTCATTGTACTTAAGGACCATTTTCACACCATTACTCCTATCGCTTATAACATTTGTCAATGTTGTTGGACCTCTAGTCTTCTTTTTTTGAGTTTCTGTCTTTTCTGACGACATCATTATGTCCTCATCAATAGGGTCGCTATCCGTCCTATTAAAACATTTTCTTAAAAGTAGGATGGTTATACATGAGAAAATAAATTACTAAATATTATGTATTCAATAAGTATCCATCAATAAAGTTGTTATCGTACCTTGCTATAAAAAATAACAAATTACCTTGATGAGGTTGTTGGATCTCTAGTCTTCCTTTTTTACATTTTTCTTTTTTTCATGTCATCCTTGTGTCCTCTACATTTGTAGGCTCGTTATGATCCATCCTGTATGAACATGGAAGAAAAATGTAGTAATAAATCTGAAGATTCATCACCTATTCAAGTAGAAGTACTAATATAGTTGAATCGTAAACATATTGTGCTATAGGAAAAAAATAAATTACCAGCAAGAATTTTCTTAAATAGTTGTATCAACCCAATTGCCCTCAACTCCTCTAGGATGCAAGGTAACATAGAGTCTTCAGTTGCATCAAGTGGTTCAACTTCTAGCAATACTTGGTCGATTCCATGGTGCTCAGTATCATTGATCTGATAATCCCCATGGCAAGGATTTCGACGCTAAGGAGGTTCTATGACAATTGACCATCTTGGATCAAGTTGATCTTCCACATAAAAAACTTGTTTGGCTTGGGAAGCCAAAATGAAGGAATCAGATTTGTGGCCTATCCTTCCAAGCTCTACTAGTGTGAATCCAATCTCATCCACTTTAATACCCTTCTTGTTCAATCACACTTAAATATTGGGATGTTGAACATATGATAATCAAGTTGCCATATCTCAGTAATAACCTCATAAAAAGTCATATCAGCATACATAGGGTTTGGATCCTTGTAACCAGTAACTTGCATTGCCATTGCCACTAAGCTAACTCCACTATTTTGGTTAACTCGTGAATCGCCACAATCTTTTGTGTGATATCAACAACCCTTTATGATATAGCCTGAATGTTTAATCACATCAAAGCGGGGTCCTTGAGCTATCCATTGTAGCGTATTATAGGCATCATGACCTACAATTAATTCTGCTGCAACCTATGTATAATATTGAATAGTTAGTCCTATTTTTATTGATAGACAAGCTGCAATATATAGAATTTATTCGATACCTTTTCACGTAGCCAATATATAAATGATTTATTATGTTCAATTTGTAGCCACTTCTGACTTTTTGATTGACGAGGATTTTGTACCTTCAACCAATCCATATGCTCCCTATAAAACAAAGAATGCGAATATTATTCAACATTTATTACAATGAAACAAAATTACCATCTTCTGATAAAGATGAAATACATATTCTCACATGATGTAAGATTGGACATCACTTGTGTTTTCTAACACATAACGATGTGCTTGCTCCCATTCTTCACAGTCAATAGCGATAACATGACCATTTGATAAAGGCCTTTCGATTTCCATATCATCAGAATTCATGTACTTGGAAATGGTAAGCACAATAGGATCAATTCATGATAAATACTATGTGCAGAACTCAACAACTTCTTCTACAATATAGTTTTCGGCAATGCAACCCTTTGGAAATCTACGATTACGAACATACCCATTTAAGATCCCCATATACCTCTCAAATTGGTACATATATCGAAGTAAAATAGGTCCATAAAGTCGTACTTCTTTAACAAGATGCACCGATAAATGAACCATTATATCAAAGAATGATGGTAGAAAGTACTTTTCAAGCAAACATAACATGACCACAAGTTCTGATTGAATTTTGTCTAATTTTGGAATGTCCACCAGTTTGTTACAAAGAGCATTGAAAAAAAAACATAATCTTGTAATGGCATATCTCACTTCTTTAGGCAACACAGATCGAATCGTTAGAGGTAGTAATTGTTAAATCAATACATGACAATCATGTGACTTCAGACCATAAAGTTTCAAATCATCCATTGAGACACGACTTCTAAAGTTTGAAGAGTACCCTTCTGGGACCTTGAGTTTTGATAATGTTGTGCAAACTCTTTCTTTCTCCGCCTTAGACAGCGTATAACATGCTGGAGGCAAGTATGTTCGTTTCTCTCCAACCTTTGGTGCCAACTCCTTTCGCAAACCCATCTTCACAATATCTAGACGAGAGTTCATGCCATCCTTTGTTTTCCCAGGAATATTAAGCAGCATACCGAGGATGCTATCACATATATTTTTCTCAATGTGCATGATATC
Source organism: Narthecium ossifragum (assembly GCA_963920575.1). Taxonomy (NCBI): domain Eukaryota; kingdom Viridiplantae; phylum Streptophyta; class Magnoliopsida; order Dioscoreales; family Nartheciaceae; genus Narthecium; species Narthecium ossifragum. Next base: position 9,241,080 of record OY986968.1, read on the forward strand.
CAAGTTGTGTCTCACGTGCAAGAATTTGCAATATTCAAGATCAAAGAATATCGACTTCTTCCTCCAACACTTCGTACCAGGATCTGATGATTTTTGTTTATTTTTCTTTCCCCAAACAGTTTTAAGCCCTTCTACTTTAGCCAATACTTGCTCTCCATCCAGTGGTACTGGAGCCGTTTCAAACTCTTGCTCGCCATTGAACGCCTTTTTCTGCTTTTGATAGGGATGGTGGTGTGGAAGAAATTTTCTGTGGCCCATATAAACATTCTTCTTACCATGCTTCAATCTATGAGAGCATGTTCCTTCACTACAAATTGGACATGCATAATAGCCCTTCACATTGCAACCACTTAAATTCCCATAGACAGGAAAATCATTAATTGTCCACAATAGTACGGCCTTCAACTTGGAATATTGTTGTTGGTAAGCATCATAAGCATCAACACCTACCTCCCATAACATTTTCAGATCATCAATCAAAGGAGCAAGATAAACATCTATGTCATTACCAGGTTGTTGTGGACCACATATCAACAATGTTAACATCATAAATTTCCTCTTAAAGCACAACCATGGTGGTAGATTGTAAGTAGCCATAATAACTGACCAACAACTAAGCCGGCTGCTAAGGGAGCTATAGGTGTTTATACCATCTGCAGAAATAGCAAGCCGAAGATTTTTGGGTTCTGCAGCAAAATTTGGCCATTTGTGATCAACTAACTTCCATGATGGGGAGTCTGATGGGTGATGTAATTGGCCATTGGAATTGCTTTGATCAGCATTTCATGTCAAGTTCTTTGCAGTTTGTGCTGATTGAAACATTCTTAAAAATCTTGGGATGGGTGGAAAATACCACAAAACTTTTGCTGCCACACCATTTCTAACTTCTTTAGAATTTTCCTTCAACTTCCATCTTGACGTTTGACATGTAGGACATGAAGTCGCATCTTTGAACTCTTTTCTATAGAGGATGCAGTCAAAAGGACATGCATGTATTTTCTCATATCCCATCCCCAAGGCAGCCATGGTCTTTTCTGCTTCATACGCAATTAACAGTACTTCACTAATGGCCGGTAGAAAGTTAGCCACCATCTCTAACAAATCTGACAAACCTAAATTGGACAAACGATGTCTAGCTTTGAACTTAAACATTCTAATAAGGGCAGATAACTTCGAGTGTTTATTGCAACCAGGATACAATGGTTTTTCTGCGTCTTCAAGTAACTTTTTAAACTCATCAAGATTAGCTGTGCAATGATTGTAGGCAGTTTCAACCATTTCCACAACATCTGCTACATCATGTACAGGGGAAGTGTTCACTTGTTCATGGAAAAAATCTCCTTCATTTACAAACTCTGATGCCTTATTGGTGATTGCTTCTCCATGCCATATCCATGTGCGATAACTCTTATCAATACCATGGAAAAATAAATGATTTCTAATCTCGTCAACTTCTTGGTATTTCAAATTCCCACAAACCGTACACGGAAATCTAATGGATTGAAGATTACTTGCATGGATCACAGCAAAATTAACAAACTGTTTAACCCCATTCTCATAGTCTTCTGATCTCCGATCCTTGATTATCCAAGATTTATCCATTTTAAGTAGATTTATAAATCCCTATATCAATAAAACCAATTGTGTATAGCAAAAATAATTTTCTTTATCCAAAATAGTGTGAAATACACAATTAAGATAACCGTTTACATGTATACACTAAAAGATGTCAAGTAAAAATTACTAAGACACAAATAGTAAATCTTACCAAGTCGCGATGTTTTTGGATTAAAAGGAGCTCTTCCAACACAATCACCTTGGGAGAACTGTAAACGTCCCTTCACACACACAAAAAAAAAATACATATATTAGATAAAGCACCACATAGGCTATTTTTGATGGATGGATCAAGGTATTTGTAATTAGGTAAGAATAAAGTGAGCAGATTGCAATGAAGACTCAGATCAAGATTGTGATATATAAAGCACTCCTTTTTTTTGGATGATGCAAAGACAAAGCCATTACTTGTCAAGTGATATCATAAAGTGATCTTTTAGGATAGTTTAGAAACTCACATCAGCAACTTCCTGGCCATTCATATATGAAGCATAAGCAAACAAACTTGGTTATGAGAAGCATGCCAGGCAAGAAAAATACAGAGAGAATAGCTATGGTTGGACTGCTGAAGATAAGACAGTCAATTCATATAGGAATTTTGCTCCAGGTGAGCAACTGGGACAACATTCTTGAAAAATACAGAAGAAAGATGCAAAAGAACATGCACTACAAGTTAAGCAAAGGGTCTCCTCACACAAGGACTTGGTCACTGATATTGGAAGCCCTAGCTTGCAGGGAAAAAAGACATGATCTTTGATTTGCTCAGCAATGGCATTAGACAAGATCAAACTCAAACTTTCTGATTTTTCAGACAGATTAGATATTCACTACTGAAAGAAACATTGTTGTTTACATTCCAAGAAACCTTGTATAGATGGACATCCACCAAGACAACATGACAAACCCTTCTTACATTTCAAACACAACAACACAAGGGATAGAGTGTGTGACGGGGAGGAGGGTCAGCAGTGAACAAGCTAGGGTTAGGGAGGGAGAGGTTATGAGTAGTGGAGAGAGAGATAGAGGAGGGAGAGACAGAGAGGTCACCTCGGGCTGCACGGGATCGTCGCATCTGGCTCGTCGGAGAGCCACCGGAGTCCAAGTTGAGGGTGGAGATGAGGGTTTCAGTGCAACCGAGCTTGGTGGCTTCAATCGGCGAGGATGGCAGGAGTGGCGGCGAGGACAATATCTGCCGGTGTGCTTTGTAGCAATGTCAATGCCAACTGGATTTGAGGGCGGTGGAGGTGCGGGCGATGAAAAACGGAGTCGGGGGAGGAGAGTACATGCGGTGGTGGTGCTCTGGCGCTTGGAGGATGGCGGCAAGGTGGTTGGCTATGATTGAGAACAGAGGTCGGAGGGATTAGGTCGCGGCTTGGCCGTGGCGAGGGAGAGATCGAGTGAGAGGGGGAAGAAAAAGAAATTAGAAAGGGAAAGTTAAGTGCTGGGTGAGGGAGAGATCGATATTTAATTATATACTAGTTGATGCCCGTGCCCCTGGCACGGTTTTTATTTTTCATTTTTTTTATTTTCCTTTTTGTTAAATGCTTACTGCTAGTGTAAAATTTTAACAATAAAGAAATATTACAAATGAAATTATTACTAATATTGAGACATCTAAAAACAGTGACAGTAGAAACGTAGGCACCATTTTGGATTGATTTAGAACATATGAAATTGGCTTTTATACAATCACATTTACAAATTTAGGATAAAAGACTCAATTTATAAATTAAAAAAGAAAAAGATGAAATCCATCAATGAAGCTCCTCATAAGAACATTTACCTGTCCAGATGGATTTCTCTGCAAATCAACAGAGAAATCTACATGATAAGGGGTATATCTTCATCAGATAGAGAGAATGAAATAGCACCGACAAACTCCTCTGAAGCAATTGAAATAATGTTCAATACACACAAATGTCAAACAGTTATGGAGTACAGATGGCTTTTGTAGTATTTTACATAATCAACAAAAACAATCAAACATGACTACATGCGATGTTTTCTCCATAGACAACGGTAATAATTGCTATAGACTTAATAAAAAAGAGAAAGAGCGGGCTTTTGAAAGCCTTGAAACAACGTCAAATTAAAAAAGCCAATGAGTCCATCCCATTCAATTTGTTGCCAAAGATATCCGCCCACCATGTCCTTGTTCTTTTCTGAACCTGATACAGCTTGAAAACATCCCAAAGGAATTAAATCAAAAGGGTGCTTGAAAATTCTCACTCTTGATCTACTCAATGCGTTTCAATTTCACCTTCTGTTCTCGAAGCCATTCCCATCCAACACCTACGAAGCACCATAGCTAGCAATACATATCCAGCAAAAGGCAAAGCATGAACACATCAAAGGAGGGTCAAAATCAGATGTTGACCCCACTTTGATTACTTTTGCGATTAGAGAGGTGCATTAGAGATGAAAAGGAAGAATGAAATCAGTTTTAACCATACAAAAGAGGAAATAAAAAGGAAATTTGCAACAAAATGAATAAAACCAAATGGAACACACATGTTGAAATGTACAAAATCACAATTTTAATTTGTTTTCTCGGTGTATACGAAGTAATAACAATAATTGACATGTGAGCGCCAAGGCAACTGAATAAGCACTGTCAACATGTCTTATTCTTGGCAATTCATAAAGGCATACTCAGTGCAGTTCACAGGTAGACATGTCTTATTCTTAGCAATTTATAATGAGGCCAATGACTTAAACCACAGCTACGCGAGAGAGAAATATAAACAATTTAGACAGGCATAGCAATCTCATCTACTATTTGCAAGCTTAAATCAATGAAAAAAAATTCTGAATCTTCATGCAACATCATGGTGTGCCAGATAAACAGAAGTTACAACTCTCCCGACATAGGTGTAATTGACATGTAGATTATTGATGAGTATACGATGTCCTGCTACAAAGATAAAGAGAGGGTGGAGAAACCCATAGACAAAGATTTCTTTTGATGGTAACTACCAACACTGCTACAACACTGTGTTCCAAAATTGGCAATCTACCGGCCATGAGTCTACCAAAAAAACCTAAGCACTTGGCTCAATGGATGAAATCTCGTATGAACAATGTGAGATGAGTACTGTAATCACTAAGCAAGGCAATAGAATATTCCAACTATATCCATAATGACACATGACTAAATAATGAAAAAAGAGTAATAAAACCACTCAAAATTCTATGCATGGAAATTTTATTCTGATCAAACCATTTGGAAAAGAGTAGTAAAACTGCTCAAAATTGCTCTTAGGAGATACAAATATGAGGTATGGATCCAGTATTTGTATCATGCATGATTGAAGAGTTTTTAATTTAAAACATTTTGCTGATTGAAGTACCCAAATGCATTTCAAGCACCCAAATGCATTCAAGCATTTCATATGTTGTGTGAGAAGCATTGATAAAAACTAAAGCAAACAGTGAATTTGCAAAAGCGGAGCACACCAATGTTGTAATAGCAAAAATAAAAACACAGTGAAATGATTGTTTGCAGGGTAGACGGGCACATTTTGATGCATGTGGGTTATGGTATATCTGTTTTCTAGGCATGGACAACCATATAGCTACATAATCTTAATTTCTTCAAATCCATGAACCAGTCATGAGGAGAGAGCATTGCTCGTGAAGTTATACACTTTAGTACCAAATCAAAGGGAATAAAAAAATCCCCAAACCACAGATGAGCATCAATATAGAGGGTGTTTCTCTTAATTCTCCGTCATAGGCAACTACTCGCCTCAAAATTGCTTGGTTCTATAGCATCAATCGGCTCCCAACAACTCAGCGTTCAAAGACCAAATAAAAACAAATCTTTCATCAAACCAACCAATTCACCACGAAACATTAATCATACATCAATACCTAAGAAAATACCCAAATTTTTAAATACAGGATCAAACACCCATATAAAATTTTAAAATACAGGATCAAATACCCATGTAATAAAAAAAATTCCAAGATTGCTAGCCAATGAGCATTTAATAGGTACATGCCCGATGATTTCAGGGAATTTAAATTGAGCCCTTACTTTTGCTCTAGCGATCCTAAGATTTACACATGAAACTTGACTATAGTACATCTTTAATTGGTGTAGGGAAATACCTTTAGTACATCTTAGATCAACTCGATCAATAATCTATATACACTTTAAACATCTCAAGGACGTTAATTAATATCTTTATACATAAAACTGATGTAAATTTTTGCTGCTTGTATCTTTGCTAATGCCATCAAATCATGCATGCTGCCTTTTGTTTGAACCTTTGAAAAGTTAGTGTTCATAAGCAAAAGAATATGGAATCTCATTATAGCAAAAACCAAAAAAAATAAATAAAGGTTTGCATCATGCACTCTCTCCAATATTCTTATCCAACAACACCTCTTAAAACATGTTTAAAGTACCAAAATTATTGTATAACAATTAAACAAAAAAAATTTCTCTTTAAGCTTATAATTTTCTTTTCATGCTTTGATTCTATTTAAGCAACATTCCCTGACTCTGATTCTTTAAACTGATCAAGATTAATTTCCCTCTACTACTATCACACAAATACCATATTCTAGCTGAAAAGCTGTAGCCTTGAATAGTGATCATTGGAAGCTATTCAATCAAGCACCCATATAATATTGAATAGTGATTTTCATCAAGCACCCAAATGCATTCAAGCATTTCATGTGTTTTGTGAGAGGCATGTGTGGGGATTATATTAACTTAAGAGTGATTGATGCATGTTGAGAAATCAGTATACTTGCTTAAGGGCAGCAAGAAGGCTACTACTAAGTGTTAGAAAGTAAATCAACAAAATCAACTATAGATAGTAGCTTGATCCACCAGCAAACTCATTTAGGCAGCGACAACAAACATACCATACTGAAATTGTCAAACAAAATCTAAGTACCATGCTGTATTTCGAAACATGCACAAACTGAATAATTAATAGTAAAGGGCAGGGAACAGGGCAAGGAACAAAAGAGAAGTAAAACATAACCGAAAAACATAGAGTGCACTTTTGACCCACGTTTCAAAAACCTCGACGGCGCTTCACTTGATATGATCCAAATCCTATTGCTATTGATTTGCAAAAAGAAAAACATCACAGGCAACAATTTTAAATGATATGTTAAGAATGAACAAAAAACCAAAAAAAAATGAAATACTATTGCTATTCAGTCGATATGAGTTCCTCATTTGGTTCATTTGATTCAACAATTTTAAATTGAACAGTGTTGAAAGAGTGCAGAACAATTTTCAATTCAGTTCTTGAGAAAACTGAGACCAAGAAACAATATAACAAAACGTCCCAGACCAACGTCACAATTATTTCACCATGTAAGTTAAAGAACTACAATCTCAACTCAAAGCACCAATTTTAACCCAAAAAAATTCCAAGAAATGGGCATCTGATAGCTACAACAACGGATCGAGACCTAAACCCAACAAATTCATAAAAAAGCGCAGAAATCTTCGAAAGCTAACTCGAAACCAAAGCTTCTGAGCAATAGAGTGGATCGAGAATTATCTCATCCACCAAAGGAATTGAAAGGAAAGTATTAAAATGGGGAGAGGAGAGGAGAGGGGATGGGTGAGGGGA
>OY986968.1:9248499-9313936 GCA_963920575.1 Narthecium ossifragum
GCTGAGGGCGAGGTCGACGTAGGAAGAGGAGAGGGGATGGGTGAGGGGAAAGAGAGGGAGAGGGGATGGGGACAGTGCATGGGGATGGATAGAGGGAGAGGGGACCCGGGGGAGAGGGTGTCCCGTCCCATCTCTCTCTCTCTCTCAGCTTAAATCTCTCTCAGCTGGAATTTTGAGCAGGGCGGGTATGCGGGTGGTTGGGTGGGTGGGTGGGTGAGAGGAAGGAAGTTTGGGCGGGAGTTTTTGGTGGGAATGAAATTTTGGGTGGGAATCTTAAAGTTGATGATGAAATCTGGATCATTGGATGTGTTTGGAGATGAATCTGGACCGCTCTTTATGTCTTATAGTTGAGACATTTCAAAAACTTCCCTTTCTTATATAATAGATATATACAAGGATTGCCGTGCCGACCGGCAACCTATGTGCCGGTCGGCAAATCTCGAGCCGGTAAGATACCGGCTCGAAAACTTGGACCGGCTCCGGCTCAGCCAACCCAGGCCTTGAGCCGACCGGCACCGGCTCAAGCCGGTCGGCAAATCAATTTGCCGACCGGCAACTGGATGGTGCCGGTCGGATCCATGTGCATAATGGAGGGAATAATGGAGGTTCCAGGCTTAGGGCTTAGGGCAATCCGGGATTCACGGGATGATGTCGGATAAGCATAGGGCTTAGGGCTTAGGGCTGGTCGGTCGGCAATAATGGAGGGAAAGGAGTCCATTATAAGGGGAGAGGGGAGGCAGGGCTGAGGTAAGAAGAAAATCATACTCAGGGAGGAGAGGAGAGGAGGGGAGGGGAGAGCATCCAGGGAGGAGAGGAGGAGAGGGGCCAGGCCGGAGAAGAGGAGAGGAGAGGAGAGGAGAGGAGAGGAGAGAGGGGAGAGAGGGGAGAGAGATGACTTAGCTTTGCCACGCCACACGCCGCCGGGAGGGGAGGAGGAAGCACGCCGCCGGGAGGGGAGGGGGAAGCACACCGGGCCGGGAGGGGAGGAGGAAGCACGTCGCCGGGAGGGGAGGAGGAAGCACGCCGGGCCGGGAGGGGAGGAGGAAGCTCGCCGCCCTCTCGCCCGCGGGGCGAGTTTAGTCTCGGGAGAAGCGGCGAAGGAGGTAAGTGGGGTTTTATAATTTTTTTTTACTTAACTGCTAAGCTAAGTATAAGTAAATGCAGATAAGTTAATTAACTGCTAAGTATGCTAAGTTTTTTTTACTTAACTACTAAGTATAAGTTAATTTATTAAATTTTATATTTAATACTAAAAAATAATTCAATTCAAGCTACTTAATTTTGGGACTAAACGAAAAATATCAGTATATAAAGAATGGCTTTTCATAAACTGTTAGATGGCTCCAAAACCACGTGAAGATGATATTGGATGGCAGCATGGGGAACCTATTCCTGGAAATAGATATGGATGGGTATGTAACTATTGTCACATGGTGGGCAAAGGAGGTGGCGTCAGCCGACTAAAGGCACATATAGCCGGTAATGACGGTAACGTGGCAAAATGTTCAAAAGTGCCCCAAGAGATCAGACGATCCTTGCGAGCCGAACTTGATAGTGTGAAGCAAGCTAAAAAAGCTATGAGGAACAAGAGGGAGGACATAGACAGACTAGCGGCTGAATGCCCGGTTCGGGATCAATACGAGGATGCGGAGGATGATCCAGAGTTACGCGCCGCCATCGACGCATCCCTCTATGAGACACGGCAGGCGGAGGACGAGCAATGGCAGGCGGAGGAGGTTCAGAGGCACAGAGCACGTTTCGGACCTTCATCATATGAGGGCGGTTCTGGAGCCCATAGCTCCTCTCGTTCGCCTCCTCGGAAACAAAGCAAAGGTTCGTCGATCCTCGGTATGTTCGGATCGATGAGGAGAGGAGGAGGGAACAAGAGACCAACGTCAGCCAATATCAGAGACTTTGATCCTCATGCGTTCCCTAGCCAGGACTCCAGGCAGCGACGGGTCGACGATTACAAGGGGGGCAAGAAGAGGGAAATCGGTCGTGCAATTGCTCGGTGGTTTCATTTCTCTCACGTTCCTCCTTTTGCTGCAGCTAATACATACTTTCGGTCCATGATAAGTTCTATACAAAAGCATGGGCCTGAGATTGAACCTCCCACACCTAAAGAAATAGCCGGCAAGTATCTAGATGAGCAAGTCAATGAGATGCGGGAGTATATCAATGGCTTCAGGAGGCAATGGGACAGATATGGAGTTACACTGATGTGCGACAGCTGGACAGGACCGACGAGAATGTCCATCATCAATTTTCTCGTCTACTGCAACAGAAAGGTGGTGTTCCACAAGTCTGTCAATGCCTCCGGCGAAATCCATGATGCAAACTACATCTATCGTCTCATGGAGCAAGTTGTCAAAGACGTAGGGGAGAGATATGTCGTGCAGGTAGATTCAAAATCCTTCAGGTATCCATTTTTAAATTTCATTATGTAGGAGTTAGGAAATTAATAATGGTTGATTACTTGATTGCATATATGATGCAGATTATCACTGACAATGGTGCAAATTTCAAGAAAGCTGGAGAAATGCTCATGGAGAGGAAGGAGCATTTATATTGGACCCCTTGCGCCGCACATTGTATTGATCTGATGCTGCATGATATAGGGAAGCAGAAGAAGATAAGCAAAATAGTGGCACAAGCGCAGCAAATCTCTCGATTCATATACAACCATCTTCCCGTGCATACCATGATGCAAAAATACACCGAGGGAGAGCTCATCCGACCTGGTCCTACAAGATTTGGGACACATTTCATTGCATTGAAGTCTATCCAACAGAAGATGGTTGGACTGAAGACTATGTTTGCATCTGAGGAGTGGAGTAACTTGAATAGATATTCTAACTCCACGGAGGGAAAGGAGGTCTACAAGATTATAATGTCAAACAGATTTTGGGAGACGGTGAATGAAACAGTCCGGGCAGTAGAACCTCTCTACTCCGTTCTCCGTATGGCTGATATTGAGACGAAAGCTTAGATGGGTTACCTATATGGTAGGATGGAACAAGCGAAAGAGGAGATACAGAGGGTTGCCCCAACGGCTTGTGAGAGTATCATCAAGATTATTGAGCTTCGCTGGGATGCACAAATGGGGCGCGATTTGCATCGCGCAGGATATTATCTAAATCCAGCATACCAGTACCGCTACAATCTTGCTACCGAGGATCTGCTGTTGCGAGCTTTGCGGAATTGTATCATCAGGCTAGAGCAAGATGAGTCGGCATGCAACTTGGCGATAAACGAGGTATTTTTCTTTGTACATTACAACTTATCTCTGATTATTATTAAAATAATACTCGAAAACTTACGCAAAATATGCAAAAATGGATATCAGGGAATGAAATTCAGAGATGCGGCTGGATCTTTCGGAGAGGCCTCAGCTATAAATGGGAGATATTCTACTGATCCTGGTAAGATGCGATTTTGTAGCTTATAATTGAATATCACACAAAAATAACTCCGAAGTGGAGTTCTAATAGAATATTTTATATCACAGCTGAGTGGTGGATCCAATATGGAGAGTCGGCACCAAATTTGAGAAAGATTGCCATTCGCATCCTATCACAAACTGTATCATCTAGTGGGTGCGAACGCAATTGGTCCACATTCGCACTAATTCATACCAAAGTGCGGAACAGGCTGTCATACGCTCAGTTGGAGAAGCTGGTATATGTTCATTACAACATGAGACTTCGATTGAGGTACGTCACCGAGAATGCAGAGAGAGACATTGGGGATCCTGATGTGATCGACGCCGCTGTCTTCGGGGAAGAAGACGACCCCATTGTAGACTGGGTGCAGGCTACCGAAAACATGGGGGCGCCAGTCTTAGATGAGCCAGGTGATCCACCTCGACCAGATAGGTACATTATTGAGCAAGCGGGTTTGCAGAATATGGATGTTGAAGGCTGGGCGGCATGGTATGTTAGACCTCCATCAGTGCAACAAGAGGCTGCTCCTAATACTTCTAGGGTTCCTGCCTCTCCTGCTCAAGCGGCAACCCAGGACGATGTCGATTCCGATGCCGAATTTGATCGTCTAATGCATGAGGGAGTACGAGGTGCGGGTGGTAAATTTCAAAAAAGCCAGTCATCCAGACAAAGTAGAGGTGCACGGGATACTGATAGCAGGGAGGTCACCCGATCAGCCAGCACGCATCAGTCAAAGGACGACGACAGCACCGACAGTGATGATGGAAATGACACGTGCATCCCTGCTACGCAGCCTCAGAGGAGAGACGGTGGCTTGATGTTCACAGAGGAGCAGAGGTTCGCTCATGCTACACAAGATGAAGACCACGGAGAGCGAGATTCACGGTGCCAGGTGTACGGGAGGCGTAAAGGCCGCCAACAACAAGATGTTGAGCATGATTATTCTGACATGCGACAGAGTCTCGCTGATACCACTTCATCATCCACGCTTCCTTGTTATCATCACCCCTTCCACTCTGCGAGTGTGAGATACGGATCTGATGCCTATTCTTCATCGCAGAGCTTTGGAGATTACCAGTACCCTATGCCAGTTCCTGCTCGTCACAGTGTGGGACCCCAGTGCTATGATTTTTATGGCTATCCTCAGTATGGTTCATCTGAATCTCAGAGCCAGCAGTCATTCTATTCTGAGCAGTCTTCAACATATCCTCCGTCTGCAGCTTTTGGGTATGGCATGTTCAAGGATATAACTTTCGAGGATCAACCTAACCGTTTTGCAGACCTGATCAGAGAGTTTGATGAACTCTATTCAACTGGAACCACATTCACACAGTATTTAGAGTTTCTGCAAACTACTAAGGGGGTCAAACTTCATCGACCTATAAATCAGGAGGATCAATATCATTGGTGGAGGGCATGACATGTGTTATATTTTATGTAATTGTAATGAGCAATATAATAAATAGCTCATTATCGACCTCTACATATGTTATTTTTTATTTTGAGTGCTCAAAGATCTCAAAAAAACATCCAAATCAATCTAAAATATCAAATATAAATATCATGGATGGTCAAAACTCTGTGCCAAACGTCTAATAGGCCGTGCCAGGCTGTGCCAGGCCGTGCCGGCTCGTGTCGGCCCGTGCTGGCCCGTGCCGGCGGCACGTTGATAAGTGCATGAAAGTGCACTCTAAATAGCCTTATAACCATCTCAATTGCTAGATTATTATCTTTAATCAACATCTTTATTCCTATTTTTATATCTATATGTTGCTTCACATAGTTGTTTGGAAAATGCAGGAAAAAGGAGAAAAGAAGCTGAAAAAAGTGCATGGATCAACTTTAAAGATTTATCTATACCTTCTCATGAAGAACCAGAGGATGTGCCATACATGGTTGGAAAGCTCTTGAAGTCTAGATTCTCGAGAATTTTACGGTTCGTGATTCCGAGTTTTCTAGAGGAAGTTACGGCAGTTTCAGTACCGATGCGCAGTCTGAATGGCAGAAAGGGAAATAAGCTGGAAGTCCGAGCGAAGGTCCGATCGATCGGACCACGCAAAAACGTGACAGAACATGTGTTTTTCAGCCACAACACATCCGATCGATCCCTCCATCGCTCTTATGGGGTCCGATCGATCCGACACACAATTCGATCGATCCAACACTCATAATTCGATCGATCGGACTTGGGAATTAAAGGGTGACAGAACGTATGCTTTTTAGAGGAACACAATTCGATCGATCGGACCATCGATCGAACTCGGGAAGAGCCAGAGATGAAGAATCTTTACGAAGTCGATCGATCCGACTCCCTTAGTCCGATCGATCGGGATCGGGCGTAAATAGAAGTGGGAGATCTCAATGAGACCGATCGATCCAACATTCCGAGGAGGATCGATCGGACGTTTCCAGTGAATTAAATCAACGGTTTTGATTTAACCCGAGTTTAGGCCTATAAATAGGATACTTAGGGTTATCAAAGGAAAACTTTTGGAGGACTTTTTGGCAGCGTTTGGAGGCGAGGAGAAGGGTTCCATGCTTGGTTTTCTTTTCTTATTTCTTCTTTATTTCTCCATTAGTTTTGCTGCCCTCATGATGAACATGAGTGGCTAGTTTCTTTTCTAAGGTACCGATGTAGCCCTAACTGAATCATTCTATGTTATTGGATCATGATTATTTTATCAGTTTATTTTCCTTGATTTATTCATTATTTTAACTGAGATCTTAAATACCTTTATCTGGCCAATAATAGTATTATAGATTGTTTTATGTAAGATTGGGCGAGGGTTCATTCCCTAATCTTGCAGGATCTATGAATGAATGAGTTTATGTCGAGGCCGGGTTCAAGCTAAGAGTATTCTTGGTTCATAATTGTTCTTCAGAGCTTAATGGATTCTTGGTTAACACTTAGTTATGGGTTCATTAACTAGGGTTAATTGGGGGTACTTGGTGAAGACCGCGGCCGAACGGATCATCATACCGGAAGAACGAGCCCTTGGAATTAAACTGAGATCTTGATTGATTCAATGCATAGAATGAGGATGTTATGGTGAAATCGGAACCTTAGTATTCATCCATCATATTTCTATCGTTTTCTTATTTCATTATTAGGTCATCTATTTTCGAGACTTCATATTTCTTCTTTTCTCTTCCATATTTTCTTTCTTTTCTGTTCTTTAGCATTTTACTCTATTAATCTCTACAAATCTCTGTGGGTACGATACTCGTCTTGCTATTATACTGATTGCACCGATTCGTATACTTGCGAGATATAAAATTTATTCATCAAGTTTTTGGCGCCGTTGCCGGGGATTTGATTAGAGTTTTTTTGTAGTGAATGCAAGGTCGCCGATCACGGAAAGAAAAGTTGTTGCCCTTGAACGATAAAGTAGATCAAATTGGTTGGAAGAAGAAATCTAACAAAGACAGCCTGTCTACATCAGATCTAGGAGTTCAAGAGGAGGAACAAGAGGAGATGGCGCTCAATAATAACTTACGTCCTTTGGAGGAGTACGCGAGGCCTACTATTTCTACCTCACCTTCGTGCATTGCGTTACCTGCAGAGGCTAGAAATTATGAACTTAAAAATCTACATTTTTCTATGCTTCCTGAATTTCATGGTTTACCTTCTGAGGATGCACTAACTTTTGTGAAAGATTATTATGCTACTATTCAGACTTTTCCTTTAGGTGGCATTACTGAAGATCACTTGAGGATGCGATGTTTTCCTTACACCCTGAAGGATAAAGCGAAGAGATGGCTGATGTCGTTGCCTCCTGGATCACTCACGACTTGGGATGCAATTTATAATAAGTTTGTTAGCAAATTTTATTCTCATGCCATGACTACTAACTTGAGAAGACAAATTCCAAATTTTCAGCAAGCTGATGGAGAACCATTCCATGAAGCATGGGATAGATTTAAAATGCTTTTGATGCAATGTCCACATCATAATTATTCTTTAGAAAATCAGATGCAATATTTTTATGATGGACTAAATCTTTCTTTTCAGACTATGGCAGATAATGCTGCAGGTGGAGCGATGTTCAAAAGGACACCACCGGAGGCATATGAAATCTATGAGATGCTAGGATCAAACTCGCAGTAGAGGGACACGAGGAATAAGGCGAGAGGCATCTATGAGCTGAACCAGAATGATGACATGGCAAGGCAGATTGCAACTCTTAACAAGAAGATAGACGCGATGATGTCCACACAAGCAAAACCGGTTGAGGTTTGTTCAATTTGCAATATTGTTGGTCATAGGTTTGATTCATGTTCTTCTGGTAGTGAATTTCTTGAATATGTGCAAGAGCAAGCTAATTTGATGAATGCGTATAACCCGAGACCTAGATTTGACCCTTATGCAAATACTTACAATCCTGGTTGGAGGGAGCATCCGAATTTTTCATGGAAAAATACTGCTAATGCTAGTATGCCTACTGCTAATCAGTCTAACCCACTTGTTAAGTCGTCTTTGGAAGCGACTATGTTAGCTTTTATGCAGAAAATAGATTCAAAGATGGAAAAACAAGATTCAGCCATTGCTCAACATGACGCGGTACTAAAGAATGTTGCAGCATCCGTTGGGAAGTTAGAAGTTCAAGTGGGACAACTTGCTGATGCGGTAAGAGCCCATGTTCCAGGCAAATTCCCAAGCCAACCTGAGCAAGCAAAAGCAGTTACAGTTCTTCGTTCAGGTAAAATTATTGATAATAAGATTAATGCTAAAGTTGCTGATGAGTGTAATGATGATGCAAGTGAGGAAGTTGAAACGGAGGAACGCTCGAAAGGGCCACCACCGGCCACATCTGCTGCTGAGCATGGAAAGAGAGCAAATTCAGTTCCGGAGGTTTATCACAACTCTCCTCCACCATATGTGCCGCCGGTTCCTTTTCCAGGCCGTCTAAAGAAAGCCAAAATGGATAAGTCATATTATGAAATTTATGATATTTTATCTAAGGTTAATGTGAACTTACCATTGCTTGAGGTGATCAGGAACATGCCAGCATTTCCAAAGTTCTTCAAGGAACTAAGTACTTCAAAGTGTAAGTATGAACCTCATGAAAAAGTGATGGTTTCAGAGACGGTAAGCGCGGTTCTACAAAGGAAGCTTCCACCCAAGCTTAAGGATCCAGGGAGTTTTAACATTACTATTACTGTTGGTGATACAAAGATAGGAGAGGCAATGCTTGATTTAGGAGCCAGTGTTAATTTGATGCCTTACTCTGTTTTTCTTCAGTTAGGTGTGGGTGAATTAAAACCTACTACAATGTCTCTACAACTTGCAGATCGTTCCATTAAATATCCTTTAGGCATTGTAGAAGACATTTTAGTACAAGTTGATAAATTGATTATCCCTGCTGATTTTGTCATATTGGATATGGAAGATGCGCCCTTACATGATAGGAATTTACCAATTTTGTTGGGACGTCCATTTATGGCCACAGCCAAGACTATGATAAATGTGCAGGATGGTAAGCTCAGCATGACAGTTTTAGGTGAAACTGTTGAATTTAAAGTTTTTGAATCTATGTCCTATCCTTCAAACTCTTTTGATTGTTTCTCAATAGATGTTTTAGATTCATTGGTGTTTTCTAGTTTCATGCAGGAGCAAGTGAAGACTACTCTAGAAGCGGCATTGACGATGGAAAAGGAGGAGTTGCAGAATTACGAGGGAGCAAAGGAGGTTATAGCAGCCCTTGAGGCATTGCAGCCATGTTTCCCTGATGAATCTCGGTTAGACATGCTAAACGAATCCTATTCTAAAATGGTTTCATCAATAGTTTCCCCACCAAAGCTTGAGTTAAAACCTCTTCCTAGTAATCTGAAATATGCATATCTTGGTGAGAATGAAACCCTTCCTGTGATTATTGCTTCTGATATTACTCCATTGGAAGAGGAAAAATTATTGAGAGTTCTTAGGGAGCATAAAACTGCAATAGGTTGGACAATTGCCGATATTAAAGGAGTAAGTCCTACTATGTGCATGCATCGCATTATTTTGGAAGAGGATGCCAAACCTATACGGGATGCCCAGCGTCGCCTCAACCCAAACATGAAAGACGTTGTTCGGGAAGAGATCCTTAAGTTGCTCGATGTTGGCGTGATCTATCCTATTTCTGACAGCAAATGGGTAAGTCCAGTTCACGTGGTGCCTAAGAAATCAGGGATAACAGTTGTGAAGAATGAGAACAATGAGCTCATACCCACGAGGATGACTACTGGATGGCGTGTCTGCATCGATTATCGCAAGCTTAATGCAGCTACTAAAAAGGACCACTTTCCTTTACCTTTTATTGATCAAATGCTTGAACGCTTAGCTGGTCACTCATTTTATTGTTTTCTTGATGGATTTTCAGGTTATAATCAAATTGCTATCGCCCCAGAGGACCAAGAGAAGACAACTTTCACCTGTCCGTTTGGAACATTCGCATACAGAAGGATGCCGTTCGGATTGTGCAATGCACCTGCCACCTTTCAAAGATGCATGATATCGATTTTCTCCGACATGATAGAAAGGTTTGTCGAGGTATTCATGGATAATTTTTCTGTATTTGGGAATTCTTTTGATAATTGCCTGGCACACCTAACCTTGGTGTTTAAAAGATGTGAAGAGACAAATTTGACATTGAGCTGGGAGAAGAGTCACTTCATGGTAAGGCAAGGTATTGTGTTGGGACATGCTATTTCTAGTAAAGGTATTGGCGTAGATAAAACAAAAATAGATTTGATTGAGAAATTACCGCCCCCTACTTCTGTGAAAGGTGTGCGGAGTTTTTTGGGCCATGCAGGATTTTATCGCAGATTCATTAGAGATTTTTCTAAAATTGCACAACCATTGTGTGATTTATTGGCCAAAGATAGTGAGTTTAAGTTTTGTAAAGCTTGTCTTGATGCTTTCAATACTTTGAAAGAGAAATTGATTACTGCACCAATTATTATGCCTCCTGATTGGTCGTTGCCCTTTGAAATAATGTGTGATGCTTCTGATTATGCTATAGGGGCTGTTCTAGGACAAAGGGTAAATAAGGTCTCTCATGCTATTTATTATGCAAGTCGTACACTCAATGATGCTCAAATCAATTACTCAACTACTGAAAAAGAATTACTTGCTGTTGTTTTTGCATTGGAGAAATTTCGCTCTTATTTGATTGGATCTAAAATTATTATTTATTCAGATCATGCAGCATTGAAATATCTACTAACCAAAAAGGATACAAAGCCAAGGTTAATCAGGTGGATCCTACTGCTGCAAGAGTTCGATTTGGAAATAAGGGACAAGAAAGGGAGCGATAATGTAGTGGCAGATCACTTGTCACGATTGGAGCACATAGCCGGCCCTAAGGATGTACAACCCATCCAAGAATGCTTTCCCGATGAACAACTATTTTCTGTGAATGGTAAAGAGCCCTGTTATGCGGATATTGTTAACTATCTAGCTAGTAATGTTCTGCGTGCTGATCTAAGTTCACAAGAAAAGAAAAGATTTTTGTCCACAGTCAGATATTACTTTTGGGATGACCCTTATTTATTTAAACATTGTCCTGATCAAATAATAAGGCGTTGTGTTCCAGAATATGAGCATGATGATATATTGAAATTTAGTCATGAATTAATGTGTGGAGGACACTTTGGAGGTAAGAAAACTGCTTTTAAAGTTCTTCAATCTAGTTTCTTTTGGCCTACATTATTCAAAGATGCATTTAATTTTGTTGCTTAGTGTGACAGATTTCAACGGTCAGGGAACATAAGCAAAAGGAATGAGATGCCTCTTACAAATAATCTGGTGGTGGAATTGTTCGATGTTTGGGGCATAGACTTTATGGGACCGTTTCCTCCATCATACGGGTACACGTATATTCTTGTTGCTGTAGATTATGTGTCTAAGTGAATTGAAGCAATTGCAACCAGGAACAATGACAGCAAGACCGTGGTGGGATTCTTGAAAGATATGATTTTTACAAGGTTTGGTACACCTCGGGCGATTATAAGTGATGGGGGATCACACTTTTGCAATAGAGCGTTTGATGCATTGTTGAAGAAATACAACATCACTCATTGGGTCGCAACTCCTTACCACCCTCAAACGTCGGGCCAAGTGGAGGTGAGCAATAGGCAAATAAAGACGATCCTGGAAAGAGTTGTTGGCACTACAAGGAAGGATTGGGCAGTGAAATTGAATGATGTTCTTTGGGCGTATCGCACTGCATATAAAACTCCAATTGGTATGTGCCCTTATCGCATTGTCTTTGGAAAAGCATGTCATCTACCGGTGGAATTGGAGTATAGGGCCTATTGGGCAATAAAGCAGCTGAATTTTGACATGAGAGAAGCGGGGGATATGAGAAAGATGCAATTGAATGAATTGGATGAGCTGCGGAATGAAGCGTACGAGAATGCTAAGATTTACAAGGAAAGAACCAAGCTCTATCATGATAAAGTAATACAACGGAAGGAGTTTACACCAGGTATGAAAGTTTTACTTTATAACTCACGAATGAAATTCTTTCCAGGTAAATTAAGATCCAGATGGACGGGCCCGTTCAAAGTGACACAAGTATCGCCTCACGGTGCTGTTGAAATTGAGAATGAAAGGAATGGGAGCAAATTCAAAGTCAATGGGCACCGTTTGAAATTGTATTTGGAAGGACATTCAGTTGTGGTGGATGCAGTTGATTTTGGTGAACCTTAAACTTGGTATTACGTCTTGCCTAGACGTTAAATAAAGCGCTGGGTGGGAGGCAACCCACCAAGGTAACCAGTTTTTAACTTTAAGTTTTAGTTTTCAATTTTATATTTTCTCTTTTGTTTTTATTTTAGGTTTTCAGCCACCCGGAGGATCCTTGAGGAGATGTTCGCTATTCTATCAGGTGGCCTCGTTCTTATTTACAGTATCTTGTCTCTTCCTTTTCTGGAAATTTTTGGATTGCCACCTCCTACATATTTTTATTGGATAAATGCACACATTGAGGACAATGTTGAATTCAGGTTGGGGGGTGTAGACATTCATGACTTTATTCATGCTACCTTGTAGGTTTAATAGTGTTAAATTGTACATGAGCTGAAATGTTTATGCTTATTTTACATGCTGCTTTCATATGGATTGGCCGATACATTGATTGCATGTATGATAACCTGAAGGTAGAATATCATGTGATTCACACACGAACACTTTATGTGCAGTGGCGATTATACTCACCAGAGGAATGAGCATGCTATTGTCAATCTAGACCATGATTTCAGCATTAGCTAGTGTTGAGTATTGCATCCAGAAAAAAAATACAGAAAAAGTTCTGGAGCTTTAATAAGCTGTGCCTAAACGACTGTTAGGTGATCTACTTAGTAACCGGGTGTTCTTGCCTCAGGAAGCAGGGAGCTCGCGTAAAAAGGTAGAACCACTAAAAAAAAAAAAAAAAAAAACTACTCAGTGTTTTGTTAAGTAACCGGGTCTCTGCGCCTCATGAAGCGAAGAGTGCTCGTGTAAAACGGCAAAATGTTTGATAGTTGAAAAAAAAAAAAAAAAAAAAAAGAGCATGTTGTACTTAAAGTGCGAGGGTTGGATGATTGGTCATGAAGATAGTAGCGTGTTTGGACTAATGGTGGGTAGAAACTGCTTCTGTACGTAACATTTATTTATCACGTCACATGTGTTCTTCTGGATGGTGTTAGCATGTTTGAAGTGTAGAAGTTGATTTCATATGTTGGTGGTATGTGTATGAGTATTATAAGTTTTCGTGCTCTGTACGGTGTACAACATTATTGACTTGATAAGGCAGAACTTTTATCATGCTTGTCTGCATCCTTGAACCGTGGTGTGCTTAATATATTTTATGCGCTTAAAATTGCTAGAGACTAGCAATAAGCTGGTTGGGGGGTGTGATAAGTGCATGAAAGTGCACTCTAAATAGCCTTATAACCATCTCAATTGCTAGATTATTATCTTTAATCAACATCTTTATTCCTATTTTTATATCTATATGTTGCTTCACATAGTTGTTTGGAAAATGCAGGAAAAAGGAGAAAAGAAGCTGAAAAGAGTGCATGGATCAACTTTAAAGATTTATCTATACCTGGTCATGAAGAATCAGAGGATGTGCCATACATGGTTGGAAAGCTCTTGAAGTCTAGATTCTGGAGAATTTTACGGTTCGTGATTCCGAGTTTTCTAGAGGAAGTTACGGCAATTTCAGTACCGATGCGCAGTCTGAATGGCAGAAAGGGAAATAAGCTGGAAGTCCGAGCGAAGGTCCGATCGATCGGACCACGCAAAAACGTGACAGAACATGTGTTTTTCAGCCACAACACATCCGATCGATCCCTCCATCGCTCTTATGGGGTCCGATAGATCCGACACACAATTCGATCGATCCAACACTCATAATTCGATCGGTCCAACACTCATAATTCGATCGATCGGACTTGGGAATTAAAGGGTGACAGAACGTATGCTTTTTAGAGGAACACAATTCGATCGATCGGACCATCGATCGAACTCGGGAAGAGCCAGAGATGAAGAATCTTTACGAAGTCGATCGATCCGACTCCCTTAGTCCGATCGATCGGGATCGGGCGTAAATAGAAGTGGGAGATCTCAATGAGACCGATCGATCCAACATTCCGAGGAGGATCGATCGGACGTTTCCAGTGAATTAAATCAACGGTTTTGATTTAACCCGAGTTTAGGCCTATAAATAGGATACTTAGGGTTATCAAAGGAAAACTTTTGGAGGACTTTTTGGCAGCGTTTGGAGGCGAGGAGAAGGGTTCCATGCTTGGTTTTCTTTTCTTATTTCTTCTTTATTTCTCCATTAGTTTTGCTGCCCTCATGATGAACATGAGTGGCTAGTTTCTTTTCTAAGGTACCGATGTAGCCCTAACTGAATCATTCTATGTTATTGGTTCATGATTATTTTATCAGTTTATTTTCCTTGATTTATTCATTATTTTAACTGAGATCTTAAATACCTTTATCTGGCCAATAATAGTATTATAGATTGTTTTATGTAAGATTGGGCGAGGGTTCATTCCCTAATCTTGCAGGATCTATGAATGAATGAGTTTATGTCGAGGCCGGGTTCAAGCTAAGAGTATTCTTGGTTCATAATTGTTCTTCAGAGCTTAATGGATTCTTGGTTAACACTTAGTTATGGGTTCATTAACTAGGGTTAATTGGGGGTACTTGGTGAAGACCGCGGCCGAATGGATCATCATACCGGAAGAACGAGCCCTTGGAATTAAACTGAGATCTTGATTGATTCAATGCATAGAATGATGATGTTATGGTGAAATCGGAACCTTAGTATTCATCCATCATATTTCTATCATTTTCTTATTTCATTATTAGGTCATCTATTTTCGAGACTTCATATTTCTTCTTTTCTCTTCCATATTTTCTTTCTTTTCTGTTCTTTAGCATTTTACTCTATTAATCTCTACAAATCTCTGTGGGTACGATACTCGTCTTGCTACTATACTGATTGCACCGATTCGTATACTTGCGAGATATAAAATTTATTCATCACACGTGCCGGTGCCGGCCAGGGCCGACACGGCACGTGCCTCGACACGGCAATCCTTGGATATATATACTAAAGTTATTTAAGATAAAAACATAGATTTCATGGTTTCAATCACGCATAAAAACTGTGTTCTAATTATAAAACATTACATAGTTTCAATCACAGTTAAAAACTGAGATTAACTTTACATGATTCATGTCAGTTGTTAATAACTGTGATTAAAAAGTGTGAACCGTGAAAATAGTTATTTACTCATTTTCTTTATGACGGTTTTTCTAAAACTGACATCTTTGTGATTTCTTTAGTGTGATGTTTATTATTTTTTCTTGTAGTGTTAGGAGCTTCTATCAATGTGATGCCATATTCTATATATGCTTCTTTGAAACTTGGATCTTTGAATGAAACTGGTGTTGTGATTCAATTGGTTAACAGATCTAACGCCTATCCTAAAGGTGTAGTTGAAGATATTCTTGAGCAAGTTAATGATTTAGTTTTCCAAGCTGATTTTTATGTGCTTGATATGGAGAATGGTGATCAAACTACTCCTATTTTATTGGGAAGACATTTCTTAAAAACATCCAAAACTAAGATAGATGTTCATAGTGGCACACTTACCATGAAATTTGATGGTGAAACTGTTAAGTTTAATATTTATGATGCCATGAAATATCCTGCTGATGATTGTCCTGTGTATTC
Organism: Narthecium ossifragum; assembly: GCA_963920575.1. Taxonomy (NCBI): domain Eukaryota; kingdom Viridiplantae; phylum Streptophyta; class Magnoliopsida; order Dioscoreales; family Nartheciaceae; genus Narthecium; species Narthecium ossifragum. The sequence goes on from OY986968.1 coordinate 9,264,161, forward strand.
TACTAATGCGATTGATTTTTTATCACATGAAGTTTTTGAACTTCATAGCAAAGACGAATTGGAAGTGACTATTATTAAGTCTCTTGAGGAAGAAAAGAAGCTATCTTTGAGTACTAATTTGAAGGAAACTGTTGCAGCACTGAATGATTTTTCAACACTTCAGCAATCAGGTAACACCTCTTATAGTCCATTACCTGTTTCTAATGAGAAATGATTACCTTATGTGTTGCAAGCACCCATTCCAGATCTGAAACCTCTTCCCAATCACCTCAAATACACTTTTCTTGGAGATGAAGGAGTGTTACCAGTGATTATTTTCAATAACCTTAGTGCACCACAGGAAGAAAAGCTTGTGCAGGTTCTTAAGAAGCATAAGACAGCTATTGGTTGGACAATTGCAGACATCAAGGGAATCAGCCGGAGTACATGAATGCATCGTATCTTGCTTGAAGAGGGAGTGAAACCTTCCCGCCAACCACAAAGAAGGTTGAACCCGCCCATGATGGATGCAGTAAAGAAGGAGATCCTCAAACTTCTTGAAGTTGGAGTGATCTATCCTATTTTGGATAGCACTTGGGTTAGTCCAGTTCAAGTGGTGCCTAAAAAGACAGGAATAACCGTGGTGAAAAATCAAAAAGATGAGTTAGTTCCTACCCGTGTTCAGAATGGGTGGAGGGTTTGTATAGATTATAGAAAATTAAATGCTATAGCCCACAAGGACCACTTCCCTTTACCTTTTATTGATCAGATGCTTGAAAGGTTAGTTGGTCACTCTTATTATTGTTTTCTTGATGGTTATTCAGGATATTTTCAGATTGCAATTGCCCCTGAAGATCAAGAAATGACGACGTTCACGTGCCTATTCAGAACTTTTGCATATTGTTGCATGCCCTTTGGCGTTTGCAGCGCCCCAACCACTTTCCAAAGGTTTGGTTAGTATATTTTCAGATTATATTGAACATATTATAGAAGTTTTTATGGATGATTTCACAGTTTACGGAGACTCCTTTGATAATTGTTTACATAACCTTACACTTGTTCTTCAAAGATGTATAGAAACTAGCATTGTGTTAAATTCTGAGAAATGTCATTTCATGATTGAACAAGGTATAGTTTTGGGTCATATAGTTTCATCTAAAGGAATTGAGGTTGATAAAGCTAAAGTTGATGTTATTCAATCTTTATCTTATCCCACTAGTGTGTGGGAAGTTCATTCTTTTCTTGGACATGTAGGTTTTTACCGAAGATTCATCAAAGACTTCTCCAAAATAGCATTGCCGCTATGCAAGTTGTTACAAAAGGACAAGGTTTCTGAGTTCGATGAGGCATGTAAAAAGGCATTTGATAAGTTGAAAGAATTGTTGACTTCTACCCCAGTTATTCAGCCCCCTTACTGGAGCGTTCCTTTCGAGATAATGTGTGATGCGAGTGATTATGCAGTAGAAGCTGTTTTGGGCCAAAAGATAGGAAAAACATCTCATGTAATTTACTATGCTTTCAAGACTTTGGATGATGCCCAGAGAAATTATTCTACAACTGAAAAAGAACTTTTAGCCGTTGTGTTTGCCTTAGAAAAATTTCGGTCTTATTTACTTGGTACTAATGTCATTGTTTACTGTGATCATGCAGCTCTTCGTTACTTAATGACGAAGAAGGAGGCAAAGCCGAGATTAATACGATGGATACTTCTCTTGAGTGAATTTGATTTGGAGATAAAATACAAAAGAGGAACAGAAAATCGGGTCGCAGATCATCTGAGTCGATTAGTTCATGTGGAAGATAAACTTTATCTACAAGAAACATTCCCTGATAAGCAACTGTTCTCTGCAAATATGACATTACCTTGGTATGCAAATATTGTGAAGTTTTTGGTTCCTAATATGTTACCTTCTGATTTGTCTAAGGCTCAAAGAGATAAGATCAAAAGTGATGCCAAATACTATGTGTGGGATTAGGGGTGAGCAGAACCGAACCGAACCCGAAGAACCGAACCGAACTGAATTAGTTCAGTCCATTCGGTTCGGTTCCTCGGTCCAATCGGTTCGGTTCGGTTTTGCAAGGTAAAATAGTTCGGTTTTTGGTTCGGTTCCGGTTCCTTAAAAAAATTTCGGTTCAGAACCGAAGAACCGAAGTTTAACCCATCTCAATATCTCATCAGTACTATACATGCCTAAGGGCTAAGGCAGCCGAACCGAACCGAAAAATTTCGGTTCCGGTTCCTTAGTAAGGCTGAGCTCATCCTACTCACCTTCGGCTCATGGGCCCATGGCTGAGCTCATCCTATCCCGTCTCCACTCACCACTCTCGTCTCTCAACCTTATCTATCGACCGCGTGGATCTCCACAGCCACCGGACCTCGACTAGGGCGGCGGCCTCGCGCATTCGCTACACCCCTTCCGGCTTCGTCACCTCCCCCCGCCCCCAGCACCCCTACCTCCGCACCAAAGCTACGCCCGCCTCCTCCGCTCCGAGCGCCACCGCCCTCTCCTCCCCCTCGCAGCCTCCTCCCTCAACTTCACCCGCTGCTGACCCTCGCTATCTCCATCGTCGACCCCTCCGCCCCGCTCCGCGATGGCGTGGACGACTCCCACTCCGTCTCCTCTGCCCTCGCCGCTGCGACCCCGTGGGGCGCAATCTGCGGCCTCGAGACCTTCTCCCAGCTCGCCATCCGTGGCCTCGAGACCTTCTCCCAGCACTGCGACCCCCTCGTCGTCGTGGTGCCCACGGAGCCGAGGCTGGCGACGGAGGGCTCCTGTCATGGAGTACGCCATGTGTTACGGCATCCGCGTCGTCCCCGAGTTCGACGCCCCCTGTGAGTCCTCCACTCCGCCGCCCACCACCTCCAATCGCTGGGTACCCATCCTCTGCTCTCGCCCGGCTCGCCATCTCCTCCATTGATGTTCATCCGCGGCCTCGAGACCTTCTCCCAGCACTGCGACCCCCTCGTCGTCGTGGTGCCCATGGAGCCGAGGCTGGCGACGGAGGGCTCCTGTCATGGAGTACGCCATGTGTTACGGCGTCCGCGTCGTCCCCGAGTTCGAAGCCCCCGGTGAGTTGTACACTCTGCCGCCCACCACCTCCAATCGCTGGGAACCCATCCTCTGCTCCCGCCTGACTCGCCATCTCCTCCATTGATATCCATCCGCGGCCTCGAGACCTTCTCCCAGTACTGCGACCCCCTCGTCGTCGTGGTGCCCACGGAGCCGAGGCTGGCGACGGAGGGCTCCTGTCATGGAGTACGCCATGTGTTACGGCATCAGCGTTGTCCCTGAGTTCGACGCCCCCGGTGAGTCGTCCACTCCGCCGCCCACCACCTCCAATCGCTGGGAACCCATCCTCTGCTCCTGCCCGGCTCGCCATCTCCTCCGTTGATCCCCTGCTAGTCGCCATCTCCCTGCTCGTCGTTCGTTCTCGGCAGTCGCCATCTCCCTGCTCGTCGTTCATCCTCGGCAGTAGCCAGCCTTGTCCATTCAATGCCTATAGAACCGAACCGAAAAATTCGGTTCGGTTCGGTTCGGTTCTATAGGCAATTTCGGTTCGGTTCGGTTCTCATTTTTCTGGACCGAAAAAAGTTCGGTTCTTCGGTTCGGGACCGAGAACCGAATGCTCACCCCTATGTGGGATGACCCATATTTATGGAAACATTGTGCCTATCAAATAATAAGAAGGTGCGTTCCTAAAAATGAAGTTATTTCTATACTCACCTTTTGTCATTCTTATGCTTGTGGAGGTCACTTTGGAGCCAAGAGAACAGCAAGAAAAGTGTTAGAATGTGGTTTCCATTGACCTTCTTTATTTCGAGATTCATACTCTCTTTGTAAGTCATGCGAGAATTGTCAAAAGACAGGTAATATATCCCAAAGGAATGAGATGCCACAAACCCCCATATTATTTTACGAATTTTTTGATGTTTGGGGCATCAATTTCATGGGTCCGTTCCTTATATTTTTCGGTTATGTTTATATTCTACTTGCTGTTGATTATGTTTCAAAATGGGTAGAAGCTAAAGCTACCAGGACTAATGATTCTAAAGTTGTTGTAGATTTTATCAAATCTAACATATTATCTAGGTTTGGAATTCAAAGAGCTTTCATAAGTGATCGAGGCACGCACTTTTGCAATCGGACTGTGGAGGTGTTGCTAAGGAAGTATCATGTGACCCATAAGGTGTCAACTGCATATCATCCGCAAACCAGTGGGCAAGCGAAAGGGTCAAATCGAGAGATCAAGTCCATCATTGAAAAGGCGGTAAATCCAAATAGAAAAGATTGGAGTTTGCGTTTGGATGATGCTTTGTGGGCGTATAGGACTGCATATAAGACTCCCATTGTCGCGCCCCGACCCGCGAAAGCCCAACCGGGCCGGGCGACGCGAACCGGAACCTACAAAAGGCGGAAAACAAAGCTGGCGAGGGTTCCCTCTAACCTATTGGTCTCCCTAACAGTTCGCCAAAAGCACCCCCAATTAAAGATACAATAATTTAATAACAACGAACCACAGATTTACAAACCCAAAGTGTTTAATATACATATCCTCGGAGAGGGGGAGGTTCAAATATAACATTACTCCCGTAGGAGACTATCTAATATAGGATAAAAACTGTAAAGGATCACCACCTCTCAAACTCCACCTGGCACCGCCGACCAACTGCCCGGTAGGGGCCACGGAAGAAGAACTGACGCCTGCACCTGCAAAACGCAGCCCGGGTAGGTGTGAGCACTAAGCTCAGTAGGGATCTACACTACGAGACACAGAAGAAAGAGGGAAACACAATAGTGTCGCCCTAAAGTAGGATCTGGGTGTATACAGGGGTCCCATAACCCCACCGCGTGTCCCTGGTGCCCAGGAGCAGCACACAATAAGCTCAACAAACACTGCTGACTCACATGCAGGAACCCGACACTGCAGGCGGGAAATGGCACCGCTGAGGGGGCCTCTCCACCACTCAAGAGTCAACACAGTGGAACACCGGCTACACCTCAGCACCCGACTCGAGGCCGACACGACCTCTACAATCATCAAGCAACCCGTGTACCAGTCATCTAAGCCTATCATCGAATCGACTGGACACCACAATTCAAACCGGGTCCAAACTACCCAACCCCGGTCCTAGGGCTAAGTCCGAGCTTCCAGCCTCGGGACGGCGACCCACAGATCACCCACGCCCTAACCAATGCAACTAATGCACAAATCAACAATGCATGCTATGACATACACAAACAGGAGATAGTCATGCAACAGTATGATAATGCATCATATAAGTCTACTGGATCGCTGCAGCGGTACTACCGACCGCGGCCAGCCGATCCACAGCGGGTCCCGGCATTACGACGGTACCACGACCGTCAACCGTGAACTCCTGCAACGGGAAGCAACCCCGAAAACCGCTGATGAACAGTAAACAATATAATATTATATTCTGAAATATAATATTATATTCAAAACACCCAAAAGTTCTCTACTAGGGGCTATTTGATCCCGTCGATCCGACATCCAAACGACGTCGGATTCAAGATCCAACTTAGCCATCAGTAGGTGTATATACAAGAATCAACATATCCAAAATTGATAATCATTCAACGGTTGGATTAACAGAAAAACACTAATCAAAATCGCTAATCAAACTAACTTACCAATTAATTGCTGCAACGCAGCCCTCCAGCAAACAATTCATAACAAATCGTAGGAAAATCAGAAAATTATGAAATCAGTGGGGTTAGAGACTAGACTCAAAGATCTACAACTCTTTTGCTCATTACAACCCAAGATCAATTACGTGCCGGCCGGAAAACGCGCCGCAAGACGGCTGTTCTTCAAGAACAGCAGAAAACCAGAAAATCCGACCTTAATCATGCATAAATCCTACTCAAAACTCATCCAAAGATCATGAAACTTAAATAAGTTATTCTACTAGGCATGAGGAATCCAACAAGACAAAGATCAACAAGATCCAACGGCTAGATCTAAAGAAACCCAAAGAAGAACACAGTAGGTAGAAGAACCTACCTAACAGCGCTTTCCTCAGCTGATTCCCCGCGAGTTGATCACCAACAAGGTTCCAAACCACTCCAGGGATCTTCCTCTCGTTGTCACGGATCCAACGAGCCTTAGAACACACAAAATGATGGTCGGAGGACGGAGAACGGAAGAGAGGAAGGTGGCTGCCGGAAACAGGGGAAGAAAGCAGAGCTTTCGGGAGAAGAAAGAAGAAGGAAGAAGAAAGGAGAAGGAGGAAGAAAAGAAGGGAAAAGGGGAAGGGGAAAGCCGAGGGAAGGGGGGAAAAGAGAAAGGAGGGGAGGGAAAGTCCGCCCCCTCTGACAGGAGAGAGCGACGGCCAACGGCGGCCGTCCTCGCGAAGCAGAAAAGCCACCGACGCGATTCCGATCGATCGCTCCAAGGAGCGATCGGTTGCTCGCGCCCCGGATCGATCCCAACACTAAGTCGGATCGATCCGAGCGGGTCAAAACCCACAGACTCGCTCACGAGTCCGATTGATCGTTCCAAGGAGCGATCGATCGCTCAAGGGTCGTCAGCTGCCCAAAGGCAAGCTTCCGCGCGCCCGAGCCGGGATCTCCCGATCTCGGGTCCACCTAGCCATTCTAAACAAGCATTAACACAAACAAGGCCAGTGTGTGCACACGCGGGTGTGATACAAACCAACAAGGCGCAATTTACCAAATTGCCCTTGCGGTCTACAACGAGCCACAGGGGTAGAGGGATAGGTCCTCACACCCATCGATATGTTACCTTATCGTTTGGTATTTGGGAAACCATGTCACCTTCAAGTTGAGTTAGAACATAAGGCGTATTGGGCTATCAAGAACTTCAACATGAAGATGGACGAAAGTGGAGAACACAGAAAGTTGCAACTACAAGAACTAGATGAAATTCACAATGATGCCTATGAGAGGGCTAGGATTTATAAGGAAAAGATAAAAGCTTTTCATGACAAGATGATCTCTAGGAAGGAGTTTAATGTTGGTCAAAAAGTCCTCCTTTACCAATCACGTTTACGTTTGTTTCCAGGTAAGTTGCGTTCTCGCTGGATTGGACCTTTTATTGTTACTAATGTTTTTTCTCATGGTGCAGTTGAAATTCAAAGTTTAGCCACTTCCAAAATGTTTACGGTGAATGACCATCGACTTAAACCTTTCTATGCAAGTGTTCAAATAGAAAATGTGGAAAATTGGACCTTGAGGAGCCGACTTATACTCATTGAAGAAGAAAGCATGAAGTCGAGCCAATGACAATAAACAAAGGCGCTGCTTGGGAGGCAACCAAGGGGAGTTCGTTCCTTTCTCTTTTTATTTTCGCATTTCCATTTTAGTTATTTTTGCCTTTTCTTTGCATTCCACTTTACATTGGGGACAATGTCGGTTTCAAGTGTGGGGGAAGAGATTTAGGTTGCATATGTCATAAGCAAGAATTAATTAAGCTTGGCATATTCATAACATGATTGAATGAGTAATCTTGTTGACCTAGAATGAATTAGTTGAGTTATTTTCCTTGAGATGGTAGTGACTAAATTTAGTTGACAAAAGCTGGTGAGATTTTGAACCTTTCGACTGACACATTCATATCAGTCTCACTATTTCCTTTCATGAGAGATATTCTTCCATGGATTTGTTTTTCTAGAACTTGCTTTGATTCTATTCAAGGTCACATTGACACATGTATACATGAACATGATTAAGGCTCTCTTTGTTATAAGCGACATAAGCCAAATAGCCTACCTTGCAATTAATTTTTCCTTTTGCTAAACCCCTTTGAGCTTTATTGATTTCATTGTTAACCCACATTGCAAGCTTTAAACCTGAAAAACCAATGCCGTTACCCAAGCCAAAGAACTAGTGGAGCATTGAGCATCATTATGATATGTATAGGTGTGCAAGTTTCAAGTATGGGAGTGTTTGGATTAGTCATATGGCCATGTTTGAAATAAAGAAAAAAAGTGAAGGAGGAAACTGTTTCTCATGTTACAATATGTGTTTATGAATCCTCCCAATACTTCTGTATGATTTCTACAAAGGTGGAATTTTTTGCAAAAGATTGTTCCCTATTGTAGCTAAAAAGTATTCCTTTGAACAATCTCTTTGCCTGTGTAGTAATGTTATATGGGTTGAGTATGTTAAAGCTAAGTTGAGGAAGTTGTTGAATGGAGTTGTTGGTTATACATGTATTATTGATGCATTGTTGCTCCATTAGTTCCATTGGCTTTTGAGCTACATTCCCAAATATTTTCCCACCTTAATCCTGAACCCTGTTACAACCTTTGAAAGTCCTTCTGATCCATGTTATGCATGTGATTCTAGTGGTGGAGAATGAGAAGATATGCAAGCTTATGGTAGATCATTTTTCATTGGAATGAATTTGAGTGAAGCACATACCCTTCAAACACATGAGAGTTGAGTGTCAATTTCCGTGAGGGTCTACTTATTTAGTATGCTCCATATTCAAGTGCAAATGCTCATTAAGTAACTTTGAGTTGTTCAGGAATTTATGTTTATGATGTGTTATGAGTTTTGAAAAGCTAAATTGTTTCTCTTGTTGATGGTGTTGCAACCTTGATATTTTGAGTAGAGTGAAATTTTAGTCTTGCCCGATGACGAGCAAAAGCTAAGTGTGGGGGAATTTGATGATGATGTATAATGTTATATTTTTACCCCTTAATACTTAGTCTTCTGTGCTTATTTGATACTTAAATACACTCATATTCCTTATATTTTGATTTAGAATACAATTGGAGTCATTGAGTGCGAAACAGGGCAAAAAGAGCATATTTGAGCAATTTCTATATAAAGGGATCGATCTTCTATAATGGAGAGATCGATCTTATCATGACGTAATGAAGAAATCCAAGCTGAAGGAACAAGGATCGATCATCACCCATAAAAAGATCCATCTTTGTTGTGAATTAAATCCTGACAGAGAGCATACTTTCAAATGATCGATCATCACCCATGAAAGAATCGATCCTCTTTTCACCCGAGAAAATTGAGAAAATTGCCGATGCAAAGGATCGATCTTCTCCTATCAAAGGATCGATCTTCCTCGGGGCGTAGCCAGAAATTGAGATCAAAAGATCGATCGTCCCCTATGTAAAGATCGATCTTCCCTTCTCCAGTGAAGAAATTAAAGGGCTCAGATCTAATCCGAGGATGGAGAGACTTTGGGCTATAAATAGGACTCTTTCTAGGGTTTGAGGGGGGATTCCTACATACTTTTGGCTACTACTCTATACTCTTGGATATTTTTCCTAGGTTTTCTCTTGCTTAATTGAATCTTTTGAGCATTGTGATTGATGTCCTTGTGTGGCTAAATCTTGATTCTTGGTCAAGGAAACTGAAACCTCGGAATAACTGTGAGATCTAATATATTTTTATTGTTTAGTTTATGCTTGAGTATTGAATGTTATTATATGATTATATTCATGATTGTCTTGTCTAATTACTAGGAGGCCTACTAGTTTATTATTCATCACAATCTTCTGTTAGGTTGGATATCAAATCTGTAATTGTTTGATCCCTCTAATCTGCGAAGCAACTAAGATCTATTGATTTACTGCATTTCAGAGATTGTCAGATCTTCAGTAGAACGTTCGACTAAATTAAATGCAACCGCGTGTGAATGTGTTGTTTAGCTTCATCGATCTCCTTATTCTTAAGGCTGCTACTAGATTAAATCTACAGCGCTTGTCTTAGGTTGTTTAGTAGTTAGGGTTAATTGGATCACTTGTTTCTAATTAACTATGATTGAGGAGAGATTCAAATTTAATTCGAACAGTGAATATTTAAGGTGTGGATTGGTATATACTTGCATCAATGATCAGTGATAAAGATTCCGATGGTTGATGTTGACTTAGAGCACCCACATCAGCCACCCTAAATGCCTCCCTACCCCATTTTAAGGTGGCAAATATAGGGTGGCTGATGAAAAGAGTGCTGCATCAGCTTCCCTATAGCCACCCAATAATAGAGGAGATGAACAGTGCTCCCCTACAGGTGGGGGAGCACTGTAGCACTCCCTATACATTAATTTATAATTAAAAATTCTAACTTATATACTTATTTCACCCTCTCTTTTATCTCTCTCTCTCTCTCCTCTAAACGGGAGCACCAGTCGACGAAGCTGATCTGCTTCTCTTCACCGGCGACCGTCCCCCTCCACCACCGGTGACCGTCCTCCACCACCACCACCTCCTTCTGGCTGGGCGAGGGAGCATGCTTTGAGCAGGGGCGGGAGGGTGTGGGAGTCGGGGAGGAGGGCGGAGGAGAGGAGGTGAGGGTAGAGGGGGAGGGCAGAGGCCGGGACGGTGGAGCTGGCGAGGGCACGGATGAGGGTGTTGCGGATTAGGTTTCCTCTTCTCTCGTTCCTCACCACCGACCCAGGACATGATCTAGTGTTTTGTTTCCTTCTATTCTTTCATTCCTCTCTGCTGACCTAGCTTCTTCGCCTCCTTGGGTTCCTCTCCGCACTCCTCCCTAGAAGAAGGCTTCCTTGTGCCACCCCTTCCTCTAATTCTCTCCGAGTGGTGGAGCTCCCCATGTCCCGCGATCCTGGACTGCATCCGTCTAGTTGCGATTATGGGCGACATCTGATCCCCTTTTCCTCAATCGAGATCATTTGAACCTCCCAGCAAAAGGCCTTCTATGTATGATCCCCTTTAGATTTTTAAATTTCGTATGCTATTATCTTCTGTAGAGAAGATAAGCCTAGCTTTCCGGCTGCATTTCTTTTCTGCTGAAAATAGGGCTCACGAGCTTCGACGGCTGTTTGAATGCGAATGAATACCTCATGACGCATGCGGAATCTCCTACGAAACATTTCAGCTGGGTACACTGGTGGATCCGCAAAATAGTCCAGAAATAAGAGTTCATGTCCTTGCAGTCAAGTGCGATCATATACGCACGTCGCTTATTGGAACCACCATGCGATGTTGATCCTCCTCTACGCTCCATTCTTTCATTTGCGCATTTTAACGCCAGCAATTCTTCCAGCTCTTCATCAGAGGAAGTATCATAATACATTTCCTTTTGGCGTTTCCAGAAGAAATCCATTGAGAAGAGTAGATGGGTGAGAATTCAAGTTGCTATGGAAGACAAACATGTTAGATGGATTAGAGATGAGTTTGAGAAATAAATGAATCTACTTATATTGAGAAAATATGATCGTTGAGACTATTATGGATGGACTGCTATTTTCAAAAAATGACCGTTAGAAATATAGTTGTTCGAATACGACCGTTGGAGAATTGATTGAAATATAGCCGTTGGAAATACGACTGTTAGAATATATCCGTTAAAATATGACCGTTGACGATATAGATGTTCAAAATATGGCGGTTAGAATTTGATGAATGGATTTCAAGTATTTAATTAATAGAACTATTGAGATTAAATTATATATTAATTATTCTATATTATATTTTAATATATAATATTATCAAAGTTTCAATTTGTAATATAATACAAATTCTAAAATTATATGTCTGTAAAAATAATAAATGAAGAATATACTATGAAAAGAAAGATGAGGGAATGAGTATTTTAATGATATAGGGAATGGTTTAGGGAAGTTGATGTGGGGTGTTGTAAATAGGGAAGCTGTAAAGTAGGGAAGTAATATATATTGGAGTATTTTAGGGAAGATGGATAGGGAAGCTGATGTGGATGGCCTTAGACCAAGGTTTGTTCTCTTGATTCAATTCGATTCTTCGCTTTAGATTGTTTATTATTTGATTTCGTTTTACTCAAAACCCTCATCTTTGTTCACATAGAACAAAACTTAGGCCAGATACTCCTCGTGGGATCGATTCGTACTCGCACGACTACATTTACTTTAAACAGTATTGGTTTTATTTTTGGTTGCTTACGACAGCACATCAAGCCCCAACTGGCCCGCTGTCTCCAATGCCTGCCACTGTCACACTGATAACCCTGCCGCTGCTGCTAACTCCAAGTCATGGGTCGGGTAGTTCCTCTCATGGTTCTTCAGCTGACGAGAACCATACGCAACTATGTGTCTCTCCTGCATGAGGACACACCCCAAACCCTCACCGCTGGCGTCGCAGAGGACACTGTAACCAACACCTCGCTCGGGGACAATCAGCACCGGCGCACTGGTCAACCTCGTCCTCATCTCCACAACGGCTCGCTCACAAGCATCATCCAACACAATTGGGACGGCCTTCTGTGTTAGTCTGGTCATCGGTCTGGCAACTCTGGAGAAGTCCAGCATGAATCGTCTGTAGTATCCTACCAGGCCTAGGAATTTGCGGACCTAGAACACTGTCCTCGGTCTCTGCCACTGTACCACTACCTCGACCTTGGTTGGATCAACTGAAATCCCTGCTGCCGACACCACATGTCCAAGGAATCCCACCTGTGCAAGCCAGAACTCACACTTGGAAGCCTGCATATAGCCGATGCTCCCGAAATAGCTGCAACACTATCGCCAGGGGTCGCCCGTGCTCCTCCTCTGATCGAGAGTAGATCAGAATGTCGTTGACGAACACCAATACGAATTGGTCTAGAAACGGCCGAAAGATCCTCTGCATCAGATCCATGAACGCCGCTGGTGCGTTCGTCAGCCCAAACGGCATCACCAAGAATGTACCGAGTCCGGAAAGCCATCTTCGGGATGTCACAATCCCGAACCCTCAACTGGTGGTAGCCTGTGCGGAGATCGATCTTCGAGAAGACTGAAGATCCTCGCAACCGGTCGAACAAATCGTCGATCCGGGGCATCGGATACCTGTTCTTCACCATCACCCAATTGAGCCGCCTGTAGTCTATGCAAAGTCGAAGGGTACCATCCTTCTTCTTTGTGAACAACACTGGTGCCCCCAGGGAGACATGCTGGGACGGATGAACCCTCTGCTGGTTAGCTCGTCCAACTGGGTCCTCAACTCGCTCTGCTCTGCTAGTACCATACTGAAAGCTGGGAGGGAGATCGGTGTGATACCTGTGATAGGTCTATCTCAAAATCGACCTCTCTGGACGGTGGAAGCCCCGGCAACACCTCGGGAAACACGTCTGCAAATTCGTACACGATCCTGGGAAAACTGCTCTGCTGCACTCCCTTAGAACCAAACAGGGACAGGCTGGCCAACAAGGTTGAAAGCTCGCCGCCACGCCTCCCTACACCACAAGCAAAGGAATCGGCTGAGAACCGATCCCCCAACAACACAAATCATGTCATGTCGGGTGTCCAAGCGACCACCCTCCGACGACCATAGTCGATGATGGCTCGTTATAACATGTGAAAGTGAACATGTGCATTAGGATATGTCAAGTTATCCTTAAATCATGATAAGAGTGTTAAAGTATAAAAATAGTTTCATGCATAGCAAAAATTTACTATCCCTTATATGAAATACAAGTCTTAGAATAATTCATAAAATAAATTTCTAAAACATGCATCTTTGTTAAATCATATCATAATTTCATCATTTTGACATATTTCAAGGGATGTATAATAATAAAAATTAAATTCCTAGAATCTACCCGCCAAGTTCAATGTAATTGTCCCCAATTACACTAAGTCATAAAAATAAAGCAAGGAAAAGGGTAGAGATCACCATAATATCGCGCCATAGGTAGATGTCTCAAACATTGTAATCACCACACCGCCCACAAGAAGAATACATCGCCATTGAATAAATTCATGTCTCTAGAAGAGATTAAAGCATAAAACCATATAAATCACCATAAAACATTAGAGACATATATAAAGACTTAAGAATAACCCCCTGATCGATCTATGTAAGATTTGCATAATTCGCTCTTAATGATTTCCAAAGGAATACTTGTCATAAAAATACCTTTCCAAAAGATCAAATAGAATAGAAAGGAAAATATAGCAATAATAGCAAAATGGTATAAAGGAAGAATTTGGCAGAAGATCCTTTGTATTAATTGAACATAAAACTTTGGTGATCAGTCATCAACATGAGTCAAAATATAAATTATAATCCAACAGCAAAATAAAAAAAACAAAAAAAAAACTCACTACACTAGCATCTCTATAACAAACCATCTCACAATGATAAAAGAAAACCTAGAAAAGCAATAATCCACTAAAATAGTCCTGAAGAAACAAAATCAGCAAAACTCCTCATTCATCATCCATCTCGTCCTGGTTGCCTTCTTCCTCAGAATGATAGTCACTAGGCAACGGGATCGGCGGATGATCAGGGTCATCCGATGCATATGGTGACTCAGGAGTCGTCAGAAGAGCAGGATCAATGAGGGAACGTGGAGGCACGACGAGCTTTGAATCGCAGGGACTCTTGAAGGATACCCAGGGATCATCAAGGTCAGGATCATGCTGAATGTCATATACGATGCGGACAAACAAATCCGCAGGAGGTAACGGTCCGTAGAACTCAACACCGGCGGGGTATGCATCAGAGGAATCAACAGGTGCAGCGGATTCAGAAATTACTCTAGGTGAAAAGCATAAGCCCGTTGGTGGCGATGGTGGTGTCAGGGAATCGGCAGTGCTCATCAAGTCATCGTCTAAGGAGAACCATGAGGCCTGCTGAGTGGAGATCCAGGTGCGAATTCAAACATCAGAGAGTGGGGGCAAACTAGCATCAGACGAGTAGGAGGATAGGCTCGATCGAGACATATCGAAGTTTAGTGAGCTGGCTAGGCCTGATGAGGTCACGATGCGTGTATTTGAAGAGTTGAGCGAAAAATTGTCACAGGGCACGGTAAAGGAACAGAGTGAATCTTGGGTGGAAATGGCGGAGCCCACCGGTATTGGAAGAGAATATTTCGAAGAGAATAGGGGGTGACAACACAAAGGTGGAAGAGGGTGGAGGTGGGAGGCAGTGGCCTGGTGGTGGAAGACGAAGGGAAGATGTGATCGGGTTGGTTGCTTAGAGGAAACAGACACCGGAGCAGAGAAGGAATCAAATAATGGAGTAGGGGTGATGATCGAAGATGAAGAGATACCATAGGAAGTCAGGAATGGGCGGATTTAAATAAAGGCTAAACTAAAATTTGAGTAAGAGTAGGAAAACGAGTAGGATTAGGATGAAATCCGATTGTAGAACCGCTTGAGCAGAAAAATTATTATTGGCGGTCGATCTGACGGTCGATCGTGGGAGTGGTTGATTTTGGGAAACAAAGGCGACGGTCGACCATATGACGAGCAAATAAGCCGACGGTCGATGTGACGGTCGATCGGCCGATCGACCGTGGATGATAGAATTTGGTTGAGGGGGCAACGGTCGATCATTGCATCGACCCTGAGAAGCCTTTTTCATGACAGAGGCTCACGGATGATGCAACGATCGATGCGACGGTCGACCGTGAGCTGCGTGATTTAGTGGAGTCGGTGACGATCGATCCGGCGGTCGATGGGATGGTCGACCGTGTCGATGGGACGGTCGACCGTGGTTCAACAAAATTCAATTTTTTTTAGATATGATGATTATTATTGGAAAATAACAGAAAAATATAGGAAAACAAAAAAAATCTGAGAAAAATCCTAAAAATTAAAGAAAAATCTAAAAGGCTAAGGGAAAATCAGAAAACTGGGTCGCCTCCCAAGAAGCACGTAGTTTTATGTCTTTCGCTTGACGCCTCTGGTCGAGGTCAGTGATAGCTTGGGTCCGTAAGTTCAGTGGACTCAATAACATCGCCATGAGCAATGTCTTCCACATAGTATTTTAATCTATGACCCTTAACAGTAAATATTTCATTTGTGTGCGGATGTCAAATTTCTATAGCGCATTGTGGAAATACTATATTTATAATAAAAGGCCCTGACCATCTAGAACATAATTTACCTGGGAAAATGCATAATTTAGCATTGAAAAGCCAAACTTTCTGACCGATATCAAAAGTCCTCATTGAAATATGTTTATCATTGAAGGCCTTTGTTTTATCTTTATAAATTTTGGAATTCAAATATGCCTCATTGTGAATTTCTTCAAGTTCACATAAACTAAGTTTTCTATGTGTTGTGATGGCATTGGTATCAGTATTGAGCTTTTTAATGGCCCAGATAGCTCGATGTTCTAATTCTACGAGCAAATGACAAGGTTTGCCAAACACTAATCGATATGGGGACATACCAATAGGTGTTTTATAAGCTGTCCTATAAGCCCATAGTGCATCATCTAGCTTAGTGGCCCAATCTGTCCGGTTAATGCGAACAGTTTTCTCTAATATGCTATTTCCCTATTAGAAAGTTCTACTTGACCACTAGTCTGAGGATGATAGGGAGTGACTACTTTATGTGTGATAGAATACTTTCTAAGGAGGGAAGCAAAGTGTTGATTATTAAAATGAGAGCCACCATCGCTAATAATCGCACGAGTACAACCAAATCTAGAAAAGATATTACTTTGAAGAAATTTAACCACAACTTTATTATCATTTGACTTGGTTGCTATGGCTTCTATCCATTTAGAAACATAGTCAATAGCTACAAGGATATACTGAAAACCAAAGAAAGGTGGAAATGGTCCCATCAAATCAATACCCCATATATCAAAAATATCGGCAACTAAAATCGGAGTTTAAGGCATCTCATTCCTATGAGAGATATGATCTCGTTCGCACGACGTCGTTAAATCGTACAACTTGACACAATTTATAAATATATAATCCTTCAATCAATCACTACTATACGGGCGTAGAACAGTGGTGAGATCCGGAGTCGAACCACAGGGAAATATTGTCAATAGAGAAGAACTTAAATCAATCTCAAACATTCTATCCTAAGGCGAAAGAGAAGGATTTTGATTAACTATGGAATTAAATCTAACTAAGAAAGCAAAAAAAAAGGATAGGGATGATTCAATATGAGAAAGACCTAGGGATTACTCAATCCACTCTAATTTCACCTCATGTAATATCTAGGATCATCTTGTTCTCTAATCTAGACATATGGAATCACGGTTTCTTAAGCTCGCATGAATCCCTAAAAGAACGCTCATGTTATCCTATGGCATAGTCTATCTTCGCTTAGGATAGACTGTCTTCGGACTTAACCTGAGTACAATCTATCTTTGCTTAGCATAAGCTATCTCAAAGGCACACAGAAAAGTGACATTAAATCATCTTAAGAATCTTTACACTCAAGCACCGCAATCGTGTAAAACTGAAAATACGTCAAAGGACAACCAGGTTCCTTCAACTCTATTGTCATTAAAACTGAATTCAAATGATCATGCCATAGAAAAGATTACAAGATTTAACTAGAAAAAATACAAGAAGGCTACATTAGAGTTTCATGAGATCCCTAAGTGAGAGATTACCCACTCATCTTGTGGATGGAGGCTATGAATTTGGTGAATAACGCTTGAGATCTATGGAGCATCTCCATCTTCTTCAGCAACCTTAATCCTCTCTTTTCTCTCTATGGGGATCCTCAATTTTCGGATTAAATAACCATATATATAGGGGAACTCCCGAAATTAGGGTTTTGGTTAAGTTGGACTTCTAGTGCAACTCGGATTTCCTGAATTAATCCTGACAGCCTATTCCGACCACAACTGAGCCCAATCAGTTCGGAATCGAAAAAAGTGTCCAGCACAAAACATGTAGATTAGGAAGTCCTCTATCAGCTCTCGAATATTTGATAATATTCGGAGTTATCTGAAATATTAGAATAATATTCTCCTGAACACCGACGGACCAGTTTCCCAGCATCTGTTCATCTTCATAGTCTTCAAAATTGGTATTACTCTGTCAGGAATCTCGCAAAGTGTCCAACATGAAAGCTGTAGATATATGTGTCTTCTACAATATTCCAACGTTTCAGAATATTTGAACCTTTTTCAAATATCTAGAGAATATATTACTGACGGTCGACGAAGCAGTTTATTTAGTCATTTTAGCCGAATTTCCTACATTTCTTCTCAAAGCATGATTAAACCTGAAATCAACTAACAAGCTGTCAAATACAACCAGGCATAATAAAGCTAAGTTAAGGGGTTGAGTCATGAACATTTAGTGACGTATCAAGATATTTCCAGTTTTCTAACATCGAATGCAAGATTGGCAAAAATTATGAGAATCCTCAAAAATCGTAGGCCAATAAAAGCCACTGTGTAGAACTTTTTTAGCGGTTTTCTTTTCTGAGAAATGACCACCACATGCATGTGTATGACAGAAAGTGAGAATGCCATGAATTTCTGACTCAGGCACACATCGTCTATGATACGAGTCGATCCGACTCGACCAACTGGATCCGAACCCAGAAGAGGAACCAAGCTGGTTCAACCTCTTTCCTAGTTTGACTTGGACTTCCCTAGTTCAAACTAGAGTATTTAATTAGTATTTATCATTAGTCTTTTATTGAGTCCTAGTTGATTGTTAGGAATTAATTAAGAGTCCCTTTGAGTTAGAAAGTTGAGTTGAGTCAGGAACCTTATTACTTGCTAATCAAGCAATGGGGTTTTTCTAGTGAATTAGGACTCTGTCAAGGTCTCTATAAAAGGACCTTAGTAGTTTGTATTAGGTTATGATGCATGAGATGAATGATTAAGAGTAGTTGATAAGTTATCATAGGAGTAGAATATCATAGGAGTAGAAGTAAAGTAGATTCCACCAGTTATCCACCATAGATCCACCTTCTTCCCCGTCGGTCATCTTCTCCGCAGCCGGCATCGCCTTCACCTTCAATTTCCTTCTCTCCGTCACTTTATCTCTCCGCCACGTCAGCGACCCCACCGCCACGTCAGCGCCACGTCACCCGCACTATTCATCGTCTCCCTCCTCAAGTCATACCCTACCTTCCCGCCGATCTCCATCCCTACCTCCTCTCCGGCCGTCCCCGTCGCCAACCAAGACCGCCAAAGCCTTCCCCTATCTCCCACGACTCCGGCCAACCCTTTCCCGCCGTCCCTAGCCACCATCACCGTCTCCGGTGATATCCACAGCCAACCCGACCTCCATCCCCATCGCCGTCATCCCGTGCCCAACCCAGATCTCACTCCCAGATCCCTCCAAAGTAGCCCGCAGACCTTCCTAGACCATATCCCGACGTCCTAAGCCATCCCTGAGCCTTCCCGTCGTCCCCGACGCCGGTGAACCCAAATCCTACCGCCGTCGACCTCTAGATCCCGCCGATCTAGCCCACCTCCGACCAATCCACTCCGGTGGATCTCTTCCCCATCAACCCGCGATCTTCCCTGCCACTATCCCGACCGCCGCCGCCGCTCCAACGCCGGCGATCCACTCCGGCGATTCTCAGCCGTCGGATATTCCCAGCCACCTTTGGCCAAATTGGCTCAGCCACTTAATCCGGATCCAGCCCAATCCACTTGTTCAGCTTGATCCAGATCAACTCAGACTTGACCCAGTCAAGTCCCATCCAATCAGGCTCAGCCAGATCCGATCCAGCTCAAGCCAGATCCAATCTAGCTAGCCAAATCAGCCCATTGGACTCAAATCACGTCCGATCAGGCCGATTCTGATCGATTGGAGCAGTAGAGACCCATTACGAGAGGATCACGAGTAGACCGCTCGTAACTGTCTAATTACTTGATCAGAGCAATGCTTAAACAATTCAGGGTCTTCCCATATATAAAATTTAATTTGAGAAAAGAATCTATTTTTAGCATTTTTAGACTATGAATCGGAAAACTTGCCTGAAACAAGATAATTCACTATATGTGCATACCAAGGCTGTGAAAGACGAGTCACCTGAAAGAGATGCTCGTTTGGGAAGGAGGTATTAACATGAGTGTTATCAAGAATATGTTTCAAAGGAAGGCGAGACAACAGATCAACAATTACATTTTTTGAACCTTTCTTATCCTTAATCTCTAGATCAAATTCTTGCAAAAGCAAGATCCAGCGAATCAGTCTAGGTTTGGCATCCTTTTTAGCTAAAAGATATCGCAATGCAGCATGATCAGTGTAGATAAGGATTTTGGAACCTAGGAGGTAGGGATAGAACTTTTCCAATGCAAATATTACGGCTAATAATTCCTTCTCAGTAGTGGTATAATCCAATTGAGATTCGGAGAGGGTCTTACTAGTATAATAAATCACATGTGGGATTTTCTTTACTCGTTGTCCTAAAACAACTCGTATGGCAGAATCAGAGGCATCACACATTAGTTCGAAAGGTAAGGAATAATCAGGAGCATGAACGATAGCTGCGGTAGATATTAAATCATGAATGGTCTTGAAAGCAATCAAACATGCATTATCGAAGACAAAAGGGACATCCTTGGCTAGCAATTCACACAAGGGTCGTGAAATTTTAGAAAAGTCTTTGATGAATCGGCGATAGAATCCAGCATGACCTAAGAAAGAACGAATCTGACGCATAGAAGTCAGTGGAGGTAGATTAGAAATTAATTCAACTTTAGCCCTATCAACCGACTTCTATGCGTTTTGAAACAATGTGACCTAAAACAATTCCTTCCTGAACCATAAAATGACTCTTTTCCCAACTCAGAACCAAATTGGTTTCAATGCAGCGATGTAGAGCATTAGACAAGTTGTTTAAACATGATTCAAAAGAACTTTCAAACACAGAAAAACCATCCATGAAGACTTCTAAAAATTTATCAATCATGTCAGAGAAAATGGCCATCATACACCTTTGAAAAGTCACAGGTGCATTACAAAGACCAAAAGGCATCCAATGATAAGCAAACGTACCAAAGGGGCAAGTAAAAGTAGTCTTCTCTTGATTTTGAGGATCGACTACAACTTGGTTATACCCTGAATATCCATCTAGAAAACAATAATAACTCTGTCCGTAAAGTCTTTCTAAGATTTGATCAATGAAAGGAAGAGGGAAGTGATCTTTTCTAGTCAAAGCATTTAGTTTCCTATAATCAATGCAAACACTACATCCCATGGTCTGGCGCATTGGGATCTGATCACCGTTCTCATTTTCTACCACTGTTAAGCCGGATTTCTTATGAACTACTTGTATAGGGCTGACCCACTGGCTATCAAAAATTGGGTAGATAATGCCGGCGTCTAAAAGTTTCACTACCTCTTTCTTCACCACCTCTTTCATATTAGTAAGGCGGCGTTGCATTTCCCTAACGGTTTTAGATTCATCCTTGCGATGAATCTTATGCATGCAAAGCGAAGGGTCAATACCTTTCAAATCAGCCACTGACCAACCTGTGGCTTTCCTATGTTGTTTCAAAACCTCTATAAGTTGGCTCTCTTGATCATTTAAAAGTGAAGAGATGATAACAGTACAAGAGGAATCTGATCCTAGAAAAATATATTTTAGCATTTTAGGTAGTGGTTTTAATTCTAAATCAGGTGGTGCTTTCAGTGAAGAAGGTGCAAGAGTAGAAGATAGCGGTGGAAGGGGTTCAACCATCCAAGAAACAGTTTCAATCTTCACTGTGTCCTAACCGATTGATCGTTCTTCTGACTGATCGGTTGGAAAATCTGATTTGTGTGTGTCAATGTCATCTTTTGATTGTGCAATTTCTAAATTAACATCATCATCATCATTATCAGAGTCATAATCGTACAAAATATCAGAGAATTCATCGGAAATCATTGCATGCGATCTATCATCAATACATTCAGTCAAAATATCAAATAACATTCATCATCCTGCTCAGGCAAACATATAGTTTTGAAAATATTCAATTTAACATCCATAACACCAGTTCGACAGTTTATGCATGCATTTGTTGTGGCCAAAAATGAACGTCCTAATATAATAGGTACGGTCTTTTTGCAGTGGACATCAGGTTCCATATCAAAGACAACAAAGTTGACCAGAAAGAAGAAATTATCCACTTTAACTAAAACATCCTCTAAGATACCTCTCGGTGTTTTAATGGATCTATAAGTTAATTGCAAAATTACCGGCGTCTCCTTAAGTTCTCCCATCCCAAATTCCTTGTAAATGTAGTCAGGCATAAGGTTCACACTTGCACCTCAGTCAAGTAGGGCACCATCTATATGATAGTCTCCTATACAACAAGGTATGGTAGGGGTGCCAGGATCATTTAGTTTGGGAGGTATATCATGTTTCAAAATTGAACTAACCTGCTCAGAGAGAAAAATCTTTTTCGACACTTTGGATTTAGCCTGGTGTTTATGGGTACACAGATCCTTAAGAAACTTAGCATAAGAAGGAATCTGTGTAATGGCATAAAGCAAAGGTATGTTGATATTGACTTGCTTAAAGGTTTCAAGGATTTCTTCGGCAGTTTTTTCGGATTTTATGGTTGAAGAAGGATCCTTAAGGGCTACAGGAAAAGGCACTTTAGGAATATATTTAGTTGGATTAGGCTCTCTAGAATCAAATGGGCCAGTATCATGTGGAAAATAAGAATCATCTTGGGATGGATGATTGATCGTCGGATCGGGCGTTTGATCATCCAGACCGACTGGTTCACCTATTTTATTATCTACTGTTTTGACACTTCTAAGGGTCACAACGGCTTTGGCACTATCGAAGTTTTGGCTTTCTACATAGTGTTAACCTCTCGGGTTGGTGACAGATTAACTTGGCAAATGTCCATCCTCTCTTTTAGCCATGTTATTAGATAATTGACCAACTTGTTTCTCTAATTGTGATACGGATTGAATTGTTGAAGGTAAGTTGTTTTTCAACAAGGAGACATCACCTTTGAAGGTCGTCATTTCTTCCGTCATAGATGACATGTTCCTATTGATATCACCCCTCATCTCCAAAAGTGTACTCATGATAGAAGTCAAAGTGGGTTCATTAGATGGTTCAGCAGGAGAAGGCTGAGGTGTATTCTGCAGATAATGTGGAGGGTACCCAGGATTTGGATTTGCAGAAGGTTTGGGTGGGTACTTGAAAGTAGAAGTATTGGATGTATTGTTTTGTCCTTGAAAGTTATTTGATTGTTGTGGCTTCCAACTAAAATTAGGATGATTCCTCCAACCTGGATTGTAGGTATTAAAATAAGGATTGTTCTGACGTTTCGAAAAACTATAAGTTGTATTGACATGTTCCTGAACAAAGTTAGGGAAATTGGAAGCTAAATGACAGCCAATTATAGAATGATCAGAGCTAAGGCAAAGGGCACATTTTTGAGAAGAAGTGTGAGGCAATTGTTGAGTAACAGTTTGACCTGTTTTCAACTGATTTAAATCTTTAGTTAGGAGAGCTACTTGTGCAGAGAGACTTTGGAATTCAAAAATTTCATGAATTTCCCGAGAATTACGATCAGTGGCAGTCTGACTCCTAGAAACTGAGGTATTGTGTTGTGAATTTTCATCAAGGTTATCATACATTTCCCAAAGAGTAGTCCATGGCTTACTAAGAACAACACCCCCGCAACATGCTTCAACCATTGTCCTATAATGATCATTAAGACCATTATAAAATGAATGGGCTAACTGCCACTCAGGTACCTCGTAATGAGGAAACTCTCTAAGAAGATCCTTAAATCTTTCCTAAGCTTCATGAAACATCTCATCTTCATTTTTCTTAAAAGAAATAATCATGGTTCGATAATTTTGAGTTTTAATGATAGGGAAATATTTTTTAAGAAAAAAATCCTGAAGTTGATCCCATGTTGAAATCGAATTTGGAACTAAGGTTTGAAGCCAATGTTTAGCCTTATCTTTCAAAGAAAAAGAGAAGAGCTTAAGTCTAAAGGCATCATCATTAAAATGCTGAAGTTTGAACATGAACAAGATTTCAAGGAAGCTAGCAATGTGTCCATAGGTATCCTCATTCTCACGCCCATAGAAAGAAGGTAAAGTTGTAATGGAATTAGGCTTAATCTCATAATGTGTAACATTGATGGTAGATGGGTTGATACAAGAAGCATAGGTATAAGGTCCTTGCAGGAAGTGATTCCTAATTGGGACTTCTCTATTATTGTTATCATTTCCACCCCTACCCATATTATCATTAGGGTCAATGACATGTTCATCATTTTCAGCCATTAAAGATTGCAGGTTTCTTAAGGCTTCATGGTAATTACTTAAAGATTTCTGTCATAAGGTTTTAGCTGCTCGAAGTGTGGCATCTATTTCTAGATCCAAAGGTTTCAACGGATTATTTAGGGATCGTCTGCCTTGCATGGAAGATCACAGTAAAAAGAGAAAAAAAAAACAGAATATTTGGAGGAGATGAGAAAATCCAGAAAACAACGATTGAAACAAAAAGTGAAGAAAGAAAACTAACATGACTGCGCTCGCGGTCAATCTCACGGTCGACCGTGGAACTGTGCAACCTTACTTGAAGAGGTGACGGTCGATTGTTGCATCGATCATGAGAAGCTTTTTCCGTGGTCGAGCCTCACGGTTGATCCGGTGGTCGATGTCGTGGTCGACCGTGGCTATCGTAGATCACGACGGTTGATCCGGCGGTCGATATGGCAGTCGACCGTCCGTCTGCTTCAAGGTAAAATCGTTCCAATGCTGCAAAAATTCTAGAAAATTGTCAAAAAAAATCCTTAAAATGTAAAATAAAGTAATTAAAAATAAAAATCTAACTACGCTCAGAAAAAGAGTTAAGAGAAAATTAAATCGATACTATGTTGAAAATCAGAAGAATCCTCGGTAACTGCGCCAAAAATTGATCGCTTGCAAACGCGTCGATAAATCAGATGCTAACTCAATCGAAAATAGAATTTATAAACTATTATTCAAAATACTAAACTATGGGGTAGAATAGTGATGAAATAGGGGATCGAACCACAGGGAAAACTTTGATTACGAAGGAGAAACCAGAATTAAATCTCGGAACTCTAAACCTAAAGCGAAAAAGGATTGATTTGGATTTTGGAAACTTATTAATTAAAACTAATTAACAAAGCAATGTAAAATGATTGAAATATATTAATGAATGAAAACCTAGGGATTACTCAATCCCCTTTAGTTTCACTTTCTGTGTTCTCTAGTTATACTCTTGTTTTCTTATCTAGACATTATAGATTCACAGCTTCTTAAGCTTATATGAATCGCTAAAAGAAGGTGAGTGTTTTCCAAAGGCATATTTTATCTTTGATTTGTATAAATTGTCTTCGGGGTAACCTTAGCACAACCTATCGTCACTAAGCATAAAATATCTCATCGGTTATTCACAAACCACATCAAAACTATCCTATAAATCTCTACCATCAATCACCGAAATCAGATATGCCTCAATATACGTCAAGGAACTCTGTTCCCTCAAATTGATTATCAATAAATCCATATCTATAAGATCATGTACAAAAAGAAATACAAGTATCAAACTAGAAAAATACAGAAAAGCTACACTAAAGCTTGATGAGATCCCTAGTATAAAATTTAGCCACTGATCTTTGTGATGGAAACCATAAATTCGATGAATAATGATTGAGATCCACGCCGCATCTCCGTCTTCTTCAGAAAATCTTTCAAACCCTAATTCTCTCTTTTCTCTCTATGGGGGCCTCCAATTTTCGGCCAGCAAACACCCTCTTATAGGTGTATTCCCGGAATTAGGATTATGACTAAGTTAGACTCCTACTACAACTCGGATTCCCTGGATTAATTCCTGGCTGTCTATTCCGGTCGCAACTGGGTCCAATGAAACCGTAACTGGAAAACAAGTCCAACACAAAAGATGTAGATTAGAAAGTCTTCTGATCGATCACGAAGATTTGATAATATTTAGACTTATTTGGAATATTTAGAGAATGTTCTCCTAAACGTTGATGGACCCGTTTCCGAGCATCTGTTTATGTTCATAGTCTTCAAAACCGGTATTAATGTGTTAGAAAACCCGCTAAGTGTCCAACATGAATGTTATACATCTTGATGTCTTCTACATGTCCTCCAAATTTCAGAATATTTTCACTTATGAATAATTTCTGGAGAATTCTTTCCAAACTGACAGCGGAGCGACGTAATTTCAACATATTAGTCTTTTTCTGTATTTTCTAACTTGAATTTTCATTAAACCTGAAATCAACTAACAAACTATCAAAAACAAATACTCCCGGGCTAACAAAGGTAAATTAAGGGGTTTAAGTATGAATATTTAGTGACTCATTAGTGGCTTCTACCAGGCAAGTGTTTGGTCGCGTGATGACGTCTGGTGGTGCTTGAGAAGCGGTGATTGTCTGTTTACCCTTTTTGTTAGATAGTCTCCTATGGGAGTATGATGTATAAATGTTAACCCTTTTGTGGATTTGAATTTATCTTATTATATCTTTTGAGGTTTGTGATTATTGTTTTAATGAGGGTGCAAATGATTTATTTAGGGAAACCAGTAAGCTAGAGGGAACCCTCGCCAAAATTATTCCGTATTTAGTTAGGTTGCGGTTCGCATCGCCCGGACCGATTGGGCCTTCACGGGTCGGGGCGTGACAACTTGGTATTAGAGCTTAGGTTGTAGGTCTCAGGGATAGGATCAGGATTCGGTTGAGATTGAGCGTGGGATGGGATAGTTCTATGTCTAGAACATCCGTGCATGCTCTTCTATGATGTGTTGTGATTTTTCGCTTTAGCATTGTGTTGTTTGTTTTGCGGTTTCTGATGAGTGGAGACTCGTTTGTCGTTGGTGATTGCACAGATGCTGAGAGCTCGAGGCCAACCTTTGGTTGTTGTTCGGAGTGAGGCATGACCTGGTCGACCTGCCTGACCAGACAGGGTGGCACTTGTCAGGGAGGTCCAAGCTAGGCGGACCACGCCATCACCAGTGATGGTTTTGGTCGCATAGGAGGAGGCCTTTCTCGCCAAGGAGAGGGTTGTCGCTCCTGTCGATGGGCAGACCGCTACGACGGTCATGATGGATTTTCAGTGGCCGAACCCACCTCGGTTCAGTGGTGAGACTGGAGATTCGACTATAGCGGATGGTTGGCTCAGGAGACACACGCGTCCAGGATGCTCTCTTCGTCGAGGATGACCCGATCCGGGTCACCCTCACGGCGTTTCAGTTCGACAGAGACGCCCTTGACTAGTGGTGCACAGCCTTGCACACCAGTGACGGAGAGGAGCCGATGTGGGAGGAATTTAGGGTGATGTTCTTGGATGTGCAGTTTTCGAAGAGTACACATGACCCTGACCCATGAGTACCAGTCCCTTTTGCAGGGTACTCGCTCCGTTCCACACTATGCCACCCGGTTCACACATCTGGTTCGTTTTGTGGGGGCAGAGGCAACAAATCAGACAGCCAGGGCATGGCAGTTCGAGTAGGGACTACGACCAGAGCTCAGGTGGTAGACCAGCTGTGACGACCTGTCCCTCTATCCCTGTGGCTCGTTGTAGACCGCAAGGGCAATTTGGTAAATTGCGCATTGTTGGTTTGTTTCACACCCGCGTGTGCACACACTGGTCTTGTTTGTGTTAGTGTTTGTTTAGAATGGCTAGGTGAACCCGAGATCGGAAGATCTGAGCTTGGGCTGGTGTTTTAGCCCAAGTTTGCCTTTCTGGGCGAAGGAGATCGATCTGGATTGCTAATGAGATCGATCTGGCCTTGCTAGCCAGATCGATCTGACATGCTTTGGAGATCGATAGCTTAGTGCAGAAGGTCTTTGGGCTGTTTGCGGCTCGAGAGCGATCGATCGCTCCTTGGAGAGATCGATCGGACTCGTGATCAAACAGTCGATGGCTTTTTTCTCTTTCGCGAAGACGGCAGCCGGCCGTCGCTCTCCCTTGTCAGAAGGAGAGGACTTTCCCTCCCCTCCCCCAGCTTTTCCCCGCCTTCACCGGCTTTCCCCCAGGCTTTCCTTCCCCTTCTTCTCTTCTCTTCTCTTCTCTTCTTCTTCCTTCTTTCTCTTCTTTCCCGCGGTGCTCTGTTTCTTCTCTTCTTCCGCAGGCGAGCTTCTTTTCTTCCGTTCTCCCTCCTCCGGCCACTGATTTTGGCGTTCTAAAGCTTGTTGGATTCGCTGCGATGAGAGGAAGGTTGCTGAGGTGGTTTGGAGCCGTGTTGGTGACGGGTTTGCGAGGGATCAACCAAGGAATGCGCTGTTGGGTAGGTTCTTCTACCTACATGTGTTCTTTAATGGGTTTCTTGTGATCCAACCGTTGGATCTGTTGATCTTCTTGTTATTAGATGCATCTTGCCTAATAGAATTACTGATTTGAGTTTCATGATATTTGGTTGAGTTTTGAGTAGCTTTTATACATGATTAAGCTCGGTTTCTCTGTTTTTCTGCTGTTCTTGAAGAACAGCTGGCTTGCGGCATGTTTTTCGGCTGGGTTGTATGTGATCTTGGGTTGAGATAAACAAAAGAGTTGTAGATCTCTTCGTTACCTTTCCATTCCATCGTGTTTCGTAATTTTCCGATGTTTCTATAATTTCTTATGAATTGTTTACTGTAGGGCTGCGTTGCAGCAATTAATTAGAAAGTTAGTTTTGATCAGTGCTTTTCATTAGCGTTTTCCCGTTAATCCAACCATTGGATGATTCTGCATTTTGGATATGTTGATCCATACATGTAGCTCTACTGGTGGTTAAGTTGGATCTTAAATCGGACGTCGTTTGGACATCGGATCGATCATATCAAATAGCCTCTAGTAGAGAACCTTTGGTGTTTTAAATATAATATTATATGTCGAATTATAATATTATATTTCTACTATACATCTGCGGTTTTTGGGGTTGCTTCCCGTTGCAGGAGTCTGCGGTCGACGGTCATGGTACCGTATAATGCCGGGACCCGCTGCGGATCGGCTAGCAGCGGTCGGTAGTACCGATGCAGCGATCCGGTTGACTTATATGATATTTGCCATACTGTTGCATGTCTATCTCCTGTTTGTGTATGTCATAGCATGCATTGTTGATTGTGCATTAGTTGCATTGGTTAGGGCGTGGGTGATCCTTGAGTCGTCGTCCCGAGGCTGGAAGCTCGGACTTAGCCCTAGGACCGGGGTTGGGTAGTTTGGACCTGGTTTGAATGGTGGTGTCCAGTCGATTCGATGATAGGCCTAGAGGACTGGTACACCTGTTGCTTGATGATGATTGTAGAGGTCGTGTCGGCCTCAAGTCAGGTGTTGAGGATGCCATCGGTGGCGGGTCTTATTTCTTTGGGCAGTGTCCGTTCCTGCCAGCAGGGGCATCAGTGTGGGCCCAGTGAGTGATGGGTGACCATAGCTGAAACCCTGCGATACTAGGTGTACCCAGGATGGGCCCAGTCCGTTGGGGTGACCATGGTTGGATATGCCTAGAGATCACCGGTGAATGGTAATGGGACCATTGTAGCTCACTCGAGTCTGGCTTGAGGGCGACACTGTTGCGTTTCCCTCTTCCTTCTGTGTGGCGTAGTATAGAACCCTACTGAGCTTAGTGCTCACACCTACCCGGGCTGCGTTTTGCAGGTGCAGGCGTCAGTTCCTCTTCTGTGGCCCCAACCGGGCCGGGCGGCGCCTGGTGGACTTTGAGAGGTGGTGATCGTTTACCGTTTTTACCCTATGTTAGTTAGTCTCCTACGAGAGCAATGTTGTACTTTGAATCTTCCCCTCTCCGAGGATTTGTGTATTTAACACTTTGAGTTTTAAATCTGTGGTTCGAGGCTTCATTATTATATTGTCTTTTAATTGAGGGTGCTTTGGTGAACTGTTAGGGAGACCAATAGGTTAGAGGGACCCCTCGCCAGCTTTGTTTTCCGCGTTTTGTAGGTTCCGGTTCGCGTCGCCCGGCCCTGTTGGGCTTTCGTGGGTCGGGGCGCGACACCAGCTCCCACCACTTCCAGACGTACTCAGCAGTTCTAAACTGCGCCTTAGCAGTAGAGGCGCAGTTGCAGGACGAGAGGTCCTGGGCAGTGTACCGGCATCCTCTACCAGCACACCACAGAGACCCCAGGTCAGAGGGGGATTTGATAGAGGCCAGCAGCGGCGTCCGCGACACTTCCAGCAGCAGTCGCGGCACCCTCAGCAATTTTAGCCGCTGTTGCCCAGTCCAGCAGGCCATTTTCTCCTAACGGCCGGGCCGTCTGGGCAGGTTTCGTCAGGGGGAGGCCAGGGTCAGCAACCTAATGGCGCGTCAGTCATGTGCTTCCAGTGCGGGCAGTTGGGACACTTCCGTAGAGACTGTTACCTGCGAGGAGCGCAGGGTGCTATGCCGTAGGGAAGTAGAGGCGGAGGGTTCAGTGTTTGGTAGGGGAGAAGTGGTGGGCGCGGATCAGGGGCTGGACCGAGTCGCTCCAGAGGTGGAGGCGGCTAGCGAGGGTGTCACACCCCGACCCAGAAAACCCATCCGGGCCGGGACGTGAGGGTCCTAAACTCATTTCTAAAATCGAACGGTGAGAGTCTCCCCTGGATTTCCTCAATTTGAACCCTGTGCAGTTTACAATTTCACCACAAATTTAAAACAATAAGTAAAACAATTCTAAATTCAACATTAATACAATTCTACTATTATCATCTCACTTACTGACACAGGTTCTTGTACAACATCTATTTATATAATAATTCCACCAACCCTCATCACATAAATTAATACATATAATCAAATCCTCGAAGAGGGAAATTATACATTTAATCAAACTGCAGATGTACAATTATTAACAGAAGGGAAAACTCCAGGATCGTCAAGTACTCCTCGAAACTCCAAGTTCACGATCACCTCGAGAATGGCGCGCCAACGCCCAGAAGATCACCTGAAAGGAAAGGACTGCATCGACCTGCATCGCCGATGCAGCCCAGGTAGGAGTGAGCAACAAAGCTCACTAGGGTTCTACGCTATTCTACGTCACACTGAAAAGAGGAAAACAACAACTGTGTTGTCTCTCCGTCTAAGTCTAAGGAATGCCAAGGGTCTCATACCCTATCGATGTCCCAAGGGCTCCCGTGCCCGACCTCTCTCTTGCTTGGTTTCTCCTTTCTTCCCCTCCGACCGCGCCTGTCGCACCCCGACCTGCGAAAGCCCAACCGGGCCGGGCGACGCGAACCGGAACCTAACTAAATGCGGAAATAAAGGCGAGGGGTTCCCCCCAACTTACTGATTTCATTAAACAATTCATAAGCACCCCTGAATAATACAATAATTTCAAACCTCAAAAGATATAATATAATATTCAAAAGCCTCAAAGGGGTTACAACAGTTTATACATCATACTCCCGTAGGAGACTAACTATAACAAAAGTGTAGAAGGGATCACCGGTCCTCAAACCCTGCCAGACGCCGCCGCGCTACCAAACACCTACCCGGTAGGGGCTACTGAAGAAGAGCTGGCGCCTGCACCTGCAAAACGCAGCTCGGGTAGGACTGAGCATAAAGCTCAGTAGGGTTTTACACTATGCCACACAGAAGGAAGGGGGAAACGCAACAGTGTCACCCTCAAGCCAGACTCGAGTAAGCTACAAGGGTCCCATTACCCTTCACCGGTGATCTCTAGGCATATCCAACCATGTTCACCCCAACGGACTGGGCCTATCCTGGATACACCTAGTGTCGCAGGGTGCCAGCTGTGGTCACCCAACTCGCCATGGGCCCACACTGATCCCCTACTGGCAGGAACGGACACTGCCCAAACAACAAGACCCGCCACCGGTGGCATCCTCAACACCTGACTTAAAGCCGACACGACCACTATAATCATCAAGCAACATGTGTACCAGTCATCTAAGCCTATCATCAAGTTTGACTGGACACCACAATTCGAACCGAGTCCTAACTACCCAACCCCGGTCCTAGGGCTAAATCCGAGCTTCCAGCCTCGGGACGGCGATCCACAAATCACCCACGCCCTAACCTTATGCAACTAATGCACAACAGAGAATGCATGCTATGAACATACACAAGCAAGAGGAATAAGCATGCAACAGTATGTCAAGGCTTCATACAAGTCCA
Source organism: Narthecium ossifragum (assembly GCA_963920575.1). Lineage (NCBI taxonomy): Eukaryota > Viridiplantae > Streptophyta > Magnoliopsida > Dioscoreales > Nartheciaceae > Narthecium > Narthecium ossifragum. The sequence continues at coordinate 9,295,865 of OY986968.1, forward strand.
ACAGGATCGCTGCAGCGGTACTACCAACCGCTGCCAGCCGATCCGCAGCGGGTCCCGGCATTACGACGGTACAACGACCGTCAACCGCGGACTCCTGCAACGGGAAGCAACCCCGAAAACTTCGATGAACAGTAGAAATATATTATTATAATCCGAGCTTATAATATTATACTCAAAACACCAAAATGTTCTCTACAAGCAGCTAGTTGACCCCGTCGATCCGACGCCCAAACGACGTCGGATTCAAAATCCAACTTAGATACCAATAGATCTACATGCCGGTATCAACATGTCCAAAATCCATGATCATCCAACGGTTGGATTAACGGGAAAACATTAATCAAAACAGCTAATCAAAACTCCATAAAACACCATCAACCAACTTGGGATCGATCTGGAACAATTTGGATCGATCCAAAGCTTCATACCAACCCATAAAACGCCATCAGCCAGCTTGGGATCGATCCGGAACAATTTGGATCGATCCAAAGCTTCATACCAGCTTCAGATCAGCCTCGTCGCAGGCCACGAGAAAAATCACCAACATTCGTAGAAAAATCAGAAAAATATGAAATAAACTAAAATGGAAAGCTAATGAAGAGATCTACAACTCTTATGTTTATCAAAAGCCAAGATCATACATGTACAAGCCGGGAAACGCGCCGCAAGCCGGCTGTTCTTCAAGAACAGCAGAAAACCGGAAAATCCGAGATTAATCATGCATAAATCCTACTCAAAATTCAACCAAAGATCATGAAACTTATATCAGTAATTCTAATAGACAAGATGCATCCAACAACACAATTTCATCAAGATCTAACGGCTAGATCTAACTAAACCCATTAATCACTCTCGTAGGTAGAACACCTACTGGACTGCGCATTCCTCGGTTGATCCCTCGCACACCAGCCACCAACGAGGTTCCAAACCACACCAGGAGCCTTCCTCTCGTTGCCACGAATCCAACAAGCTTTCAAGCTCCCAAAACGGTGGCCGGAGGAGGAAGAACGGAGAAGAAGAAGATAGGATGCGGGAAGAAAACAGAGCAAGCAGAGCTTGCGGAAAGAAGAAAGAAAGAAGGAAGAAGAAGGGAAGGAAGAAGAGAAGGAGAAGGAAGGCCGGGGAAGGTTGGGGAAGGTGAGGAAAAGGGGAGGAGAGGTCCTCTCCTCTGACAATGGAGGACGACGGCCACGACGGCTGTCTTCTCCAAGCACAACTGCTCTGCTGCAAGCTCAACTGCTTGCTACAGTGCCTGGATTGATCCAAAATGTTTGGATCGATCCGAACGGGTCAAAAACCCATCGACTCGCTCACGAGTCTGATCGATCGCTCGATCGACCGCTCAAGGGCCGTAAGCTGCCCAAAAAGCAAGCTTCAGCGCGCCCGAACTGGGATCTTCCGATCCCGGGTCCACCTAATCATTCTAATTAAGCACTAACACAAACAAGGTCAGTGTGTGCACAAGCGAGTGTGAAACAAACCGACAATGAGCAATTTACCAAATTGCCCTTGCGGTCCACAACGAGCCACGGGCCCGACCCGGGCGGTCGACCCAGGAATGGAGGGACAAGTCCTCACAGCGCCAGCCCTCTCCCCTCCTCCGGAGCTCCTTTGCCTTCACCGCCCGACCATGTCCCTCCCGAGCTCTCCTCGTCCTCTCCTTTCCCCGAAACCATGCGGCCTTGCCTTCCCTCTTCTTCCCTTCTCTTACCGTCGTGCTTCCCGTCGTGCATGAACGACGGACTCCTGGCGATCTCGAGGTGGCGACGGCGCCGAGGGTCTATGTAACGCCCCGACCCTCCACTGGGCCCCGGCCCGCGGGACTCTCGCCTCTCCAACCGCGATCGCCGTCGTCGACATCACTTCTCTCTCCCTTTCTCTCCGCGAGATCGAGCCGCTGCTCTCTCGCTCTCTCTCGAGATGAATCGCGGCTGATGCCCTTACGAGAGAGAGAAGGGTTTAAAAGGGTTTAACTTAATCAAGCGGTGATTAAGTCTCAAGACTACCTGATCAGCCAGATTTAATCACGGCCGCTCAAATTTCGATCTTTTTGATCAAACTCAGATCCTCCGATCTGGGGTACTCTTAGTGGTCTAACCAAGCACATACATCATCACAAGGTCGTGTGTGCGCTTCGCGTGTGTGAAACCAACTCCGCCTAGCGTAATTTGGTAAATTATCCTCCGGAACCGCAACAATCAAAGGAGATCATGAAATAAGGCCAACCGGGCCAAACCAAACTGAGCCAGACCCTCGACCGACGCAGTCGGACCGGGTTGGAGGTACGGGTTCTCACAGTCTACTCCTTCCTTCCCTTCCCGCGGTGACTCTTCTTCCCCTGGCTTCCGTCTTCTTCTTCCGCGACGGCTGTGGGTAAGGGAGTGCCCGTTGGATTTCCAGTGACTCCGGCGGCTCTTCGGCGAACTGGAGACGGCAGCATCGACAAAGGACGGGGGATCAAGGGGGATGAGCGTGTGAAGTTAGGGTTTCTACCTTGATATTTAGGTTAAGCTAGATCTAGGGTTTGGTTTGATTGTTTGTTGATTTCTTTGTGCTAATTAGTTCCTCTAAGCTTGCCTAGCATCTGATCTACCTCTCATGTGATTTTTTTTCGATTTTAGCTGGATTTTTACATGTTTTTTTTCGGATTTCCGTCGATGCTCTGTGTAAGCATGATCTCGTGTAATGGTTCATGCCCGATTTCTGAGCTGTGTAAGCATGATCTCGTGTAACTTTCAAGATGAAAGTTGTAGATCATCGAATCTACTTTCAATTGCCACTGGTTTCGTGATTTTTGCATTTATATATGATTTTTTGCGAATATTTTCCTAAACTGCTGCCAAACAAGAATTAAGAAATTAGTCAATTAATTAAGTGGAAATTAGCCATCAATTAGACCCAATTCTTGGACATGATATTCCTAACATGCAATTGAATTCATGATCAAGTTTGATTTCCAGTTTGACGCCAATTCAATGAGATTTCATCGCTTTTGGCCGAAGACCGAAATACGTGGTTTTTATCTATTTTTGTTCGTCCGTTTGAATTGGATTTTGGGTGGGCGTATTGAGAACCACTAATGAGCATGTATGCTAAGTTTCACATTAATCGGACGGACATAGTGAAACCTAGGTTATACCCCCGACCCAGAAAACCCATCCGGGCCGGGACGTGACAGAGGGCATGTGTTTGCCCTCCCAGCGCGTGAGCAGCCGGACACCGTTCAGCTGTACCAGCCGCCACCGTAGTACCAGCGGTAATAACATGCCACAGCAGAGCCATCTGTGCTCAGAGGTATCTTTCAGCTTTCTAGTTCTTTAGTAGATGTGGTGATAGATTCAGGGGTGTCTCATTCCTATGTTGCTAGCATGTGTGTGGCATCGCTAGGATTAGAGACGAGTTGGCTAGAAGTGGCACAGTTAGTAGACTCACCGATCGGCGGAACAGTCAGGGTAGACCGGGTCTGTCGATCTTGTTCGGTCTGCCGATCTTGTTCCTTGGAGGTTGAAGGCCTCCGTGACTTTCTAGACCGGCGGGTGCTAGACATGACTGGCTTTAGCGTGATACTCGGTATGGACTGGTTAGCAGCATACCGAGCCGTCATTGACTGTGGTCGTCGGAGGGTGGTCGCTTGGACACCCGACGGGATACGGTTTGTGTTGTTGGGAGATCGGTTCTCAACTGATTCCTTTGCTTGTGGTGTGGGAAGGTGTGACGGCGAGCTTTCAACCTTGTTGGCCAGCTTGTCCTTGTTTGATTCTGAGGGAGTGCCGCAGAGCAGTTTTCCCAGGATCATGTGGGACTTTGCAGACGTGTTCCCCGAGGTGTTACCATGGCTTCCACCATCTAGAGAGGTCGATAAATCGACCTAGTACCAGGTACCGCACCGATCTCTCAACCAGCTTTCAAGATGGTGATGTGTTGTCGCAAGCAACCAAAAATAAAATCAATACTCTTTAAAATAAATGTAGTAGTGCGAGTACGAGTCGATCCCACCTGGAGTATCTAGGCTAAGTTTTGTGCTATATGAACAAAGATGGGGGGTTTTGAGTAAAACAAAAACAAATAAGAAATAATCTAAATTGGAGAATCGAATTTAATTAGGAGAACAAACCTTGGTCTAAGTCAACATCCACCATCGGAATCTTTATAACCGATCATTCATGGAAATATATATCAGTTCACACCTTGAATATTCACCGTTCGAATTAAATTTGAATCTCTCCTCAATCATAGTTAATTAGAAACAAGTGATCCAATCAACCCTAACTACTAAATAACCTAATACAAGCGCTGTAGATTTAATCTAGTAGTAGCCTTAAGAATAGGTAGATCGATGAAGCTAAACAACACTAGCACAAGTGGTTGTATTTAATTTAGTCGAACATTCTTCCTAAGATTTAACAATCTCTGAAACACAGTAAATCGTTAAACCCTAGTTGCTTCGCAGATTAGAGGGATGAAACAATTACGGATTTGATATCCAACCTAATAGTAGATCGCAATGAATAATAAACTAGTAGGCCTCCTAGCAATTAGACAAGACAATCATGAATATAATCATAGAAAAACATTCAATACCCAAAACATAAACTGAACAATAAAAATAGATTAGATCTCACAGTTCATGGATTCCGAGGTTTCAGTTTCCTCGACCAAGAATTAAGGTTTAGCCACGCAAGGCCATCAAGAACAAAGAAGAAAGAAGATCCCTTGAAATCTTCAAGAGGCAGAAAGTAGCCGAAAAGTATATATGATCTTCCTCCTCACAATCCCTAAAAAAGAATCCTATTTATAGCCCATAAGTTTCCCATCCTCGGATTAGATCTGAGCCCTTTAGTCTGCAAAGTCGGTTAACAAAGATCGATCTTGGTTGACAGTCGATACGGCGGTCGATGCGACTGTCGACCATGGGTCTATTTCATCTCTGGGTGCATAAAGGAACGATCTTGGTTGGAAGGAAGATTGATCTGTTAATTTCTACATATTTCTTCTGCTATTCTGCCCTGCACTGATTGTAGTAAAAGCAATGTAACTTTCTCTAGGAAGATCCAAATCACGAACCGTAAAATTCTCCAGAAACTAGACTTCCAAAGATTTTTAATCATATATGGTACTTCATCTAGTTCTTCCCGAGTAGGTATATGTTAATCTTTGAAGCAGACCTATCTTCTTTGCAATTTTCTTCGTACCTTCTAGCTTCGATTTCCTTGATGCAATAAACCAGAATCTCTAAACACTCAAAACATGAAAGTTGTAGAGCTCTTTCATCCTGTTCTATGGCATCTTGAATCATCCCAATCAGAGCTTGGACGGAAAGGTTATGCTCAAATTACAAACTGTTGTCAAAACTGTCCAGAATTGTCCATTTGGCTTTGTTTCACACTCAAGGTCTCCAATTGCATCCTAAACCAAAATATAAAAGAAATGAGTATATTTAGGTAATAAATAAGCACATAAGAATAGCCATTGTGGGATTAAAATATTACATTATGCATTCTCATCAAATTCCCCCACACTTAACCTTTGCTCATCCTCGGGCAAAACTAAAATTCAACTTACTCAAAAAATCAAGGTTGCAACGCCATCAACAAAGAACAACCAAACACTTCAAAACTCATAACATATCATGAACAAACATCCCTGAACAGCTTAAAATCAATCAGTAAGCATTTTTCACTTGAAGATGGAGCAAACCAAATAAGTAGACTCTCATGAAAATTAACACTCGACTCTCATGTGTTTGAAGGGTATGTGTTTCACTCAAATTCATTCCAATGAAAATAACTACCATAAGATTGCATATCTTCTCATTCTCCACCACTAGAATCATATGCATCACATGAATCAGAAGGACTTTCAAAGGTTGTAACGGGGTTTAGGATCAAGGTGAGAAAAATTTGGGAATGTAGCTCAAAAACCAACTGAACTAATGGAGCAAAAATGCATCAACTAGATATGTATAACCGATCAATCCATTCAACAACTTTCTTCAATTTCGCTACAAAATACTCAAACCATGTAACATTCCTGCATTGGCAAAGAGATTGTTCAAAAGAATTTCTTTTAATTGCAGCAGGGAACAATCTTTTGCAAGAACTTCCATTTTTGTAGAAATCATACATAAACATACCCCTTTCTTAGAGTATTATGAGGATTCATAAACATACTTTGTAACATGAGAAACAGTTTCCTCCTTCATTTTTTTCTTCTTCTTTTCGTATCTTTTCCTTCCTTTTTCTTTTTCTTTTGTTTGTTTTTTTTTTCAGAAACAACTTACTCATGGATTGAGATTGAAAACATTCTCCATTTCACCAATCATAGCCACACCACAATTCCAAACACCCCGACATTTACAACTTGCATACCCATACATATCATAATGATGAACAATGCTCCACTAGTTCTATGGCTTGGGTAACATTGTTTTTCAGGTTTAAAGCTTGTAATATGGATTAACAATGAAGTCAATAAAGCTCAAAGGGGTTTAGCAAAAGGAAAAATTAATTACAAGATAGGCTATTTGGCTTACGTAGCTTATAACAAAGATGGCCTTAATCATATTCATGTATGCATGTGTCAATGTGGCCTCAAATAGAATCAAAGAAAGTTCTAGAGAAACAAATCTATAGAAGAATATGATACGAGCGGTCTACACGCAATCCTCTCGTATCAGGTCTCTACTACTCCAATTGATCAGAATTGGCCTGATCAGACTTGATTGAGTCCAATTGGCTGATCTGGTTAGCTGGATCAGATGTGGCTTGACTTGATTGGGCTAAGTGGCTTGGCTGAACTGGTTAAGGTTGGCTGAGTTGGTCAAGGGTTGGCTGGGAAGATCCGACGGCTGAGGATCGCCGGAAGTGGATCGCCGGTGTAGGGACGGCGACAGCGGTCGGGATCTTGGCAGGGAAGGTCATCGAACGGTGGGGAAGAGATCTACCGGAGCGGATCAGTCGGATGGACACCAAATCGGCCAGATCTGGAGGAGACGGCGGTGAGGTTTGGGTCTGCCGGCATCAGGGACAACGGGGAGCTCGGTGGGAAGCTGGGAACAGTCAAGGAAGGTCAAGATCTGGTCTACGGAGGTCGGAGAAGGGTTTTAGGATTGTTTAGGGGTGAGATCGGGGTCGGACAGGGGTTGACGGCGATGGGGACGAAGGTCGGGTTGCCGTGGAACTCCCGGAGACGATGAAGGGCGACGGGAAAGAGATGGCCGGGGTCATGGGGCTTAGGGGAAGACATTGGAGGTCTTGGATGGTGACGAGGGCGGACGGAGAGGGTACGGGGAAGGATACGGGCGGTGAAGCTAGGGTTGCAATACGGGAGAGAGAAGAGACGAGGAAGATGATGCTGACGTGGAGTGGCGTCACTGACATGGCGGAGAGAGAAATACCGATGGAGGCGATGCCGACTGCGGAGAAGATGACCGGCGGGGAAGAAGGTGAAACAATGGTGGATTATCTGGTGGAAACTACATTACTTCTACTCCTATGATATTCCACTAATTACTCATTAATTCATCATAATTCTCTCCATGATTACAAAGCTACTAAGTTCCTTTTATACAGGCCTCGACTGAGTCCTAATCCAACTAAAAAACCCCTTGCTTAATTAGCAAGTAATACGGCTTCAAACTCAAACTCAACTTACTAACTCAAAATATGACTCTTAATTAATTCCTAACAAACAAATATCAACTAGGACTCAATTAAATATAAAAGACTAATAATAAATCATAATTAAATAACTCTAGTTTGAATTAGGAAAGTCCAAGCCAAACTAGGAAAGAGACTAAACCAGTTTGGGTCCTAAACTGGGTGCAGGTCCAACCGGATTGACTCGTATCAAAATATCTCTCATGAAAGAAAATAGTGAGACTGATATGAATGTGTCAGTCTCACCAGTTTTTATCTACTCATTTAGTCACTACCATCTCAAGGAAAATAACTCAACTAATTAATTCCAAGTGGTAAGATTACTCATTCAATCATGTTATGAATATGTCAAGCTTAATTAATTCTTGCTCATGGCATATGCAACCTAGATCTCCTCCCCTACACTTGAAACGAACATTGTCCCCAATGTAAGGTGAAATACAAAGAAAAGGTAAAACTAACTAAAATATAAATGCGAAAATAAAAAAGAGGAAGGAACGAACTCCCCTTGGGTTGCCTCCTAAGCAGCGCCTTTGTTTATTGTCATTGGCTCGACTTCATGCGTCCTTCTTCAATCAGTATAAATCAAATCCTCAAGTTACAATTTGTCCATATTTTTTGTTTGAATTCCTTCATAGAAAGGTTTAAGTTTATGGCCATTCACCGTAAACTTTTTGGAAGTGATTAAACTTTGAATTTCAACTGCACCATGAGAAAAAACATTAGTAATGATAAAAGAACCAATCCAACGAGAACGCAATTTACTTAGAAACAAATGCAAGCGTGATTGGTAGAGAAGGACCTTTTGACCAACTGTAAAGTCTTTTCTTGAAATCATCTTGTCATGAAAAGCTTTTGTCTTTTCCTTGTAAATCCTCGCACTCTCATACGCATCATTGCGAATTTCCTCTAATTCTTGTATTTGTAACTTCCGTTGTTCTCCACTTTCATCCATCTTCATGTTGAAGCTTTTGATAGCCCAATAACCCTTGTGTTCTAACTCAATTGGAAGGTAGCATGATTTCCCAAACACCAAACGATAAGGTGACATACCAATGGGTGTCTAGTATGCAGTCCTATACGCCCATAAAGCATCATCCAATTGCAAACTCCAATCTTTTCAATTTGGATTGATCGTCTTTGCAATGATGAATTTGATTTCTCGATTTGACACTTCCACTTATCCACTAGTTTGCGGATGATAGGTGGTTGACACGTTGTGGGTCACATGGTACTTCCTTAGTAAAGTCTCCACTGTCTGATTGCAAAAGTGAGTGCCTCGATCACTTATTAGAGCTCTTGGAATTCCAAACCTGAATAAGATGTTAGACTTGATAAAATCTGCAATAACTTTAGAATCATCAGTTCTGGTAGCTTTAGCTTCTACCCACTTTGAGACATAATCCACAGCAAGAAGAATATAAACATAACCGAAAGATGTAGGGAACGGACCCATGAAATCGATGCCCCAAACATCGAAAATTTCACAAAATAAAATGGGGGTTTGTGGCATTTCATTCCTTTAGAATATATTATTTGTTTTTTGACAATTGTCGCATCATTATGAGGCTAACATGCTTAAACATATGTAAAAGGTATAAAACTATAAAGAAAACCAGTACATACAAAGCCCCGCGGGCAAAAGCCATTGAAAACACCTTCCTGACACACAAAGCATTGGAAATGATCGATCTTCCTAGTGATGGGAAGGTTCCGTCCCTGTCAAGCCCAAGGTGATCGATCTTTCCTCCGAAAGGATCGATCATCCTCGCGACAGAGACCTCATCCATGCCAGCCAAGGAAATGATCCATCATCCCCACCAGATGATCGATCATGCTCGGGCTAGGTATGACCAACCCAGAGTGATCAATCACTTCTCAAGAATGATCGATCCTTCTGGGTTCTCCGGTGACCGACCGGCGAGAAATACTGTCGGAAAACTCTACCAAACCCAACAAAACCTTGGGATCTTGTAGTACGAAGGACCACGAGTACAAAATTGGTACTTGCACCGAAAACCAAGAACCATGCAACAAGATCTACTCAAACAAAACACATGCAAGCTCAAAACTCAAAAAAATCGGAAAGACAAGTAGGTAGCATCCCTACCTAAACTAGAGCAGCTTCAATCCCAGCTGCTGAGCCAAAGATCGCCCTCAACCTCTTCCAAATCTAGCCAGATCTGAGCTTATGAACGGTGGATTTTGAAAGAGATTAAAGAAGGGGGTCGCGTCCATTTTATAGACGGACGAACCGACTTATAAATGATTGTCGATCTTTCATGACGATGCAGTTTGACTTCCGGGCACTAAATGATCGATCCTTCTAGCAAGGAATGATCAATCATTTTGGTGCATAAAGCTAGTCTTGGGCTAGAACACAAGCCCAAGCCCAGATCTTTTGATCCCGGGTCCAACTGTCGCGCCCCGACCCGCGAAAGCCCAACCGGACCGGGACGTGAACCAGAACCAAACAAACTGCGTAAAAATTTGGTGAGAGTTCCCTCTAACCTATTGGTCTCCCTAAGCAATTTAACAAACACATTCGGTTAACAATTCTATAATTTACAAAAACCTCAAACTGAAGATTACAAATCCAAAATGCCATTCTACAAAATCTCGAATAGGGGAAATCATGTACAAATATTTATACACTCTCGTAGAAGGCTAACTATACAAGGGGACAAGAGCTGAAAGGAAAGATCACCACTCCACAAACTCCGCCAGGTGCCGCCGCACCACCGACCAACTGCCCGATAAGGGCCACCGAAGAGGAGCTAACGCATGCACCTATAAAACGTAGCCTGGGTAGGAATGAGCAACTAAATTCAGCAGGGAAACTACAATACGACACACAGAAGGAAGAGCGAAACGCAGCAATGTCATCCTCTAGCAAGGCCTGGGTGTATACATGGGCCCCATAACCCCACTGCGTGTACCTGAGGTCCACGGTCATGATTTTCTAGAAGAACTGGTCACATGACAGGTCACACTCAGTAAGCAGGAAACCAATACTGCTGACTCACAAGCAGGAAACCAGCACTGCTGGCAGGAAATGGCACCACTGACTATGCACACCCTCTACTTAAGAGTCGTCATAACTGGACACCGGCTACACCTTAGAACCTGACTCGAGGCCGACACGACCTCTAAAAATCATCAATCAACAAGTGTTCAAGTCATCTAGGCCTATCCTCAAAATCTACAGAACACAACCATTCAAACCTGAACCTAGCTACCCAACCCCGGTCCTAGGGCTAAATCCGAGCTTCCAAGCCTCGGGACGGTGACCCACAGATCGCCCACGCCCTAACCTTATGCAACTAATGCACAACTAGATACATACTATCAACATACGCAGGAAAGTAGATAAGCATGCAACATATGTGACGATTAAATAAACAAGGTTTGGGCTCGATACCCTACCGGCCCGGGGTGGTGAACAGTAAAACAGGTCAAGGAGCTGCTACAGTGGTAGCCCCACCAACTACAGCCAGCCCGCCAAAAGACATCATATTACGGGAAGCAACCCCGGCAAACAAGACTAACAGTACAACTTACTATCTATATATCCCGGGAGTCCTCACTCTCCCGGTTCACCACTACCCCTCATTATGGGGCTAACATGGTCAAGGATATGTACCAGTTTATAAAGCGTTAAAGAAAAACCGCATACGCGAAGCCCCACAGGCAAAAACTAGTGAAAACACTTCTCTGTCACCCAAAGGATCGATCATCTCCAAAGTGAATAATCAATCTTCCTAGTGATAGGAAGGTTCCGTCCCTGTCAAGCCCAAGGTGATCGATCCTTCCTCTGAAAGGATCGATCATCCTCGCGATAGAGACCTCACCCATGCAAGCCAAGGCGAAGTGATCGATCATCCTCACCGTATTATCGATCCTTCTCGGGCTAAGCATGATGCACCAAGAGTGATCGATCCTTCCTCAACAAGGATCGATCCTGTTGGGTTCTCCGGCAACCGGACGAAGAGAAATACCGTCGAAAAATTCTATCAAATCCCATAAAACCTTGGAATCTGGTAGTACGAAGGACCACGAGTCCAAAACCAGTAAGTATGCCAAAAACCAACGAGCATGTAGATTAACTCAAACCAAACACAACCAAGCTCAAACCTCACAAAACTGGAAAGCAAGTAGGTAAGAATCCCTACCTAGACTAGCGCAACTTCAATCCCATCTGCAACGCCAAAGATCGCACTCAACCTCTTCCAAATCCAGCCAGCTCTGAGCTCAGGGATGGCGGATTTGAAAAGGATTGAAGAAGAAGGTCGCGTCCGTTTTATAGACAGACGAACCGACTTATGAATGATCGATCATCCCTCAAGAATGATCGATCCTTCATGATGATGCAAGACTTTCTGCCACCAAATAATCGATCCTCTCAGCGAGGAATGATCGATATTCACTAAATGATTGATCCTTCTAGCAAGGAATGATCGATCATCTAGGTGCAGAAAGTTAGACTTGAGCTAGAACACAAGCCCAAGACCGGATCTTTCAATCCCGGGTCCACCTAACCGTTCTAAACAGACATTATCACAAACACTGTCAGTGTGTGAACACGCGGGTGTGAAACAAATCGACAAGGCGTAATTTACCAAATTGCCCTTGCGGTCCAAGAAACAATGCGATCCACCGAATCGCGCGCTCGACGCGAAACAAGGAAACGAGCTACGGGCCCAACCCAGGAATAGAGGGGCAGGTCCTCACACCAACTAACCGTTATAAACAAATATTACCAAAGACCAAAGACATGTTCAGTGTGTGCACACGCGGATGTGAAAACAAATTGACAAGGCGTAATTTACCAAATTGGCCTTACGACCCAAGAAACAATACGATCTACCGGATCGCGCACTCGACGTGAAACAAGCAAGCGAGTCACGGGTCCGACCCAGATGGTCGACTCAGGAGTAGAGGGACAGGTCCTCACAGCCTTGGTAGATTGTGGACGAGCGTCAGATAGACTTACTTCGGCGTTCGTGGTTTTATGTTGTCAGTAGACTGCTGCTGATTCGGCTTGATCGATGTTTGATCATAGCGCTAGTGGAACGATGGCGACCAGAGACTACTACTTTCCACTTGCGCCACAGAGAGATGACGATCACATTTCAGGATGTTGGGATACTTATGGGTTTACCTATTGATGGCCTGGTAGTTGCTGAAAGCACGTTAGGCATTTGGCATGACATATGCTTGGAGTTGCTCGGTGTTGTGCCCGCAGAGGGCCGACCGACTATGCTTGAGTTGTTGTCGCTACGCGCTACTTTCGGACATATTGGACCAGATGCCACGGATCTACTTATATATCAGGCTACGCGTGCATACATCTTATATGTGTTGGGTTGTGTAGTACTACCTAACACGAGTGGCTCCATGGTAAGTACAATTGCCTATTTATATTTTATGTATCGATCTATTGGATCAACTAGCATTGTCTTTCAATTGTAGGTACATATGAAGTACCTACCTTTGTTACATGACTTTGACATATGTCGACAGTATGCTTGGGGGGCGGCGTGCCTAGCACATCTCTTTCGGGAGCTATGTAAAGCTTCACAAAAAGAAAAGCATAAGATCCCTGGGTGCCTTTACCTATTATAGGTGATTTATCATTTATATATTATATATAGTTGCTTTAAATATTTTATATTATACCTAATATGGAGTTGTTTTCACAGGTATGGTCATGGGAGCACCTCCATTTAGGACGGCCTGAACTAATGCCACGACGACCACTAGCTACCCAAGAGCAAAATGAGGAGCGTGATTTGCATATCCTTAAAGGCCTCCTAGAAATTCACTATGAACTCTTGATTTTTTTAAAATATTTTTTAAAGTTTTGTTAGCATTAGCATCTAACTATTTATGTACAATCTAGGTGGACAGCACCACACAGCAGTAGAGGGAACCCACATGGTCGTTACTTAGCCTACTACCGAGAGCAGTTGGATAGGCAGTTGTCATCTGAGGTATTATTGCTCACGATCCAAGATTTTGTTACCTACTTTAATGTTGATGTGATCTAACCGAGTTCGTATTTTAAACTTATAGATTATATGGTATCAATACACACCACAGCGTCTAGCACAATTACCGGCCCTTTGTATCACGGGGTTTGCTATCTAGAGGAGTCATGTGCCGCTCATATGCTTTGATGTTGTGGAGATGCACCATGCACTACGGGTGATATGGTAGTTTGGCCTGTGACAAGAGATACTGCCCTCGATGACAGAGAGACTATCGCATGCAAGCCGTCGGGGAAATGTTACTGCGAACTGGGTCACTACGCATCACCAGTATATCACCCAATGGGAGGAGCAGCACCAAAAGATCATTGACGGTGCAGTGGACGATGGTGAGGATCAGGCGTCATATTTGCAGTGGTACTGGGGGATCACCAGGCGGTATATCAGTAGGCCTAGATTGGAGGACATGATGGCCTATCAGTCGAACATACGCATGCTACGGAAGCTGGTAAATATAATTTGTTCGTTAGTAATAAATTCTTCTATTGTGTTAATCTAACCAAACTTTCTTAACTTGCCACTAATAATATGACACCGCCGAGGAGAATTACATGATGTGCCGCGACCATTCTGGAGAGGAGCTCGCCGATCATTTTACACCGGTATTTTACTCTATGATGGAGGATTTGCGGATTTGTGAATTTGCGACATAGCTCCTGTCAATTCACAACAGTCGCAGCAGACTATTAGGCAAACTACTTCCTATGACATGCCGATGTCTCATATGCCATCATCATATTCAGTCATGGGCACGACAGAGGAGGATCAGAGGATTCGGAGGGACATGTTGAGCATGATGTCGGTGTCGATGCTATGATGGAGGGAGAGAGGGCTGGACCGTCAAGGTGGAAGAAGATGGCAGTGAAGAAGAAGCAAAAAATTTGGAGGTTGTGATAGTCTTTCGTTTAGAGATGTTACAGATGTTTGATATAAATGGTTTTGATTTCTTTAAAAATTTTGTTTAGATGTGAATGGGGTGGGTGTAATGTATTGGGTACGTATGAAAATTGGGGTGAATGTTTGGTTTGTGATCTTTAATTTTCAAACATTGTGTGGTTGAATGTTTGTACACAGAGTAGCAAAAAAAACAAAAGCGTTGCTCTCCTGTTGGTTCTCTACTAAGACGTAAGTCTTAGTAGAGAATCAAAAACTTCGTTCTCCAGTGAAGACGTAACTTGAACTTACTACTTCAATAAAGATGTAACTTAGAACCACGTCTTAATAAGACTCACATTCTCTTCTCTTTACTTGGTCACGTGGCTTGGCATAACAGTCAAAGACGTAACTCAAAGCTACGTCTTCAATATGAACACGTAACTTGGAGTTACGTCTTCATTGACAGAATTAAAAAAAATGAAAGGACACGCCAGCATGGCGCTGACGTGGCCAAACGAGGCATATCTTCATCAATACTTTCTCCATAGGTATATATTACTAATATTTTATTAAAATAATATAATTTTAAAAAAATTTCCTTTTTATATATTGCCACCTACATTTTAGTAATACTGCATAAAATTACCTCTTTTATCGATCATTACAAAAAACTATCTTCTTTATCAAATAAACTCAAAAAAAACTACTTACCGTCAATTTCCGTCAGCATGGGTCACATTTTACCTCTAACCGTGATTAACTCAACCTTACCTGACATGTAAATGACCAAAACGGTCCTTACCATATATATATATATATATATATGGCAATTATCCAGATAGAACCGGTTCGCTGGGCTTATCCAGCGAACTCGGTTCTCGACCGTCCGATCCCATCGGACAGTCATGATGATTTCAGCCTACTTAACCCCCCCTCCCGACCTCCCCTATCCACTCGAGCCCGAGCCCCTCTCTGGCGTGCCCTAGACGTCGCCACCGCCGCCGACGCCTAGCCCACCTCGGCCTCCCTCGTGCCGGCCTCCCTCTCCGTCGCCCCGGCCTCCCTCTCCCTTGCGCCGGCCTCCGTCGCACCTCCACGGCCTGCCTCGCACCACCACGGTTTGTCTTTTCCCTTCTTCTCAATCTCTCTTTTCTTGTGTCTCTTTTCTATTGACGTTTTTAGATGATGAAGTGGTAGTTTTATGGGTTGGTTTGTTGGTGTATCTATCGATTTAGCAATCTAAAATCCCTTATTGGTAGATTTTATTTTGGATTCTTGAGCATCGGGTGCTGAAAAAATTGTCTCTGCCACTGCCTCTGCTTCTGGTTAACTTTCTTTCCTAATTTGTTCTTCACATTTTTATTTGCTTTTTTAAAAATCTAATTTTACGTTTTTTTAGGTATTCTATGATCTTGCTTGTCATTCAATGCCGCCGTGGCTCTGGAATAGGGTGAATATCTAACCCTCCGTGAGTGGCATTGATTTATAAGGAGCTTTCACTAGTTAAGGGTTATTATGAAATGGTGGTTAGTTTTGCTTCGGATATCCTACCACTAGATCTTACTATCACTAAGTATGGTAGTGGTACGGTGGTATTGATACTAGTATGCGAGTGAGCCCGAGATAAACAAAAACACAAAATTTTGCAATTGATTTTGTTTTGTAGCCCTTTGGACTATTTGTGAGTTAGTTTTGGGTCTGACTGTCTAAGTACCCAAGGTAAACATTCGTCTTTTAGGTTCATAAAATTAAGTGAATTTGTAGTGAATGCTCATCAACTATCGTCTACCAGTTAAGGTGATGAACATACATACAGCTTTTATAAATCCTCAACAATACTGACTGGAATTTGTGTGGGATATGTGTGCAGGGGTTTCTGGATGAGCAGTTCACACAGCTCCAGGATGAGAAGGTCCAGATGTATAAGTGGTTCTTCTGCTAAAGATTGTGCAACATAGATTGTATAAGTGGTTATATGATCTAGTTTTGTACGAGACTAAAGTTATGTGCCCTTAGTACTACTTTTGATTGTACAATTTAATGTTGAATGAAATGAAAGTCTTCAGTTGTGTAACTTATACATGCCGCCATGGCTTTCTGCTTACATTGTAACATTGCAAAAGAAAAAAAGGGTTTCTGGGTAGGATACCAGTGCATCTGAGTGAAGCAGTCTTAATTTCTCATGTACCAAATGGTTTATTGCCGGACAAAGGTTGCTTTCCTCACCACTGTGGTGGTGTTTGTGTTCAAAGGGAGGGGTAGTTTGTTTTATAGAAGACAGTAGGCTTGACATCATGATGGTGTGATTTGAGACGTTTTCGCATACACTGGATGCCTCCAACTTGTTGAGGAATCAATTTGCATAAGGTTTGTTCTTTGTTAGCATGAAATGCAAGTAACCTATGAGGCTGGGCTTTAAACTCATATGCAATAAATTGCATTCTAATCAGAGCCCTTTTATCGGTTTCTATGGATGGTAATGTTAAGACCCAAAAAACCAATCTCAGTGCAAGGCTTTGAAACAATATGATTTGTATAAAGTCTTTACATCCAATTTCTGCCAAACTTACATTTTAGCATTTAATTTCTCGAAAGGGAGAGAATAAATAGCTGAACATGTTCAGCTCAAAGTTACAGAGCTTTCTACAGCTTCGAAAAATGACATCTCACATTCTATACACGTCTAGAGAACCTTCAATCATACTAATCCAATTCAAACATTGTGACCATAAAAAGCTAAACTCAGATTATTGAAGGGTGCTCTATTGAGGAGTGTTCTTTGAGGCTAGTCATGTTGCCGAGTTCAACTTGCTGTAGCTCTATTTTCTGCAGGACCCCAGTGGCATCCCCCATCAGAGAGGCCATGGTGTCACCCCTCAATAAGCGAGGATTTCTCATTCTTGAGATAGCTTGAGTTATGTCAGTTATTGAAGGATGCTTTCTTGGTAACTTATCCAAGCACCTGTATGCAATATTCGCCAGTTCTCTGACCTCTTTGGCTGACCTGCACCATGAATCTCTCAATAAAATGGCATATTATTTTGTGAAACCTACCTACATTGTCGGCCATTTAACAAACACACCGTAGACATACAATTAATATTAGCAAACACTATATCAGGAACTTTCAAATTGAAGGACACATGACCAAAATCAAAAAGCAACTTCAAAGCATCATCACTAGCAAAGGACTCCAACATTATTAACAAGGTCAGAACTGAGAACCAGAAAGGAAATAGTGACTACCGGGCTTAGAGGTTGCAAAGTCATTTGAGCATACACTTCATCTGTCTCTATATCAAGAAAGTTGACAGATCAGTTGAGGAGGCAAACTTGGATAGCTAGGATGTGGGAATCAACTTCCTTATTAGTTAGGGATGTGGGAATCAGTAACAGGTTCCCAACCACTGCTAAAAAGACAATCAACAACAAAAAAATTATGAGGCAAGATGACTAAAGAACAACCGCATCCACCCAGTAAAACCCAA
>OY986968.1:9314136-9411698 GCA_963920575.1 Narthecium ossifragum
AAGGAAAAAAAGAACAGCAGAGATGCCAAGAAATGAAAATCCATCAAAATATCTAATTTCGTGCAAATCTTCGGGGAAATATAGAGTGCTGTGATTACTCTAGAGTGTCCTTTCCCAACTCTCCATTCATACTGGACTGAAGCAATGACAGTAGCACTGAGCTCACAATCACTGGACTAAACTCAGACTTGCTCACCCCTTGCAAGCCACCTCCTCTTCCTCTACTTGCTCCAACAATTCTTCAAGTTCAGCTTCCGTGAGGCCTTCTAGCCTCTTCTGCAAGAAAGATGACATAAAAATATGAAAAATGTCATTCTATAACCTTTTTGTGTCACAATCATAAAAATATGATCTCTCTGCAGTCCCAAATCCAAGAACTTAAGTTAAAACTTCTAGAGGTGTAAAAAAAACGTAGTTTATATATAATAGCAATATCTTATCTCACACTATGACAGCATGGCCTCCAAAGGTGTAAAGAATGTTGGTGGCTCCAGTGAAATACAGAACCATCTTGGTTGGACCTGAGTGCTTTACTCCTTCAACCTTGAAAACATTAAAGAGAAGGCTAAGTATAGCAGTTAAAGATACATACTACAGTACTTTTACAGGGATCAATGATATTTTTGCAAATATAGACTTAATTACCTGGCCATAAAAATCAAAGAGGCAGTTGTGAGATACCATGCCAGTATAAGTGATCATCAAGAGGCCTAGGAAAGACCAGATCATGTAGTTATGGAATGAGGGTATGAAGACAGTTGTGGCACAACAGGCCCCAAATATGTATGCCCAATTTCTCTCATCAAGGTTGTCATTGATGTAGGAAATGTTGCTGCACATTAGAGATAACAAAAAAAAGAATATATGAACACATATCAATTGCATAACACCTAGCTATTATAGATTTCCAGTGACCCACCTTGCACATGCAATCAGTTGGATTACTGATCCAAAGAGAAGGAAAGTGCAGTTGAAGAAGAGCCCCGCATTTCTCCAGTGCTTCCCCAGGAGCCCATCAAGGACTTCAAACCACTGTATTAGGATTTAGCAAGATAAGATCTAATAAGCAAGGATATAGAACATGAGAAAGACACCTAGTCATGCATCTTTTATCTCTTCAAATCATTCTTAATATCCAAATTAAAGCAATTGGCCATGTGGGAGTTGTTTCATAAAGATTGACAAAACTTCATATTCTCGCAATTGATTAGCTCAAACTCTACAGGCTGAACGATATCACCTGGTTAATGACATGCACGCATTATATCATAATAGATTAAGAAATTTGCAGACAGAAGTGTCCAATCATCTTTCCAATCATCTTAAAGGCCCCGTGCTCTCTCCTACAGAATGATCAATACACAGAAAAAAAAGGCAGTCAAAACTGTGCTCTCAATAAATCACTATCTTGCAAGAAAGTGACAATTCGCTATCTCAATGTAAGTGCTGGCATGAATCCAACTGTAACACAAAGCATTAGCAAGGATTGAATATATATGATCACGGTTTTCTTGAATAAAGAAGGGGCAAGGATTGAATAAAGGAGGAGATGGGGTTGGTTTCATTGCTGAGAACTAACATGATACTACTATCGCATAGCAACATCTAAATCAATAAAAACCATACACAAAACAAAATATACCCCGAAAACCTAAAACCTTAAAACAATAGGCACCAAAATATACCATACCAAAGCCATGTCAAAAAATAAATTTAATTGGAGAATAGATTGGAAGGAGCAAAAAAGATAGGCGATTATCAAATACCCTCGGCCATACGCGAAGAAAAGCAAAGGAAACATCCAAAGAGATGCAGAAAAACAAATTTCCTAACCTTTCCAAGATAGAACCAGTGCGTTTCTTCTCCCCTGATCGAGTGGCCGACGACGGGTTGGGCGAGCAGCTACTCTCCGAGCGAGGTCTCTGTAAGGGAAGAGAGAGTGAGAGAGGGGGGTGAGAGATGGGAGATGTCATGGCTTGCAGGGATGAGCTCTACCTGGAGGGGAACAGGCTCAAAATCTAGACATTTTCTTTCTGGATTTGGTGGTGATTTTCGACGGGTTGGGCGAGCAGCTACTCTCCGAGCGAGGTCTCTGTAAGGGAAGAGAGAGTGAGAGAGGGGGGTGAGAGATGGGAGATGTCATGGCTTGCAGGGATGAGCTCTACCTGGAGGGGAACAGGCTCAAAATCTAGACATTTTCTTTCTGGATTTGGTGGTGATTTTCGCGGCTGCGGCTAGATCTGGTGGATAGAAGCTCAGATCTGGCGATTTGGAGTGCTTAAGCTTGGATCTTGAGATCGGGGGCGAGATCCGGCGGGGTAAAGACTCTTTGGCGCCCCCCGTGCTCACACCGGTCAGCTCGCCACCGACCTCCCCACCCATTGTCTCCCGTCCTTCCGACGCCGGCAGCTTCACCGCCCACGTACTGCGGTGGGCCATCTCCCAGCTTCCCCGCCCATGGGGAGAGAGTGACAAAGGGGGATGGGACGTGGGAGATGGCCGACGGCGGGTTTGGCGTGGCCGACGGCATGGGGCGAGCTCGACGAAGCTGGTAGCCGACGGAGCGGGTAGAGGGGGATGAGAGAAGAGAGGGAGATGGGATATGGGAGAGTGAGAGAGGTGGATGGGATGGCTGGGTGTTCAGTCACATCCCGTCCTCTCTCTCTCTTTTCGTGGTTCTCTCTCTCTTTGCGGCGTTTCTTGGCGGGAGGATTCTGGCAGTAGATACAGAGATGAGGTTGTGGGTTTTTTGGTTAAAATTTTGGGCGGGAATTCAAAATTTTGAGCGGGAATGTTAAGATCTGAGATGAAATCAGACCGTTGAATGTTTTGTAGATGAAACCTGGATCATAGATTTATGTATATAGGCAAAGACATTTTAAAAACTATTGTGCCTTATATAATAGATATATATATATATATATATATATATATATATATATATATAACTAACGGAAGCTGACAACAGGTTATGTCATGTGGTTTTTTGGAATTCTAATCGATAAGGGAGATAATTTTCTGCGATAAGGGAGGTAATTTTATGTAATGTTGCTAAAATGTAGGTGATGATATGCCAAAAAAGAAAATCTTTTTTTTTTTTTGAAAGCTGAGCTCCACTGGTTTAAAGTTAAAACTATCAAAAGCCTTCTAAATATGCAAAAAGATGCGAGGTAGAGGTAAATTCAAAAGAATTCAGGTTGTCTCGTATCAAGGCTTCGCTCATACCATCATTTTTTGAAGATTGTTTTGAATCCCATCAAAAGAACCAAATTTTTTCAGCACATGATAATCAATTAAAATCTTTAGATAAAAGCTCTCGGTTTTTGGATGGGATCTAAAGTGAACTGAGTTATTAGTATGATGGTAGTGGAAAGCCTTGCTATGAGGCAAACTACACTCCATTCGTTCAAATACCTCGACCAATGCTTGACACAAGACAATCCCAATCTTTACATGCCACCATTATCCTTACATAGAAAAGAAAATATCATCAAGCACTTGATATTAACAAAAGAACCATCTCATATTTCTAGCTCTATCTTGCACCAGAGTACGTTGATGTTCATGCACCATATAGTATTGAGCTTTCCATAAGCTCAAGGATTTAAGGCACCTGCAAGTGGGCTAAATGGCCATGACAAGAGAAGCAAAATATACCCCAGAAACTCGGCATTTCATTCATGCACAGCAGTTGCAATGTATTATTGACATCGGTTCGCAGGGGCACAACTACACCAACTAAAGCTATACAATTTAAAGCATGAAGGTCGTAGGTTTCTCTGCCTTATATCGGTCCTTATTCTAAATTCAGTGCTTTAAACATCTGTGCTTACATTTACCATAGCATTGCTCGCCTCACCTGAAAAATGAGACCTTAACCCAATCCAACATTGGTAGTAGTTGGGATCCAGGGATGGAGACTCCAGCGCCCACTGGCAGACTCGAGGAATCAAGGAGGACTCAAACATGAAGGCCATTGTACCACTTAATCTAAATGGTCCGGCATCTTCACGGCATCCAACTGTTGACTGCGCAATAAGAAAAAACCATAGATTTTACACAAAGTAGTAGAAATGAAACTCTGGCAAACATGTTGCTCTCTCAATTGTTTGCAGCAGGTTATACCTCGTATGTCTTAGTGTCAGGCCCATGCGGCGTCATGCAACTGTGGAGGCTAGAACCTCCTGGGAGGAAACCATCAGCTTTTGCCTACAAAATTGCCAGTGACGTACATATTCTACAATTAGTTTGAATTAGTAAACTCACAAAGAACAAAATTTCCTGCACAGATATCAGATTGCAAATACCTCATATTCACCATATATTAAACCCATAAATTCACTCATACAATTGCGATGGTAATATGGCGGACGGAAGGTATGCTCAGCAACCAACCATCGAGGAGGAAATATCACAAAATCAAGCAGTGCAACACCAGGTCGATCAGAAGGGGCCGTCAGCACTGCAACAAATGTGAAACTACAATTGAATATGATCCAGGCCAACACCTGCTGTAGAGAGCTTGGCTATGTATAAATGAATTTAAGCGTATATTTCACCTGTATTGATGGATGGATCACCGTGATCAATCAGTACAGTATTGAATGGGCAAAACTTATTCAGATCATACTGTGCAAAGAAAAATCACAATCAGGTGCAAGTTCAGGAGTTAACAAAGCATAAAGATCATTATTCAAATTGCAGAGTAATCGTATAGTAGGGGATGACAGACTGCAAGACACCTCAAACTCGTGCATTGTGCAAACATCACTTTGACAACTCAAATAACAATGTGAGAATATGTTTAGTTAAGCTCAGATGAGGAGATTGGGGCATGCATAATGGTGACACTTGATGCTAGAGTAACTATTTGCATCGCCCGTGCAAACCCTTTCTCATCAAACATCAGCCAGAATAGTCTCAGAGGATGGAGAGAAGTGGACATGGATGAGCTATCCAGCATCACTTGCTAGAAATGGTTTTGCATCTCAGAAATATAGGAATTTTATGCAAAGGTTATAAAATTTCGTGTCCCAGTTATTCCATTTTTTTTCCCCTCAGGTATTCTAAATGGATCATTAGTGCATTAACAAAGCAGCTATCACTTTTTATATGGGATAAGTTTATAAATATGATGTCAGAAAAATATTATCAAATCCAGGAACTTAGAAGAATATGTGAATTATTTCATAGAACTTTTTAGGCAAATTTAAACGTGCATTTTTTAAACTTTGGGGTTCATGCGACCTGTGATATGACCACCAAATTTAGAGAGTTTTGGTCACTTGATTAACAAAACAAAATCTACCTACTAAGGTGTCTAGGTGCATACCTCAGTGGTTAAGAATTGTGGCCTCATTGTGGAAGGTCACAAGTTTGAACCCCAACTGCGGCAGTTCAGGGAAGACATTTATGATGGCTTCCTATGACTATTGGTGTCTAAGCTAGGTGATTATTGGCACCATAACAAATTATACGCTAGTCTACTTCAGATAGCACAACCATATTTCCTCCAGACAAAACACACTTTCCTCCCCAAACGAACATGCAATGTAAGTAGAATAGTTATCAGATAAATCAGCAGCTTTAGCCTCCCTCGTTGTCCAAAATATTACCTTTGAAACACAAGCAATGGTTTCTGACACTTTATTCTGTTACAAAACTCTATTTACAGGATGCCAAGGATTTGATAACTGCAAACTCTGTACAAGGCTATTATTGAATACAAGATTGGTCCTCCACTCCCGACGTTACACCATGCCCACGGTGAACCCCACATGTTCCAAACAATGAACTACTACCATCGATTATAGAGTAGATCTAACCCAAGAATACACCAAATTGAGATATAAAAGTCATCTATATAAAATTCAACTTGAAAAGAAATTTTAGAATGATACATTAAATCATGCATTAACAATACTAAAGCAACGTATTAACAATACAAATGTTGAAAGTGAATTTTCTTTATCAAGATTATATATATGCAATTACCAAATTTGCTCATAAGTCGGTCTATTTTAAATCTCAAAAATGCATTCGCAAGTTTTGATTACACCAAAATCCATGATTTTGTTTGCATTTCTACATTGTAGAATCATCCAGGACAAAGTGAGATTTAAGTCATGAAATAGGTGGATAGAGACCGCTACGTTTGTCTGCTAGTTAAAGGGTCTGAAGGCTTTGGGTATAAGTTCTACACTCAATACCTCAAAAAATCTGCCCAGATCACATTCAAAATTACTAGAAGTGAGACATATTAAGAAAAGCTAGGATGCAGAAGTTAAAAATATTGTTTGAAGACGTCCATAAATAAAGTGAAGCACATTTCCAGAGGTTGGAACTTGGAAGCAGAGTTCTAGGTTTTTTGCATGATGAGCACAAAATCCAGTTTCTAGAGTTACAACAAAAACATCTTTAGACTGTTCCTGCAACTTGAGTTAAAAAATGAGGACTAGTCAATATTGTCCACATATGCGGGCCAACCTAGCCTACCAGAAGGAAGATTTTACGATAACGTGGAACATAGTTTAACATGCCAGAATGCTTCGAACAATTAAGGATGTTCAGCCCATGGCGAACAACTTTGAGACACTCAACACCCAATAATGCACTAAAAGGTAGGGCTGAACCAAGGATTGCAGTGCAAGTCTTTGGCCGGCACGGACATCGTCACGAGAGATGTACTGCATGGACTCTGTGCATTGTATTGTGCTAGTAATTTACATGATAAATATCAGTTTGCACAGACCGTGCAGATCAGCACCGCAATGCATGAGCTCAGCTAAAGATCCAAAATGACCATTATAATATCGCCACTCAAAACTCAAGTCTCGCATTCCAACTGCTAAGTCTTTTTCAATCATGCTTTCCTTAAGAATACCAAAACTAGCATATAGGCTTTCATTTCTTCTAAATGAGATGTCAAGCATTACACAGGCTACAACATCAACTTCATTTTAAAAAGCTCAAATGCCACCATAATAGAAAATTGAGACTAAATCATGTAGCATTTTCCTCAATTTCAAGATCAAATAGACCTCTTAGTGAATCAAATGAACTCAAGATCTCTCATGATTCCAGTTCTTCCTACAGTAAATTAAAAGGACTGGATGGACAAACTAAAAAAAAAGCCAATAAAGATATGATGCTTTGATTTATAAGTAGTCAATGTTGCAAAAGAACTAGGATAAGTTGCATAACTAGTAACTAATGTTTGCTAAATAAAATAGTTAGCATAAAACCTTGAATGGTACATAATTCCCATGCCAAGCGACCACATTGAATGGTGAAAAATCCTGTTTTGCAGTGAAGAGCTCACCACCAAACTTATGCACTATAGTGTACCCTGGATGACTGTTTTGTCTAAACCAAGCTGTTGGAACGAGGAAATCCCTTGCGGCAGCCAGCCCATTAGCACCTAATCATCATCAAGTTAACCAATATCAACACAGGTTGTGTTGCAAAATTCAAAACTTTAGAAGCGGGGAATTAAAACACATACCTATTGGGCCAAGATCAGGAAGTTGAAAATGGTTGCCAAAAATTTCTGCAACATAGCCACGAGCTGGGCCATCGGGCAGATTTATTGAAAATCGGAACCCTTGTGGAAGAACAATCATTTCACCAGGAGATACTTGCAGCTTTCCGCACTCAGTTGTGATCAACAACCCTGGACTTGATAAGGAAGAAAATCGTGTATAGAAGATGAAATAGATTGTAAGAGACATTTTGAAACTAATAATCTTTAAAAGCAGCGAACAAACAGCTACAAGCATGTGGGTAGTATCCAATGTTGGTAATCTACATTAAGGCAACAAGTTTCCAGAAGACAAAAGCACTTAAATTCACATATGGAATAGAAATAAGAGCAACACACATGAGATATTCTGGTGTTAGCGTATGAAACATTCGACAATGACAAGGAACAGTAGGAAATGTAGTTTGCAGTTATATCCTGCAGTAGGGCCAGATGTGTGCTATCTACCGATTAAATAAATAGATTTGATTTTTAGCATACATATAAGTTTTTTATAACTCTTTAAATAGCCTTGCAGACCTACTATATGTTCCTTCAGTTTCAGGATTGGTTGGTGGCATTACCATTCCATCTTTAACCCAACGTCAACAACTATATATCATCCTGACTATGCTATAAATGGTGATTAATCTGATTTATAGCATACTCAGGATGATATTCCACTTACTGTGAGGCTACTAACAAAGCAAAAGCCCGAATGCAACAGAAGAAAATAAGAATTTGTGATCTTTATGGACCACGTAGCACAAGGAGGCTGGGCCCAATTTTTGAAGGGAAATATGAAACAACCACAAACAATAAACCTGCATGAGGATATAAGGATCCATACTATCCAAAGACCATCTGAAGTAGTGAGAATTTTCAGAAATTCAGAGTGGAAAGCACGAAATATTCTATAAAAAGAACAAGACATAAATCTTGATATTCCACTTACTGCCTTGTTGGGGAACCACCAAAAAATCACCATCGGCATTGCAAAAGGCACAACCTTCCATGGATTTGTTGGCTGCATACCTACATGTGCATAAAAAGACTACATATCAATTTAAAAGTTTTGTCATGGAGTAGATGGTGATGCATTTGTTTCTTTGCTAAGCACCCATGCAACTCACAAAGCGTGCTAAATCTACTCATGTGCATTGATAGTCCGGAGGCATAAGAAGAGTCATAAGCAATATGATTCCTTACATACATGCTATTCTAATACACTTTTCGGCAGCCAAATAGTTATGAAAACCTTGAACTGTAAATGCAACTACATGCAAGACAAACTATCATCTTGTATCATATGCACACAAGTGAGCCAATAGTGGCGGTGGAAACAGAACCAAACTTCACAGGGCAGCAAGTGAAAGTGGCACAAGGACTAGGAGCCAGATTGAGGCTTGAAAATTGTCCCAGTGCAAGCTTGAAGCTACATTTAGCAAGCCTTGACTTCATGCACAATAGAATACCAACAAGAAATGTCTGATCTTATAACTTGAATAGACATGCTTACCCCTAACTCATGAAATAAGACCAAGTCTTCTATTTTGCACTATTGTGCAGCTAATGTAAAGCCCACAAATGGATTGCTATATTACATATTTCATGTAAATTGCCCAAACATGTAAATAGGAATATATGTTCAACATAGTTAAAAGGTATTGCTTTCAGATTTTAATGGCATGAATGTCCTTTATAGGGTTAACGAAGCATTTCTAGAACCAACTTTTCTTCCATGGTCACATCTCTCCATTCACAACAAGCATATGAACAAAAAGGGGATAGATCCGAAACATGCAGATGGCTCGAGTCTAATGTCTTTTGACTCGGACATAACTATTAATAAAACTATTTCTGTACTACTCCTGGTTGAGTTGCAACATAATGGTCATGAAGAACCCAACATCAAATTCAGATGCTCAGTTTACTTTTGTCACTCATATCAGATTCTTAACAACTAGCATATGACTTTTAGTGTATTCACCAGTCTGCCGCAGGATTTCTCATGGTCATTGAAGCCAGAACTTATTAAAAGAAGATGCTTGAGCCACATCCAAGTAAGAAAGAAAGCATGAACATAGTATGTCAAGATCCTGCAATTCCTTAATAGGAATCAAGTTTAAGAGCCCTGTAGAGATCTTTACTAAAAAAGAAAAAAGAGAAAAAGAGAAAAACAGCAATGAGGGAGAACAGAACATGGAAGAGGGAAAACTGCAAATCGGTATTTCATTTGACACCAGTAGTTAACGTCATGAGATTGAGGTCCTAAGACCAAAAAAGAGAGACTAGACTCATTATGCTTGAATTCACAAATAATACTACACACAGGAAAGAATTCCAACTGTCAAATAATTCTGCACAAAAAATTCATTTTGTACTCATAAGCAGTACAAATACTTCATTTTGTACTTCATTTTGTCTTCCTATTGTTGCAATTGACATACTGAACAAATCAGCAATCTGCCCCTGCACTAAGCGCCTTCTGTCAGAAACCATTCCAAGATTTGAGCTTAAAACATTAATAACAGAACGAGACTTGCCTTTTATTGTTTCGCATTCAGAATAGCAAGTTTTTGTGACAGTGGACTTAGGCATAAAACTCATTGAAAAATCAAGAAAAGCTAAACTCAGCTTAAAAATGAACAAGGAAGCTGGAAAAAAGAACAACTTGGACAAAAGCATATCAACAGTTGCAGAAGATAGTATTACATGTGGATAGCGTATCCATGGCGAAGGAATGAGCTCCCGGCTCCGCAAACCGTGTACAGCCCATCGATAAAGTCAGTCGGCTCCTGGGGGATTTCCATCGGCTTCCACCGCAGCTGAGTCGGGTTGACGGAGCTGGTGGACCGGTCAAACTCGCTCACCAGCCGCTCATTCGCCGGAACCCGCCGGCGGAAGGGCTCATGCGTCACCGAGGGCTTTATCCGATAAAACCAGCTGCAAACAACAACGACAACTACGACATCAAGTAAGAAAAAGAAAATTTTTTGAAAACAATTCACTCGAAACATCGTCAAAAGCAGAGGGAGACGGACGTTCGTCGGTTGAGGTGGCGAGGGGCCGTGAAGGCGGTGCCGGAGATCTGCTCCGCGTAGAGGCCGTAAGGGCATACCAGGGGGTTGTTCTGATCGCGAGGCAGAGCGCCTGGCAAGGCTTCGGAGGAGAAGTTGTTGCCGCAGCCGGCCAGGTACTCCAGCTCGGACCAGTCGCCCTTCGTCTCGGCCGATGCCTCCTCGGGGAAGGCCGTGAATTCTTCGTGGACGGATGAGCTCTTCGCCATGCCGCCGACGAGATCGGACGGAGCTCGGGGGGCTTTGGAGCTTTGGAGTTTGGATAAAGATCGGGGGAGGATGAGAGAGAGAGAGAGAGAGACGGAAAAGAGATGGCTTGGTGGTTTGTCCGGGCTCCTTTAAGATATTATAAAGTATTCGAGGTTTAAATAGAACACTTCTTATTTATCCGATGTTAGGTGCACATGCCACCTGGCATATGCTGACTCAGGTGGGACCACCAGAGGCCCCACAAAAACCCCCAATCAAAGCTGTGGAAGATTTTCATGCTATTTAAAAAAATTTAAATATAAATAAGATTGTTAATCAAACAAAAGGTATTTTTTAAATAGGGATTTGACCATAGGCTCAAAACAGCCGTGGCATTTGTTATTAGCAGCATGTCATTTGTTATTAATCACAAACAAACAGTTTTTGGGGAAAAAAATCTAAATTGTATGGTAAAAGATTAAACTACGCTTTTCTTTTCTTTTTCCTTTCTTTCCTTTTATCTTACTATTTTCTCTCTCCTCGAACCACCACTCGCCACCCATTGGTTCATCCCGGCGAACCACCTCCATTTTCAATGAGCTCATCTTCACGAGCAATCTCTCAATCACCACCATCACCACTACTCATCCACTGTTCCCGGCAAACCACAGCTCCCCCACACCTCCGACGACCTCACAGCCAACCCTCACCTCCATTCACCGCAGCCTCCACCATCCTCACCATTCGACGAACCCAACTCCCTTTTTCAGCCAAACCTAGTTGTCCAAACCTCCT
The DNA here is from genome assembly GCA_963920575.1 of Narthecium ossifragum. Taxonomy (NCBI): domain Eukaryota; kingdom Viridiplantae; phylum Streptophyta; class Magnoliopsida; order Dioscoreales; family Nartheciaceae; genus Narthecium; species Narthecium ossifragum. Next base: position 9,325,720 of record OY986968.1, read on the forward strand.
ACAACCTCACCATACCCGTTTCCCAACTCTTTCGACAACCTCATCTCACTCCTCCACCGCTCTGACCCCCGCCAGCCCATCTTGCAAGACATGTGATGGCCTCGACTCAGCTGGCAACTCCACTCCGAGCACCTACCCCTCCTTTTGTGGCTTTCAATCCCTCATCGCCATCGACACCGTCACCCCCATACTACCTCACTGTCGCCCCCGACCTCCATGGCCTCCATCCTCATCGAAGACCAACCCCAACTTCCACCCTCATCCTGGAACCGACACTGCCTGTGAGGACCCGTCCCTCTACTCCTGTGGCTCGTCGTGGACTGCAAGGGCAATTTGGTAAATTGCGCCTTGTCGGCTTGTTTCACACCCGCATGTGCACACACTGACCATGTTTGTGGTAATGTTTGGTTAGAATGGTTAGTGGGACCCGGGATCGAAAGATCCGGGCTTGGGTTTAAGTTTTAGCCCAAGTCCAGCTTCCTGCGAGAGACGGATCGATCCTTCCTTGCTAGAGGGATCGATCGGTCTTTGACAGGAATATGGATCGTTGAGAAGGATCGATCGGTCGCTTGGGACGGATCGATCGGACTCGGAGAAGGATCGATCGGTCTCTTGGTTGGATCGATCGTTCCCTTGGCTGGATCGATCGGTCTCCTTGGCTGGATCGATCGCTCTCTTGGCTAGATCGATCGGTCTCCTTGGACGGATCGATCCTGCTAAGTCGGTTCGTTTGCCTATAAAGCAGACAGAACCTTCTTCCTTGAATCTCTTTGAAAATCCGAGTTCTTGGCTGAGATTTTCTCTGGATTTCAAAGAGGTTGCGGACGATCCAAGGCCTAGCAGCTGGGATTGAAGCTGCTCTTGCTTAGGTAGGGATTCCTACCTACATTCTTCGGGTTTTTGAAAGTTTTTCCGGCTGTCGATGTTCTTATGCTTAGATCTTGTTGTATACTTGTTAGATTGTAGTCTTTCCACCGGTTTTGGATTCGTGATCTTTCGTACTACTAGATCCCAGGTTTTGGTGGGATTTGGTGGAGTTTTTCGATGGTATTTCTCACCGTCGGCTTACCGGAGAACCCAACGCGATCGATCCGTCTGTGAGACGGATCGATCCCTCTTCGTTGGTCATGCTGAACCCGAGCAGGATCAATCGGCCCCGGGTGAGAACGATCGATCCCGGTGCCTTGGGTAGCATGGGATCCCCTCGTCGCGAGTCGGATCGATCGTCCTAGGAGGACGGATCGATCGGACTCGGCGCGGTATGGAGAGTTCGCTCTCTATCATTGGAGGGATCGATCCTCCCTTGGGGGAGGGATCGATCCGACTATGGCAGAGAGAGGAATTTGTTTGGTTTTGCCCGTGGGGCTTTGCATGTACGGTTTCCTTTACTGTTTTAATACATGGTACATATGTTTAAGCATGTTAGCCCTATAATAGGGCAGTGGTGAACCGGGGGAGTGATGACTCCCGGGATGTTTAGAATAAACGGGCGGGTAGCCCTACAGCTTTCTTTAGCCTCGCATGCCGCGCGTGCGCCGAGGGCTTTATCTGTGATATATGTGAGCTATTGTTTGCGGGGCTGCTTCCCGATGCAGGTATTGTGGTGGACTGCTGGCAGTTGGTGGTGGTACCACTGCAGTAGCTCCTTAGACCTTATTTACCTGTTCACCACCCCCGGCCGGCAGGGTGTCGTACCCAGACCTTGTTTGATATATCATCACATACGGTTGCATGTTTATCTGTATTATCCTGCGCATGTCCATAACATGCATTGTGTTGCGCATTAGTTGCATCTGTGTAGGGCGTTGCCGATCCGGGGTTTTCGGGTAGCCCGGATCTAGCTCTAGGACCGTTGCGGGTAGCTTGGTCCAAGACTCGATTTGTAGTATTCAGTCATTTTCGATGATAGGGTTAGTTTAACCTGAATACATGTTGTTCGATGTTTAGAGGTCGTGTCGGCCTCGAGCCAGACGTTGTGGGTGCAACCGGTGTCCGGTTCACTGTCTCTTGGGTGGACGAGGTGCCTACTCAGCGGTGTGGTTGCCCGCCTAGCAGAGTCGGGTGCCTGCTAGTAAGATAGCAGTGTGGTTTCCTGCCTCGCTGAGGGCGACCCAGTATGTGACCAGTTCGGCTAGGGAACATGACTGAGGTCTCCTTTCAGGGACACCGGCGAAGGGTTATGGGACCCTTGCGGCACACCCAAGTCTTGCTTGAGGGCGACACTGTCATGTTCTCTCCATTGTGAGTGTCGTAGTGTAGTGTCCCTGCTGAGCTTAGTGCTCACTCCTACCCGAGCTGCGTTTTGCAGGTGCTGGCGCTAGCTCTTCTTCGGTCGCCCCTACCGGACCGGTGTTTGGTGACGTGGCGGCGTCTGGCGGTGCTTGAGAGGTGGCGATCTTCCAGTTTTACCCCTTTTGTTATAGATAGTCTCCTACGGGAGTGATAAATGTATAATTTCCCTGTTTTGAGGTTTTTGTAATTTATGTCAGTTCAATCTTTGGGTTTGTAATTTTTGCTAATACATGATGATTGTGAATTGTTAGGGTAACCACTACGATTAGAGGGAAACCTCGCCAAAATTTTTGCAGTAGGTTAGGTTCTGCTTCGCGTCGCCCGGCTCGGTTCGACCTACGCGGGTCGGGGCGCGACACTGCCACCCTCAAAACCAATCACCCCTGACCTCCAAAGTTCCACCTAATCCCAGATCCGGATACCCCATGTGTGAGGACTCGTTCCTCTAAACCTAACTCGACTGCGTAGGTCGAGGGCCGTGCCCTGTTGGCCCATTTCTGCGTCGAGCGCGATCTGTTTAATCGCATTGTTGATTTTGGACCCCAATGGGCAATTTGGTAAATTGCATCTTGGCGGTCGGTTTCTGTGAGGACCCGTACCTTCAACCCGGTTCGACAGTGTTAGGTCGAGTGTGAGGACCTGCCCCTCTACTCCTGTGGCTCGTTGTAGACCGCAAGGGCAATTTGGTAAATTGCGCCTTGTTGGTTTGTTTCACACCCGCGTGTGCACACATTGCCCTTGTATGTGTTAGTGTCTGTTTAAAATGGCTAGGTGGACCCGGGATCGGAAGATCCCAGCTCGGGCGCGCGAAAGCTTGCCGTTGAGCAGCTGACGACCCTTGAGCGATCGATCGCTCCTTGGAACGATCGATCGGACTCGTGAGCGAGTCGGTTGATTTTGACCCGGGGCGAGAACGATCGATCGCTCCTTGGAGCGACCGATCGGAATCGCGTCGGTGGCTTTTCTGCTTCGCGAGGACGGCCACCGACGGGCGTCGTTCTCTCGTGTCAGAGAGGGGAAGACTTCCCCTCCCCTCCCTTCACCTTTCTTCCCCTTTCCCGACTTTCCCCTCCCCCTTTCCCCTCTTTTCTTCCCCTCCTCTTCCTCCTTCTCCTCTCTTTCTTCTTCCTCTTTTCTTCTTCTCCCGAGAGCTCTGTTCTTTGCCCTGTTTCCGGCAGCCTCCTTCATCTCCTCCGTTCTCCCTCCTCCGGCCATCTTTTCCGGCGTTCTAAGGCTCGTTGGATTCGTGACAACGAGAGGAAGATCCCTGAAGAGGTTTGGAGGCTTGTTGGTGATCAAATCGCGGGGAATCAGCCGAGGAAAGCGTAGCTAGGTAGGGTTATACCTACTGTGTTCTTTTCGGGTTTTCTTGAGATCTAGCCGTTGGATCTTGTTGATCCTTGCTTTGTTGGATTCCTTATGCCTTTTAGAATAACTGTTTTAAGTTTCATGTTAATCCGTTGAGATTTGAGTAGGTTTTATGCAAGATTAGTCTCAGATTTCTGGTTTTCTGCTGTTCTTGAGAAACAGCCGGCTTGCGGCGAGTTTTTCGGCCGGCGAGTACATGATCTTGGCTTTTAATAAACGTAAGAGTTGTAGCTCTACTCGTTAGCTTTCCATTCCATCTTGTTTCGTATTTTTCCGATTTATGTACGATTTGTTATGAATTGTTTTCTGAAGGGCTGCGTTGCAGCAATTAATGGGTAAGTTAGTTTGTTTAGAGATTTTGATTAGCGTTTTACCGTTAATTCAACCGTTGGATGATTATGAAATTTGGATATGATAATCCTGGTATATACAGCTACTGGTGGCTAAGTTGTATCTTGAATCCGACATCGTTTGCATTAGTTGCATTGCTTAGGGCGTGGGTGATCTTTGGGTCGCCGTCCCGAGGCTGGAAGCTCGGACTTAGCCCTAGGACTGGGGTTGGGTAGCTTGGACCCGGTTTGAATTGTAGTGTCCAGTCAAATTCAATGATAGGCTTAGATGACTGGTTCACTGGATACTTGATGATTGTAGAGGTCGTGTCGGCCTTGAGTCGAATGTTGAGGTGTAGCCGGTGTCCCACTGTGCTGACCCTGCAGTGTCGAGTTCCTGCAGTTGCTGTCGCCAGTGTTGTTCCTGCTACTGAGTGCTGCTCCTGGGCACCAGGGACACGCGGTGGGGTTATGGGACCCCTGTATACACCCAGGTCCTACTTGAGGGCGACACTGTTGCGTTTCCCTCTTCCTTCTGTGTGTCGTAGTGTAGATCCCTACTGAGCTTAGTGCTCACTCCTACCCGGGCTGCGTTTTGCAGGTGCAGCGTCAGTTCCTCTTCTGTGGCCCCTACCGGGCAGTTGGCTGGCGGTGCGGCGGCGCCAGGTGGAGTCTGAGAGGTGGTGATCCTTTACAGTTTTTATCCTTATGTTAGTTAGTCTCCTACGGGAGTGATGTTGTATTTGAATTTCCCCCCTCTCCGAGGTTTTTGTATATTAAATACTTTTGAGTTTTAAATCTGTGGTTCGAGGCTTCCTTATTATATTGTCTTTTAATTTTGGGGATGCTTTTGGAGAATTGCTAGGGAGACCAATAGGTTAGAGGGAACCCTCGTCAGCTTGTTTTTCCGCATTTGTTAGGTTCCGGTTCGCGTCACCCGGCCCGGTTGGGCTTTCGCGGGTCGGGGCGCGACATCGAGGGTCTGATTTTGTGGTTTGGCTCGGTTGGCCTTGGGATGCGATCGGTTAATCACATCGCTGTTTTTCAACCCCAAGGGCAATTTGGTAAAATTACGCCTTGGTGATCGGTTTCACACCCGCATAGTGCACACACTACCTTGGATTGATGTATGTGACTGATTAGAATCTTAAGGGAGCTTCCGATCGGAAGATCGGAGCTCGATCGGGAAAGATCAAAATGGACGACTGTGATCGATTCAAGCTTTCTATAAATACCCCCTTTTCTTTTCTCTCTTCTCTTTCTTTGTCTTCTCTCCTTTCTCTCTCCCCTTCGCTGTCGGCTGGAGCTTGAGTTGTGGCTTTTCGACGCAGATCCGCGTGGATCGGAGGCGAGGGATTCGTAAATCGCCTGCTTGTTGCTATATGTAGATGTTTCTACCCAATTATGATGAATTGGTAACCCTAAGATCGCTTTTAATTAGTTTGTGGCTGTTGTATTTGTTGGAATGCTTTTCTTTTATGTATTCTACTTCCTTGCTATGCTTAGAAGCTTTCTATCGAATCGTTTATATATTCTTTCAGCCGAATTCCGTATTTTTGTAGGTTTTTCGATGGGGTCGGAATCAGATCTGAAATTTCACGATATGAGTTTGGTTTTTAATGCATGAATGAATTCCCCACCATCAAACCCACCTTTCTGCAAAGTTTGAATGGATTCCATTGCTGTTTGACAGATAAAATCCAACAAATTCAATTTTTCGTCGGTTTCATTGATTTTCGAGCAATTTGACTTAATTCAGAAGATTTGATCATCCAAAGTTGGATTTCTTATTGTCATTAGATTCCCCGCATCCAATTGCACATGTCTACCAAGTTTGGTTTGATTCCGACGAGTTTTGATTGTCGAAATCCAAGAAATTGGATTTCAACCACTATTTTTACTAGAGTTTGGTTGGTTGAATGCTCAAGTTAATATTGCGCCAAGTTTGTCGGTTCTTCCGTGATTAGTATACGTTGCTACCCTTGAATGCCATATGTTCCTTACTCTATGCAACTCTTGAAATCTTGTGTAATCATGCCAAGTATTGTATTATTATAACAAGCTTATGCCTAGGGCCGACTATATGCCCTTTTCTGTTGAATGGATCTGGAGTAATTGTTTGATCTAGTGATAAGTATTGTATTATTATAACAAGCTTATGACTAACGTTAAATTGTTCCTTTAACAACTCAGTCCGTGCAAGCTCTTATTAATCACATTATTCATGTATTCCTATATTATGTTCAAGCCTTGGGCCGACAGTGTGCCTCGTTTTCTGATTCTGTCTCTATGAGTGATGTGTCTTGGTGTATTGTAGCCTTTTGGCTTGCTGATACCGGCTTCTAGCCGCGGCTTTGCTATAGCGCCGTTGTGCTGCCGGAATTCATGAAAACAGGGTTTGGTTCTTCTGTATAAGCTACTGGACAATTGAATGATGATTGGGCATGTAGAGACACCTAGGCCTAGTTGTTTGTATAAGCTCATGCATGTTGTATGCATTAGAAGCATTAAGGCTAGGTGGTAGGCGATGGTTTCAATCGTCGATCCGGAGTTCTCGGGTAGCCCGGATCTAGCCCTAGGACCAGGGTTTGGATAGTCGAGGATTAGGATGTGATTGTCATCAATGATTATGTTGGATATCATTTGAGGTTATTGCTATAGTCAACTATGGATTAAATATTTATATTTGAGGTGTAGAGGTTGTGTCGGTCTCCAAGGTCAAGTGCTAAGGATGGTTGTTGTGAGGACCCGTCCCTTCAACCTGGTCCGACCGCGTTAAGTCGAGGGTCTGGGTTTGTGGTTTGGCCCGGTTGGCATTGGGATGCGATCGGTTGATCGCACCGCTGTTTTTGACCCCAGTGGCATTTTGGTAAATATGCCCTCTGGTGGTCGGTTTCACACCCGCGTTGCACACATGGCCTTTGATTGATGTATGTGATTGATTAGAACCTTCAGGGCGCTTCCGATCGGAAGATCGGAGCTCGATCGGGAGAGATCGAATCGGACGGCTGTGATGGATTCCAGCTTTCTATTTAAGCCTTTCTTTCTCCTTCTTTCCTTCTTTTCTTCTTCTCCTGCGGTCTTTCTTCTCTCTCTCCTGCGGCCGGCTGGGTTCTAGGGCATCAGAGGCGTGGCTTTTGAGGAGCGGCTTCCGGCGATCGGACTTGAGGGATGCGTGGAGGAGCTGCCCTATCTCTTCATGTAGGTGTTTCTACCTCGATCCTTGGATCGGGTTCTCCTAGGATAGGATTATTGTGCTTTCGCTATAGGAATACATATTAGAATGTTGTGTAGCTTGTAGCACTTGTGGTGTGGCTCGTTTTCAGTATTCCTACGTCGCGATTTCGGTATTTTAACGGCTGGTTTTCCGTATTCTCGCCGTTTATCGGTTTTCGGCCATTTTAACGTAAATTAGAGATTTAACCGTTAAAATTGTGTTTTGATCTTACCATTGGATTCCCCATCCTCTTTTATGCATGCTTGCAAAGTTTCATTAACTTCCCACTTGAATTGATCCTTGAAATCCAAGGAATTGGATTTCCGGCACTGTTCTGATGAACTGTGCCTAAGGTCCGACGGTCGATCGGTGGATCGACCGTCAGGCGTTAATACGCTGCTTTCGGACCTGACGATCGACTGTAGGAACGACCGTCGTATCGACCGTCGCGCTCTGTCGCGTTTTTGGCCTCCCACGGTCGATGCACCGATCGACCGTGGTTCCTTCTTCTTTTCCATTCCGCCTCACGGTCGACCGTCGGATCGACCGTCGCATCGTCCGTGAGGCTCTGTCCCGTTTTGGGTCTCCCACGGTCGATGCATCGATCGACCGTGGCCCTCATGCTTTTCCCTCGATTAGCCCTACGGTCGACCGTCGGATCGACCGTGGCATCGACCTTGGCCTCACGGTCGACCGTCGGATCGACCGTCGTATATACCGTGGGCCACTGAGCTGTGTTTATTGGTTTCTTTTGATTGGTTTTCATCCATGATAGATACCCAATCATGTTAGGAAGCATACATGGGATTTTCGAGGGATTTCTATCGAGATTGAGAATTGGATTGGACGTTGCCCGTTTTTATGGATTTATGGATGGTTTTGCATTTAACACTTGGTTTGATAAGTAGATAAATGCTATTTGGGTTGCTTAACCATTAGCTAACTATGAGTGCTAGTTAATGTGAAATTGTGGAACCTTAGCCTGTTGCCGGCGAGTGCCGAGGGCTATTGTATAATTGTGGCCAGTTACCTGCGGGGTAACTGTGGAACCTTAGTCTGTCAGGTGCAAGAGGGCACTGAAGACTATTTTATATCTGTATTTAATGCTTTTCTCAGAGGTTTTTTTGGTTAGCATGGTTATTCTGTATTTGAGGCCCTTGCTATGCTTACCCCTTTGGCTAGCTGTAAGCTATGCCTGGCCCTGTATGATTGATGACATCTCGTTGCATGCTTATATCTTGTTATCTGTGCCTGAGCATTGCATGCATCTTGATTGCATTAGAGGCATCTGAGGTTAGGCGGGCGAAGGGTTGATCGCCGATCCGAGGCTCTCGGGTAGCACGGATCTAGCCATTAGGACCGCGGCTGGGTAGTCAGGATTAGGGTGTGATTGTATAATCAGATCTTATGTGTTGAGGATGCACGCTAGTTGACTCTGATCATTGCTTGAGGTTTAGAGGTCGTATTGGTCTCCCAAAGCCAAGTGCTAAGGATGCAATCGATGTGTTCCCGACGTGGTCCCCAGGCAATGGTATCCTTGCTGGGTAAGGGTGATCCTGCATGGTACTGTTCCCCTGTTAGTGCTTAGGGTGATCTTGGTAACATGTTCAAGAGAGAGGTTCATGACAGGAGCCCTTGGGACATCGGTGGGTTATGGGACCCGTGGCATCCGTTAGACTTGAGCTGGGAGACAACACTGTTGGTGTTTTTCTCCCTTCAGTGTGCCGTAGAGTAGAACCCTACTGAGCTTATCGCTCACTCCTATCCGGGCTGCGTTTGCAGGTGCAGGCGCCAGTTCTTCTTCAGTAGAGCCGGCGGATCAGCTTTGGTGGCGCGACTACATCCAGAGGTGTTTGAGGTTGCTGGAGGACGACTGTTGTACTTTTGGCAGACTTTGTAAATCATGTACATTTCGAGGAAATTCTGAGATTAATTTATAATATTCTTTCATTGGAAGATTTGTATCAAATGCTGAATAGTACAACTGATGTTATGTAAATTGAATTTCTGTTTCACCTCTGGAATATATTATTTGTTTAAGTTTTTCTATAATTCCGCTTTGTATCGCGCCAGTTGCAGATGAATAGTGTAGGTTTTCCCCTCACGCCTCGTCTCGGATGGGTTTTCTGAGTCGGAGTGTGACAGTTGTCGATGCGTTCCCTGACATGTGTGTCCCCGCGAGAGATGGTATGACTGGGCAGGGTGGTACCTAGACAGGAGCCCGCAGTTTTTGTTTCCTCTCGTTTGTTCTTGGGTAAGGGTGATCCCGCATGGTACCGTTCCCCTATTGGTGCTTAGGGTGATCTTGGTAACATGTTCAAGAGAGAAGTTCATGACGGGAACCCTTGGGACATCGACGGGGTTATGGGACCCCTTGGCATACCTTAGGCTTAGGCGGAGAACGACACAGTTGCAGTTTCCCTTCCTTTCTGTGCGACGTAGAGTAGAACCCTACTGGGCATTGTTGCTCACCCTACCTGGGCTGCATCGGCGATGCAGGTCGATGCAGTTCCTTCTTTCATGTGTTCCTTTAGAAGATGGCGCGGTATTTCGAGGAGACCGAGGACTTGGAGCTTTGAGGAGTTCGTCAACAGATAATTTCCAGCTTTAATTTATGATGTATAAATCAATGTATAACATGATGTATTCGAGGATATAATTGTATCATCTTTAATTTAGTTGTATTTGAGAAATATAATAATCAGTTATTTCCCATGTTAACATTGTACAAGTTGAATTCGGAATATTATGAAATGTACAGGTTTCCTGTGTTGAAATTATAAAGGGAATTCTGTCAAAATTTTTATGAATTTGAGGATTAAATTGTTTTAATTCATAGCAGTTATATACTTGTGCGCCAATTGATGATGTAAACAGGTTTAGGTGGTTAACGTCTCGATCTGGATGGGTTTTCTGGGTCAGGGCGTGACAGAAGGTGTGCCTTGCATGGTTAGTATAGATTTACTGCTTTGATTAATAGCCCCACTGATTGTCGGCGTGCGCCGGTGGCATAACCCGGTCTACTGGTAGATTATATATCTTGTTGTGTGGTTTGGCTGAGGTTTTATCCTCTTGTAGGAAATTTCGGTTGACGGCTGTGGATGTCGTTGTAATGCCGAAATTGGCTCGATTGTTGTGTTACTTAGCTGTTGGCCAGTTACCTGTGGGGTAACATGGAACCTTAGTCTGTTAGGTGCTGGAGAGCACTGAAGACTATTGTATATCTGTGTTATCATTATCTCTTTGCTCTAATCATTGTATTGTTAGTATAGTTTATCTGTATTTGAGACCCTTGCTATGCTCACCCCTTTGGCTAGCTATAGGCTATGCCTAGCCCTGTATAATTGATGTCATATTGTTGCATGCTTATATCTCTTCATTTTTGCCTGAGCATTGCATGCATTTTTTTTGCATTAGAGCATAAGGTTAGGGCGTGGGTGAATAGGGTCTTCGTCGATCCGAGGCTCTCAGGTAGCTCGGATCTAGCTCTAAGACCGTGGCTGGGTAGCTAGGTCTGGGGTGATTGTATTGTTGAATTTTTGTATTGGCGAGGATGGGTCTACTTGGCTACTATCTGTTGTTTGAGGTGTAGAGGTCGCCAAAAGTTATAGACTCATGCTCAGTATCCGTGTTAAGGGAAGTTACATTCCACCTTGTGTCCTACACCTTGTTGTTCAGCGCTGGGCGTTTGGTTGTTGAGAGGTACGGTTGTTGACAGTTGAGGTCACAAAGCGCGTGCCCTAGGGTAGGCGGTGGACGTGACGTGAGTTGCCCTTAGAGATGAGACAAAACCCGGGACTTTGTGGTTTCCCATTCTTCCTATGTGACGTAGAGTAGAGTAGAAGCCTACTGAGCTTTGTTGCTCACTCCTAGCCAGGTGTGTTTGCAGGTGCATGCGTTAGCTCATCCTCGGTGGTTCCAGCTGGATCAGGTCTTGGCGGCGCGTCGACTTTCGGAGGCGTTTCAGGTCTCAGAGGGACAAATGTATATTTTGGCAGCTTTTGTTTATAGTTACCTTTTGAGGATGATGTACTAAACGTTTAATATATGAAATCTTGTTCCCCTTTTGACTGAGTTTTATTCTGCAATATTAATATCTAGTTTGTTAGATTTACTATTATGCCACTAGAAGTCTTTGAGTTCAATTTATTCCGCTTTGTACTATATCACGCCGTATCGGATGTAAATAGTGTAGGTTTCCCCTCACATCCCGGTACGAATGGGTTTTTTGGGCACGCCCGACTGTCACGCCCCGACCCTGAAAACCCATCCAGGACGGGGCGTGAGGTAACTATCACTATTCATGTTCAAATCGGCGCGATACAAAGCGAAAAAGACGGATAATTTAAATAATTATATTCCAGAGGCGAAACAGATTCAATTTATAATATATCATCAAGTTGTACAGTTCACATTTGATACAAAAGCTACCAAGAGATAGATTAATACAATACTCCAAAATCCTCAGAAGTTTACATCAAATACATATATATCAAAATGTACAACAAATCATCCTCCAGCAACCTCAAGCGCCCCTGGATGTACTCGCGCCGCCGAAGGCCGATCCTGCCGGCTCCACCGAAGAAGAACTGCCGCCTGCACCTGCAAACGCAGCCCGGGTAGGAGTGAGCGATAAGCTCAGTAGGGTTCTACTCTACGGCACATTGAAAGGAGGAAAACAACAACAGTGTTGTCTCCCAGCCTAAGTCTAACGGATGCCATGGGTCCCATAACCCAGTTGATGTCCCAAGGGCTCCTGTCATGAAACCTCTCTCCTGAACATGTTACCAGGAGGCCAAGGAACAGTAACATGCAGGATCACCCTTACCCAAGCTGGAATACTAAGACTTGGGGAACCACGTCGGGAACACATCAACATCCATCCTTAGCACTTGGCTTTTGAAGACAACACGACCTCTAAACCTCAAACACAGATTCAAGTCATCTATCGCAATCCTCAATCACAAGAGACTTGATCATACAATCACACCCTACTCCTGACTACCCATCCACGGTCCTAAGGCTAGATCCGAGCTACCCGAGAGCCTTGGATCGGCGACCCAAACCATCGCCCGCCTAACCTCAAATGCCTCTAATGCACACAATGCATGGGCCTAGGCAAACATCTATCCTAGATGTCTCTATATGCCACATCATCAGTTACAAGTTCAACAGATATACAATAGCTCTCGGCACTCACCGTCAAGAGGCTAAGGTTCCACAATTTCCTCATTAGCTAGCACTCATAGCTAGCTAATGGCTAAGCACACCATTAAGCATTTAACTACAATCACACATGTATTAAATGCAAGTAAAGCCATAGATTTACCCAAAAAGAGAGTTACTTGAATTGATTCTCAAATTCGATGAAAATCCCTTGGAAACCTCATCAAATCCCCCTACATGCTTCCCAACATGTTTAGATACTAATCTCCCATCAAAACCATCCAAGAAAGACCAGAAAACCAAGTTTAAAGGGTCACGGACGATGTCACGGTCGATCCGGGGATCGACTGTGAGACCACGGACGATGCCACGGTCGATCCGGTGATCGACCGTGAGACCCATGCGAAGAAAGCCAAAGGCGACGGTCGATCCACCCATCGACCCTGAGAAGCCCAAAACCAAACAGCGCCTGACGGTCGATGCGACGGTCGATCCGACGGTCGACCGTCAGGTAAATGACAAAAAGGGGGAACTCCCACGGTCGATCCATGCATCGACTCTGGGAGGCTAAAATCCCGACAGAGCCCGACGGTTGATGCGACGGTCGATCCGACGGTCGACCGCCAGGCCCAGAAAGGATAAAATGATGCTCGACGGTCGATGCACCGATCGACCGTCGAGCCTCTGGCACAGTTCTTCAGAACAGTGCCGGAAATCCAATTTCTTGGATTTCAAGGATCAAATTAAGATGGAATAAGATGAGATTTTCCAAGCAAGAGTATTTAGCAATGAGGAAGCTAATGGAAAGAAGAAATCCAGCTTTTGACGGTTAAATCTCCTATTTAGGTCCAAATGGACAAAAACCGACAAAACGGCAACAATAAGGAAATCAACCGTTAGAATACGGAAAAAACAAGGTAGGAATACTTCAAATCCTTCATACTACATGCACAAAGAGTTACATGGCATTCTAACATGTATTCCTACAGCGAAAGCACATAAAACCTATCATAGGAGAACCCGATCCAAGGATCGAGGTAGAAACACCTACTTGAGGAAGTAGGGTAGCTCCTTCACGCGTCCCACTGGTCAAGCCGACAAGATCCGAGCTCCGAAGACCAAATCTCCAAACCCTACCTCAGCCGAAGGAGAGAGAGAAGGGGAGAGAACGACAGGTGAAGGAGAGAAGGAAAGAGAGAAAGGGACTTGGCTTATATAGACATTCCAAATCTATCTCAGCCGTCCAAATCGATCTTTCCCGATCGAGCTCCGATCCTCCGATCGGACGCACCCTAGGGATTCTAATCAAACACATACATCAATCAACGTCAGTGTGTGGAACGCGGGTGTGAAACCGACCACCAAGGAGCATATTTACCAAAATGCCCCCGGGGTCCAAACCGCCACACGATAGCCCGATCGTGCCCGACGCGGAACCAAATCAACAGGAAATATGCTCTCGACCCACGTGGTCGAGTCAGGTCTGAGGGACGGGCCCTCACAGTTTCACACCCGCGTAGTGCACACACTATCTTTGATTGATGTATATGATTGATTAGATCCTTATAGGTGCTCTCGATCGGAAGATCGGAGCTCGATCGGGAAAAATCAAAATGGATGACTGATCGACACTGTAGCATGTCGGTTGACACTGTAGCAAGGCGGTTCGCGCTATAGTAGGTCTGTCACTGCAGCAGGTCGGCGTTGAATCCTTTATACCCCCCTTACCTCCTTTTCTTTCTTTTCCTTCCACTGCCTTCCGCGTTCTTTCTTTTCCTTCTTCCTCCCCATCGTGGGTGAAGCCTTGAGAGAGAGAGAGAGAGAGAGAGCTCCAGCAGCGTTCTCCGGTGAGCCTGAGGCGATGGGTTCAATCACTGATTCGGGGGTCTCGGGTAGTCCGGATCTAGCCCTAGGATCGGGGTTTGGGTAGTTGAGGATTAGGACGTGACTGTCATCAAATGATCATGTTTGCTAACATTTGATGTTATTGTTATAGTCGACTATGTATTATTCTTGGACTTGAGGTGTAGAAGTCGTGGCGAGTCTCCAAGGCCAAGTGTTAAGAATGGTTGTCGATGTTCCTGACTAGTGTGTCCCCGCAAGAGATGGTTGATGTTCCCTAGACTCTACCACAAGTGCATGGGTCGTGACAAATAGAATAGGGCAAAAAGAGTATCGTTTCCACAAGGAGGATGATTCAAGTACCAATGTATCCAATTTCTTATATTATCTAAGCAATCCAAACGAGATATAACACTGACAAATCTGAACTGAAAGCAAATAAATATTAAATAGAAGAGTATGAAAGGTTTCTAGGATTTGGATTTCATCGATTGAATCTCTTTAATGAATTTTAATCTGGTTGCTGAAAATAGAACTTTGTTAATTATCATGACTGAATTCCTTTTTTTTTATGTGAAATCCTCTTTCAAGGTATAACTCAAATACCTAAATTAATTCTATGTCTACTTTCGTGATCACAGGAATTAATTTAGATTCATTGGGCTCTTAGGAATCCTTGAACAAAAATCACCTTGTCATATGTTTATTTCTAACATATACTACCAAGGTTTGATGAAACCACGAACTAATGTTAAACTTCAACTTTCGTTACTTCGTTCAACATCTGAAACATACAAGTCATGGCCAGTAACTTGCAAGAAAAAAGAAACGATTTCATCAAATTGCAACTAACAAGAATATTCTCAACAACCCAACTCAATTCAAATCAGAAACTCAATGACTTCATCCAAACCCTAGAATAAGAAAACTAGGTATTCATGGTTGATAGAAAGAAAACCAATGTTTCATAAATAAACATCATCAATCAGAACTAGGATGAAGAGAATAGAATGAAAACTCTGATTCTCTTCTTCTGGTCGTCCTGCTTCTTTCTCTGCTCCTCTCCCCTTCTTTTTCTGGTCGTCCTCTTCTTTTTCTGCTTCTTTTCTCTGGCCGTTCTCTGCTCCTCTTTTCTGTTTCTTTCCTCTGGCCGTTCTCTTCTTTCTCTGCTCCTTTTTTCTCTCCTTTCGTTCTCTGCTTTCTCTGCTCCTTTTTCTGCTTCCTTCCTTTTTGCTCGTCCTCCTCTTTCTCTTCTTTATTCCTCCCAACCATTTTTCCTAAAGTGTCCACCCTTTCTTCCATTAACCACATGCTAATCCCACTAATCAAGGAAAGATCAAATAAACTCCTAATATAACTAGGAAATGTGGTGCTCCCAGCTGGGATCTTCATGAATCAAATCTGGACTCCAAAAAAATGAATCTCGTCCAACCCAAGTGCAGGTGCAGCAATTCCGAGTCTGATGGCTTCATCAATTTTTCTGTCTTTATTCAGCCTGAATCAGCAAAAACTCTAAACATCAAAGTTATAGCGTTCTTCCTTAGCTTTCCAACACATCCTGGATCATCCCAATCAGAGTTTGTATGAAGAAGTTATGTTCAAATTACTAACTGCTGTGCAGAATGTCCAGAATTGCTCAATTAACTTTGTTTTGCACTTTAGGTCTTCAATTGCATCAAGGCCTAGCCCGAATTCTGCTTCTTCCCATCAGCCAAGGTTCAAATGATTCAATATCTAAATACCTGCAATTATCCAAAAATTCCCAAGAATTAAGTAAATGCAGAAGTCACCTAAAATTCTTGATAAAAGAGCAAAGAATGATGTAAAACACTTGAATCTGACAATCAATCTTAAGAAGATGTGTGGAAATAATTCCCGCATCAATGGTATGACTGGGCAGAGTGGTACATGGACAGGAGCTCGCAGTCTTTGTTTCATCTCGTTTGTTCTTGGGTGAGGATGGGACATGGACATGAGCCCTCGGGGAATCGATAGGGTCGTGAGGTCTTTTGGCATACCTTATGCTTAGGCAGAGAACGACATAGTTGCAGTTTCCCTTCCTTTCTGTGCAATGTAGAGTAGAACTCTAGTGGGCATTGTTGCTCACCCTACCTGGGATGCATCGATGATGCAAGTCGATGTGGTTCCTTTTTTCAGGTGTTCTTCTAGAACATGGCGCGACATTCTCGAGGTGGTCGAGGACTTAGAGCTTTGAGGAGTTTTACACAGTTTTATTACATTTTATATTATGATGTATAAATTGAGGTATAATCTGATTTATTCGACGATAGAATTGTATGATTCTTAATTCAGTTATATTTGAGAAATGTTGTAACCTTCTTTAATATAGATGTTGAGGAATATAATAATTAGTTATTTGTTATAATTCTAATTTGTTTAAATTCATAGCTGTAAATTTATTTTGTATCAAATATATCTTGCGTCAGTTAAAGTCGTTGAAAAGGTTTAGGTGGCTCACGCCTCGATCTGGATGGGTTTTTTAGGTCGGGGTGTGACATAGCCCTTTACCCTGAGCTTAGGATGTTGTCCGGCAAACAATCACAGATAGGTCTCTAAACACATGTTAAGAACCTCTGTCTGCCCATCAGTCTGGGGATGATAGGTTGTACTCATCTTCAGCTTTATCCCTTGCAAGCGGAAGTATTCGTGCCAGATTTTGCTGAGGAAGACAGGATCTCTGTCGGATGTGATGGAGCGCGACACCCCATTCAGCCGAACCACTACTTTCCGGAAAACCTCTGCCACACCCTTTGCGGAGTATGGGTGCTTCAATGGAATGAAAGCGGTCAAAAACCACCATGATGACAGAGTAGCCTGAGGAGACGGGAAGACCTTCGATGAAGTCCAAGGCCACATCCTCCCAAATACACTGGGGAACATGTAGAGGCTGCACCACCCCAGCTGGTGCCATGGACTCATATTTATTGCGCTAGCAAACATCACAAGCCCGAACATACTCCCGCACATCCCACCTCATGCCCGACCAAGAGAAGTTGTCGGACAGCCGCTTGAAGGTGCGCAAGACCCCCGAGTGTCCACCAACTGGAGAGTCATGAAATTCCCGCATGATTGCAGACTTGGAAGAGAAGTCAGAAGGAAGGGCGAGTTTCCCTTTATACCACAGATCACCATCTTGTATGGAATATCCTGGCGAAGACCATCTTGTATGGAATATCTTGGCGAAGACATGTCGCCCGCCTCCACGCGATGCCGGATCTCGCGCAACAATGGATTCGCTCGGACCTGAGCACGCAACCGATCGAGCCACACCAGCTTGGGTAAAGAGATGGCCCACACCTGTCCGTCGACCGGACCTGCCTTTGGCTCTTCCAAGTCGCGAGCGCCCTGATCGCCCTGCTGCTTGTTGGAAGCATCATGGAGACGTGACAAGGCGTCGACGACGCTATTCTCCTTGCCCGACCGGTAAATGATGTCGAAGTTGAAGCCGCCAGTAACTTCACCAACCAGCACTGCTTCTCCACCATGGTGAGGCGTTGCTCTAACATATGCTTTAAACTCCGGTGATCCGTGCGAATCCGGAATCGACGACCTATCAGGTAACTGCGCCATCTTCTGACCGCATACACGACAACCATAAGCTCCTTCTCATAAGTTGATCGACCACTAGCATGAGCCAATAATGCTTTCTGAAGAAGGCCAAGGGTCAACCCTGTTGCATCAGCACCGCCCCTATCCCTCCACCGAAAGCATCTGTTTCAATTTCAAAGGGCTGAGAGAAATCAGGTAAGGCCAATACCGGAGTTGTAGACATCGCCGCCTTGAGAGCATGGAAGACTGCTTCTGCTTCCGGATTCCAAGGGAACCCCTTCCTCTAGAGTAACTTTGTTAGTGGCTATGCGATCCTGTCGTACCCTTGAATGAACTTCCAGTAATAACCTGTGAGTCCCAAGAACCCCTCAAGGCTTTCATTGTCTTTGGGTGAAGCCAAGGCGTCATACAACGAATTTTTTCCGGGTCCACCGCGACACCGACGACCGATATGATGTGGCTGAGGTAATCAACTTCTTGTCATCCGAACTGGAACTTCTTTCGGTTCACCACCAAGTGATTGGCGCGAATGGCATGGAGAACCCAGTAGAGATGGTCCATGTGGTCGCTCCAAGACCTGCTATAGACCAAAATGTCATCGAAGAGAACAAGGACAAATTGGCGAAGTGCTGACCTGAAGACGTCGTTCATCAAGGCTTGAAAGGTTGATGGAGCGTTCGTCAGACCGAAAGGCATGACGAGGAACTCATAGTGTCCATCATGGGTGCGGAACGCCGTCTTCGGGATGTCAGCTTCAGCGATGCGAATTTGGTGATACCCCGCCTTGAGATCTAATTTGGTGAAGAAGGTCACGCCGTACAACTCATCTAGAAGCTCATCAATAATAGGGATTGGGTAGCGATCCTTGATGGTGATATCATTTAAGGCGCGATAGTCCACGCTGAAACACCAGGAGCCATCCTTTTTCTTCACTAATAGCACTGGTGATGAATAAGGGCTAGTACTAAGTCAGATCACGCCATCCGCAAGCATCTCTTTCACAATCCTCTCTATCTCAGTTTTGTGGGTGTGAGGGTAGTGGAACGTGTGAACATTGGCAGGGCCGCCACCAGGTAAGATGTTGATGTGGTGATCTTATGCGCGTTGAGGAGGTAATCCATGCGGTGCCTAGAATACATCCTGGAATTCGGTTAGTAAAGTAGCCAAAGGAGGTCGAAGGTCACCTATATCCCGGTCGGTGGTGCCAAACTCGATAGACATGAGCCAAAAAGCATCAATCCCATGAAGCAGTAAGCATTGGACCGAGTGAACGCCGTACGCCGCGATCGGAGGCCACACCTCTCCTCGGAGCAGAAAATCATCTTGTGCAACCTTGTAGTGCATCATCAGATTCTCCCAATCACAAACCATTGGGCCCAAACTACGCAGCCACTGGATGCCCAAAACCAAATCCGAGCCTTGCAGTGCCAAGGGGTGGAGGTCTATTCGGAAGTAGTACCCTTGGATCTGGATTGCCACCTCGCGACAGATCTCCCGACATGTAAGACAACGTCCATCAGCAACCATGATGACAAAGGGGGGCGTTGTCAAGGTGACGCAGTCAAGTCTGTGTGCCACCTGAGCACTGACAAAATTGTGGGTGCTCCCACTCTCAATCAGAACAGAGACCTGTTGCCCGGTGATCCGACCAGCTCCCTGCATGGTCTGAGCCATGGAGAATTCGGACAAGGCGTGTATTGAGATCTTAGCAGACACGTTGGTCGTTTCTTCATCAGAAGGATCCTCCGGTGCCGAAGTCTCGACCCCTGGAATGTCGTCGGATGCCTCCAACAAGAATAGTTGTTGCTTCTTGCACACGTGCCCCTTGGTGAAATGCTCACCGCAGTTGTAGCATAGGGCTTTTTCTCGGCGTGCATGCATCCGGTCCCACGTCAAACGGTGGAATCCGACGCCTGGCGGCACCACCGCTTTCATTGTTGGTGTGGCCAACAGGTGCTCGTCCCAGTAGTCCTGCGGGGTTGCCCTTTGAGGGACAGGGAATGGCCGCGAGTACGGTGCAGGACTGGGGCGCGCGACCTGTCATTTGGAGCGAGCCAGCTTCTTTTTTAATACCCGAGCCAAGCAAGTCACATGGTGCATAGTGTGAGGGTTGAAAACCTTCACCTCCAGTCGGATGTCCTGCCTTAAGCCGTCGATGAAACTTCCGACCAAAGCAGACTCCGCCCAACCGTGGATTCGCTTGGACAAGATTTCAAACTGATGTTGATAGTCTCGAACCGAACCAGTTTAGGTGAGCTTAGCGAGGGCTTCATCGAAGTTCTCGTAAGAGGAGGGTCCAAACCGAGAACAGAAGGGCAGAGTGAAATCCTGCTAAGATCCATGGGGGTTCACAGACTCAAACCACTGGTACCAGTCGAGAGCCTCCTCATCCAAGTGAAAAGAAGCGAGTAGGACCTTGTCCGGCTTAGGAGTCCCTTGATAGCGAAAGAATTGTTCAGCCTTGTAAATCCACCTGGTTGGGTCATCACCGGCGAGCCGGGGAAAATCAACTCGGGCAGGGCGGGTATGGAGGACACCACCATCAACAGAAGGAGATCGATGCCGCGAACTGGAGGAGCTGGACGCGCCATCAGTTTTCTTGTCATTCGGCTCTTGAGCTTTGAGAAGTAACCCCACTTTGGACATGAGGATGTCCATATTGCTTTGTAGAGTTTCGAAGAGCTCGGCATGGTGAGCGGAAGCTTCAATCTGCCGGTTAGAAGTCTCCTGCAGCCCTTGGATAGTCTCCTGCAGCCCTTGGATCGTGACCTCGAGTTGTGCGACACAGTCGTCGATGGACTTCAAGCGAGTGGTGGATGCCATTGCCGTAGGACGGAGCAGACTGATACCAAATGATGCCAATTGCTGGGAATACTTACATAAGGGAGAGGAGAATAGAAGAGGGAAGAGGAGAAGAGAGTCGCGTCAGGGAAGAATACAAGGAAAGCTTGAGAGAAATTGATGTACGGGCTGTTTGGTTGCATGTATCAGCTGATACATGCATCAGTTGATGTAGCCTTTTGATACAAACCTGTGTTTGGTTGGTCAATGCATCAGCTGATGCATGTATCAGCTGATGCAAAAAGAGGCTCAGATGCTGCATCAGCAGATGCAGCCAAAATGGCTGTTTCTGCTAATGCAGCATCAGCTGATGCATCACTATATAAATTAAAATATTATTTTCGGAATGAATAAATCTTTGAATAAATCCGAAAAATCAATATATGAATTCCGAAAAATCTGAAAACCCAACCAGAAAATCCGAAAATTCGTGGAAAAAAAAACTTTACACTATATGAATTAAAATATTATTTTCGGAATTAATAAAACCTTGAATAAATCTGAAAAATCAATATATGAATTCCGAAAAATCTGAAAACCCAACCAGAATATCCGAAAATTCGTGGGAAAAAACTTTACACTATATGAATTAAAATATTATTTTCGGAATTAATAAAACCTTGAATAAATCCGAAAAATCAATATATGAATTCCGAAAAATCTGAAAACCCAACCAGAAAATTCGAAAATTCATGAGAAAAAAACTTTACATGAATATATTATTTTTGCTTGTATTTTTGTTGATTTTTATTTAAAAAATTATCATAAACGAATTAAGCCCGGAAGATAAGTAAAGAATTGGACACTGTCGTTCAAGATTTGGTTGATACTTTGTAGTTAAGAGTTTGCTAAGACGATTTTAGGTTAATACTCACACCTGCTTGATCTTTTTTACTTTAATAATTAAGAAATTATTAAGTTAGCACGTGCTCAATAATTTAATAAATATAGTCAAAGAAAAAATATAGCTAAATAAAAAACAGCTAAAGAAAAAAAATGATATAAAACAACTGTATCAACTGATGCAATACATACCAACCAAACAGAAAATGAGCTAATACTGCATCAGTTGATACAAGCAACCAAACAAACAGGTGATGCTAATACTGCATCAACTGATGCAAGCAACCAAACGCCCCCGTAATCTCCTTTTTTTTGCTCATGTACCGCTGTTACATCAATTAATAGAGAAATTACTCTCCTAATACGGAGAATTACATTCTAATTCAGTTATTACAATCTTGCACTGGCGATCTCCACCAGAATCTCCAAGATCTTCGCTGCCATGTATATCTCCGGGATTGAGGCTGTTGCCTTGGTGTCTTTGTTGCGCCAACTCCTGTGGCCTATCATAATACCCCTTCAAATAAAACTAAAGGGACTCTGATTTGTAACAATAATAATAAGTGACCCTGTTTTTATGGAAACAAAAAAAAAGGCCTTATTTTGCAACTTACTCGCCAACATGGGTGCGTATGATAAAGGCCCCAACAGTCATTGCCCCCTGAGAAATGACTTGGGAACTTCTATTGCATTTACAACTTTAAAGAAATCAGTCATAGCATCTAAAGAAGAATTTTAAATCTGAACATCCACTACTAACCAACATATCACAGATTCTTAAATTAAAATCCCGACAAACTGACAATGAATCCATTTTTTCATGGAATCCCCTCTAGATATTTTTATCAAAAAAGCACCCCCAAGTTCCAAAGAGGATATGTTATTGTCAACAACATGCACCAGAACTCCAATGTCTGAAATCATCCTCCAATCCAAGAGGCAATTCTTACACATATATAGATTAGCTTTTTTTCCTTCCGCTAAAGCTTGAGCAAATAGGACAGTACACCTGCCAAATTTGTGCAAGAAAACCATTCATTTTCACTGAAAAGGCGGTTTGACTTTTCCCAAAGTTGAGTTTGGACCTTACAGCACAGGCATTTCAAGTGCTTGGAGGACATTTTTGAACTCAAATTCACGAGTTTCTTTGTTGAACTGTTCAACAAGCTTGTACCTGACATCATTCAGATAAAAAGACTGAGTGGTCTCTAGAAGCCACTTAGCCTCTGAATCGGTAAGTTTGCTGGTGAACACCACATCTCCACGGATGAGCACGACATCCTTGCTTTCTGCAAATTCTGTGTAATGGGTCGCAACAAAATAGGGGCTTGCTTGAGTTCCTCTAGCTTTATAGTCCTCAAGTCCAGTGAACAGCATGCGAGGCATCTGCACTGGGGGTATTAAAAGGGAAACACAGACC
Source organism: Narthecium ossifragum (assembly GCA_963920575.1). Classification (NCBI taxonomy): domain Eukaryota; kingdom Viridiplantae; phylum Streptophyta; class Magnoliopsida; order Dioscoreales; family Nartheciaceae; genus Narthecium; species Narthecium ossifragum. The sequence goes on from OY986968.1 coordinate 9,348,608, forward strand.
AAAAGAGTCAAGTTTGCAGAAAAATGCTATTCAAAAGTAAGTCTCCAAACAAGCCCTTGCAAAACAGAAGACATGCATACCATGTGGATGGCAAATGTTTCAAAATTATCGCCCAAAAGTCCTATGGCACAAATAACTACTAAAGGCTATGAATGTGGTAGCATGAGAGGAGAGATATGTGGAGATATCCATGTGAAGTATCTTGAGTTGATGGACGAGGAAAGGGATGTGATTTTGTTGTTATAAAGGGTGCTAGCTATATTGCTGTCACACAAAGCTGTAGTTGGTTATATGTAAAAGCCTTCAATAATTGTGGGAGCTCTGATAGCCTGACACATGCAGTTGCTTCTCTCAGTGGTATATTTCTATATTTCAATCAGAGGATCAAAGTTGTTACGCATATGTTAACTCAAGGATGACCTCGCCCACTATCCCAATCCATGTGATATTGATTCAATTGGTTGGTGGATGCTAGCTGGATCGCCTTCAAAGGACAGACGTAGGGCACAGGGTGGATGATATTGATTCCCAAGACAAAGCCCTTTTTGTCTTGGGAATCTATTCGTAGGGCGCGGGCCTCTTAAAATTTCACCTCTCAAAGATATATATCTCTACCTCAATAAAATGTCTCATCGTGCCAGTATATGTGTATCAATTATTAATATAAAGTAGAGATCATGCCAGTTTGTTTAGCATGTCGCAAACCTAGGCACCTTCAGGTGGGAACAATAAGGTGCATAATACAATGGACAGACGTAGGCGGTTAGTCATCAGGCTAAGGTCCATCCCATGAAATGGTGCAAGAAGTCTGACAAAGACAAACTCAAATAAAAATGCATATCAAAATAAAAACTCCAAGTCATAGCATTAGATGGGTAACATGGGTATTATCCTGAATTGAGCAGCTTAATAATGCTACTTGGATGTTTTAGTTCATGGATAACCCCCTTCCAAATCAATGAATGATCTCACATTAGTAGTCTTGTGGCAATGGATACTCTTATCACAAGATTCAACAAGAGATAACAGATAGATGATCTAATATGTGATTGATCACTATAGATTCAAAGAAACATATGAGGAGAACCAAAGAGAATCTTAATTGGAATGACTTGGAATAATTACTTGCCTTTTAGAACTTAAGAATGAATATCACACAAAGAAAGTAGAAATTGAACCTTGGACAAACATATTGGTATAGCCACTTCCCTTCCACAAAGGTAGAACAAAATGTTGGCTACAAAAACAAAGAAGAGAAAGGTACAGTTAGTGGAAACTATACACAATAGAAATAACTTGAGATTTCCTTCAAGTTCAATCAAGAATAGTGGGTACCAACTAGCTGATCTTTGCTCTAACAAATGAAACAACTTTGCTTTCATGGATGCCCCGATATGACCTCTTCCCAAGTGATACTGGAGTTCACCGACAAAATGAATCGTCAGTCTTTTATTGATCTGATAATGACAGTTTATTCTAATTCGCTCTTAAGGAGCTACCACGAATTATGTGTCCCATTTGCGCAAAGCACTGGGGAGAAAATAACAAATGCCAATGAAAATTCTTTAGCACCTATATTTTGCTAGATCTATCAAACAAATAATGTATGGGATACTACAAATTGCAAATAAAAGCTTCATACAAATATTAACCTCATAAGTAAAAAACTTCCTCAGTTAGCTAGTGGCCGAGTTTCATCATGCCAGTAAGTCAAAAGAAGAAGCAAAAGCTTTAGAAGACATGAAAACAAGGAGTAGCTGAGCTTATCCTAAGCATCCACGTAATTGCAATCATATGGCGCCATAATCTGAATAAAGAAACTATCTTGAGCACATATCATGGACTTGCTACCACAAATAAGCTCTATAAGAGCAAATAAATACAACACAGACCTGTTTTTCCTTTAAGTTAGAATGAAAAGTCAGCTTGTTTTTGGACTATTATCTCGAATTATGAACTGTTATTTCTTTAAAACTGCCTCTAGCAATATTTAATATCTGAATTCTTCCAAGTGGCAAACATCCAAAATTTGAGTGCATCTACTAACTTAGGTATCTGCTTCAGAAGTATAATGTAAAAGAAATAGACCGTCCGCTTCTAAGCCCATAACTGTACTGCAGTTTCTTAAAATCCCCTCACCTAATTATCTAACTCCAGTGGCAAGTGTCGATGTTCACTTTAGCCTCAACTGTGATTGATACTTTCACAAGCAGTGGTAACTCAAAGATGCTTTATTTGGTGCTCCTTCATACAAGCTAATCAAAAGTGGGTTCTAGTTCCTCCATTGAGAGATATATGCCAAGTTACACATGCTATTTAATCCACTAACTGTGAACCAATACGTATAGAAAGAAGCCCCGTCATCATTATCTAGATTAAACATTTAGAACAACATACGACCAAGGTTAATCTCATCTTAACTAACTCATCTCATCTAAACTAAAATCTAGTTGAAAGAGTCAAATAACCAAAAATTATTAGATAGACAAGCATATAGTCAAAACTCCTGGAAAAAAGCAAAATGCTCTTCTCACACTTAAACATACTACGACGAAAGTACTTAAATTATTCTTGGGCACTTTCATTGCTGTTTACTTTGATGAACTATTAATTCGTGGTCAAATTAGAGAAAAACATTTAGAACACTTGCGAAAAGTCGGATCTTCATGACTGTGCCAATTTTAACACTACTTGACTCTGTATATACATAACTACTTAAATTCATCCAATTTAATACATCTGAGAGACTTCTTCAGATAAGCCTAGTTAGCATTCGGTGCCCAACATCATGGCAGAACTTCTTGATTACTACTTCCATTGCAAAATAATTTTCCCATGTCCACAAATTTGCAAGTCTATTATTACAAGATGCCATAAACTATGCCCATAGATATACATCTGCAACAGCTCGTTCAATAGATTTCTCATTGAAGCATTGGCTTCTCAAAACCAAATATCTCGTAAGTGCACTAATACCTAGTGAGAACCACTAGATATTATTCACCTAAATAAGACATGTACCTAGCAAAAAAATCGTGGGCGGTATTCATGACAAATGTACTAACCTCAACTGTCTAAAAGTTACCTCCAGACAGAAACTTCATTGCTTGGCAAAATGCATCACAGAACAAATGAAACTAGCCTTCTGCATTAAAGAATTGACATCAACCTTCAAGTCACCTCAAGTGCATAAAAGAGAGAATATCATTCACTTCGGAAAACCAACTAGATCAATCCTCTCACTTTTCTCTCTCTTTCGTAAAAGTCAATTACCATGAAGCAAGACAATTAGGATTTCATTTTGCACGTCACTTGGTATCATGGTTTTCGTTCAACTAACTATCGCTGTCTTCGGTTTAACTGTCCTATTGATTTTTTATCCTTTAACAGGTCAGGCTGGTATCTGGCTAAATCCTAAAAGATCATGCTCAATTTCGCAGACTAGTTAGGTATTCCAATGTCAAGACACTATGGCTGTGATAGTAGAAGCTCATCTTCCTAGAACTAGGACCTCAACAGCCAAATTTTACTAGATGTTGGCTGGATTGTGATATTAAGCAGTCATTACTTTTCAGGCATTGAAAGGGATCACCAAAATCTATGCTTTAAAATCTAATATCAAGTGGGAGACATACAAAGCATGGAATGGGAATGGAGCAACAATGATTGCCTCCAAAGAAGATTTTTCTCCAAAGGGGAATTCAGCATTCACATCGATTCATGGATAACTCAATGCAATTCTTGCCCCCAAGGAAGCTAGTATAAGGAAGAGAAGAAATTGTTCAACCTTAAACGCCCCAGTTAGTTCTCCAGCGTTTATATGCGAACAATTCCCAACTTGGGATAACATATGAGATTCTCCGAGCATTAAACTTTCTTCTCATCCAAATTGTTTGTTCCAGTACTTAATCACCAAAAATAACGACTTTTCCCGACCAAGAAAGCGAAGATCAACAAACATGTTCGCAAACAAATCAAATAATGAGAGAAATCAATCAGAACAAAACAAGAGGTGCTGTATTCCTGCTAAGTGGGTCAGGTGCAAGACTCACATCATCCCAGACGGAGACGAGCTCGTCGTGGTCGCAAGACCTGGCTCTGTCGAGGTCGATGATGGATCCCAGGGGCTTGAGCTGCAACGGGGAAAACCCGGTGGCGAAACTCAACCATCTTCGGAGCCCCAGAGATAAGCATCTCGAGAAGTCGCATGGCGCTGGTGCTGAGCCAGGATGGCGAGTCTCCAGGCTTCCGGCGAAGCCGGGTAGCTTATGCTTAGAGCAAGGCGACCATGATGGAGAAGAGGAGGCTCCAGGAGGAGGAGGAGGACGCCAGATAGGAGGCGCGTGGTGGGAGCTGGAAGAAGACCTTACGAGCCGCCGTATTCCGGTGAGGAGAGCTCGCATCGTAGCCGAGATGAGACTGGTGTTTTTATAGAAGCCAAGCGAGACATTGGTATATACTATATAGTCTCCACTGTGGGCAGTGGCGGGCCTGGGCCCAAGTATTGGCCAGCCAGCAAACGAAGCATACTTATTAAACTTATTTACAAATATATCTTATCCCTAAATTCCGATCTCTAGGGCCGTTTGGAATGTGCATAAGGGGACTTATGCATGTATAAATCATGCTTATCAATCCAAACACCATTTTATCATTTTTACATAACTACCTTGTATAACTTGGTCAAACCTTGCATAACTGATACTTATATGATGTTTTTTATCACAGCTTATAGACAGGATAGTGGATAAATAGTTTGCATAAATATGATCATTTGACCATTTTACCCCTGTATTTGGCCATATTTACCAACCCCTACCTACTAGACGCCCGATACCAACCCCGATCTCTCTATCTCCCCCCATCTATAACCTAGCCGCCGCCAGGTCCATCGCAGCCATCGGCTGCTTTCACGGCCCCTCCGGCGGTGCTCCGTCCGGCGACGGATGGTTCCTCATCTAGGGTTCCTCTCCACCGACCCTTGCCTCCCCTCCATTCTCGCGTGAGGGTTCGTCCTCCTCCTCATCTCGTTGGCACCCGATCTTTGGGTTTCTCTCCGCCGATCCGTGTTAGCGTATACACAGGAGAATAGAGCAGCGGAAGATTTCAAAAAATTTATTTTTCTGATATAGAAAAATAATAGAAAAATATTCTCCAGTGTCATACACGGTGGATCGGTACGCATGCATATAACATATATGATTTAATAATCAATAGGATGAAATTTTAATACAAAGACTCACCTCAAGAGTCCGCTGTCGTAATCCGTCGCAAGCAATCCGCACAACCCGATCTGATCGAGGCACGGTCTCCAACTCGCACTACGTCGGCAGGAATCGTCGGACGAGCACAATCTACGTACTAATAACTTTGCAGGCTAAAATCAGTGGGGTTGGATCTTGGAGAGTATATGAAAAAAAAACTCATATTTTCATATATTAGATGCTTATCTTTTGGCTCAAAAAACCGTACCACTCTCTAACCCTCTTTCTATATATATATCCATCTAATGGATAAATATGAAAGTGGTTTTGATCATCCCCAAAAGAGATCTTGGTTGGATATCAAAGATTCGTCCACCTCTAACCCTCTATCTCTACATATATATCCATCTAATGGATATACATTCAAGAGGTTTTAGAGAGCAGCCAAATCTAATATTTAGCTGGATATCTCAACCGAATCAATTAGAGATGGTTTAAAAAATCATATCCCAACAAATCCCTTTTCAAAATATCAAGCAAATCAAATCTCTCCTCAAAATCATGGTAAAGATTAACCCCACTAATATTACGTAGATCCAATCTTAGGTATATGATTGTCCCATCCAATCATGTCCCTACAAATAGTGCTCTCTTGATCCGACGGTTCACAATGCCTCAGTAGGTTGATATTGGGATTCTTGATCCTTATTAAATTAATCACTATTAAAATAATAGGAGGAACAAAATTTCAAATTAAATAATTATGGGAAATTATTTAATAAATTAAGTTCCTAATCAAGATATAATAAAGTTCCCAATGCACGAAATAAAAGACATGAATTTATCCCCCACTTGATCATCGGATTCCGACTTAATCGGGATGCAATAAATCAGCACCGCTCAACCCATTGTCGAAATTACTCCTTGAGTGTTGAATCAAATCAAACCATGGGAAACATTTTCCTTGAAAATATTTTTGATCAAATCAAAAACATTTACTAAAATTGCCGGGCCCGGGCTAAATTCAATTGGCTTGATCAATTATTCTACTCAGCAAGATGTTAACCCAAAAGTGTAGTGGATTCCAGTATTGAGCATCTGACTTATTCTCAGAAGTAATCACGACCATCCAATAAACCTCCTTTGAAGATCCTAAGATCAGGCAGGTCATCAAAATGATCGATCCTCCAACTAGAGCAAACAGATCTCTCAGGTCAAGGGACTAATTCGGTTACGTGCAAGAGAACCAGATCTTAATAGCGGCGAATGTTTCTAAGTCTGGGTTCTCAATTCAACTTTCAATGTGCTAACATGCACACCCACTTGCTAGTGTAGAGTCTCTACTCCAATGGTTGAGAACAACCATTACTATATTATAGTCACTACTCAAAGTGGCAACCTTCTAAGTGAAATGTCCAGTTTCACCCATAGTTGTGAAATTACAGGAACAACAACTTGATAAGCCAGTTCTCCTCGTGATAGCTGAAGCTCATCACCTGACTATCCTTTAATGGTCCTGTGGACTAAACTTAGTATCATATACCTTCTAACATCACATGTAGAAATAGAAGCCATAATAAATGCAATAATTATTCAATTAATGTCTGAAAATAGACTTTTAAGGGCACCAACACTAACAATCCGATCTAGGTTTCCTCCCCTCTTTTCTCCCGTGAGTAGAAGCCGATATCTACTACGAAGGGACATACCTGGATCGTCGTTTGTTCCTCTCTGCCTTTCTTCTTCACCAGCGCCGGCGCTCCAGGAGTGGTGGGCCTACTTTCTGCTGATTCCAACAAGAAGGAAGATCCGACGAACTCACCCAGCTAAGGTTTTCTTACTACCTAATCCCCAACTATTGATATTTTTTCACTCCCCATGTAACGAGATCTTGATTGGTGTGTTGATTTTTGTCACTGATGCATGATCCACTCTTATTGATCTATCTCCATGTAACGAGAGCTCTTGGGGGTTTTAGTGGGTATTATCTATTATAGTTGCTAATATTGTGAATATTGGATGTTTATGTAATGGGTCTTGATTTGTGTCTTGACTCTTGAGTGAATGTGTTTGCTGTGGATGTTGATTTGTGTCTGAGGCTTTAGGATGGACAGGGGAGTGGGAGAGCTTATGCTTCTTCTCTTCTCTGCTCGGGAAGTAGTAGGAGGGTCTGTTTGGGAGCAGGGCTTGTCTTGGTGGTGATGGGAGTGGAGTTGCCATAGTTGAGCTTTTGTTTTTGAAGGGTTGAGGCTTCTCTTAGTGGAGGTTGAGGTGTTTGGGTCTCTGCTGGGCATGTTCATCTCTTTGAGCTTGTAGAACCAGGCATTTGGGATCATGTCTGATAGCTTGAACCTATAGTTGCCCATCTAGAAGAAACACACGCACATGTGTGTGTGTGTGTGAGAGAGAGAGAGTGAGAGAGAGAGTTGCATTAGTATAGAGGAAGATTGGAGATAAATAGAGAGGAAGGTAGGTTTAGGAAGAGGTAAAAGGCTTGAAGTGGCTTTGAGCTGATGGTTGGGAAAAGCAAAAATATAGGGCATCATGTGGAGAAGGAGGAGAAAAGAGTAGGGTTGAAAGAAAGGAGAATGGAGTTGTTTGAGATTTTCTAACAGAATTATTAGCCCCACTTTGTAATCATTAAATGTTGTTGATGTGCCTTTATTAGGCTAGATCATTAGGTACAAGGGTTATCCCAAACAAAAACCAAGAGGACAATCATTCCTTGCTTCTAAATTAATAGAGAATTTTATCTCGTAGAAAAAGACCCAGTCATGGATTTAATTTTCTTGTTCTTTCTAGAATATGACTTGCTTAATTAAAATTTTATGTATCCGTTATCAGCTACTTATATTGGATTTCACCAGTTTCACAGGTAACAAACACCCTCTTCATCTTGTCTTAATAATTTCTCACTACTTGGTGTTATTTGGTATTTTAGCAGTGGCCCAATTGATGATCCGTTAGTCTGATAGATTATCTGAGTGGAGAATTGGATGCCTTGTGTTTGTGGTTCTTGAGATGAAGGTATACCTCTTTCATAGGATACTAGTCTGAGTCCAAGCAAAGATCCAATTTTGCTTAATTTGTACAGAAATTGAGGGTTTGAACGGTTTGGGGGTACCTATCCATTTGGGACATTACTGGAGTGTTTCTGCAACAGGGTTTACTTTGCCTCTTTTTTACTTGTTCATGTGAGTTCATAGAGGATTGGCATCTAGTTGTGTTTATGCCCCTGAGGAAAATATAAGGAAGGAATCAACTTTCCTTCCTTATAGCAGACTAAGATATGATATTTTGTTTAAAATGTTTCTTCTGTAGTTATATATAACCACTTGTCATGGTGTTACTATTCTTGTGACTAAGATATGACCTCTTTCATCTCAAATTCTCTGTTTCTTTTTCTCAGGAAGAAGAGGTCAAGCTGAAGCCTGTTATCTCGTTTGATTTTGGTAAGGACTTCCATCTGTTTATACTCTCATAGTATGGTCAAATATGTGTACTTTTATGCTAAATATGTAGGTTAAACTTTTTAGTTTCTGAAGCAATCTTTCTTTTTCAAGGGTAATCTAGAACATCTTTATCATGCCCTGCTGTTTCATGGTGAAACCCATTATAGCAGATGCCAACTAAACAAATAGAGATTGTAGCTTGCTTAAAAAGTTGTGTCCTTGTTAACTGAGAATTTTTTAAAGTTGACTGCAATGGTGAAGTTACCACGAGTTTTACTTTTGTATTTTTCCCGCCAACATCTAAGATTGGCACAATTAGATTCAGTCACATAATTGTACACTTTTAATTACATATGCTGAGATCTCACTACTATCACGCTTTTATCCATCTTACTGAGCTGTAATCCAATTCACCTTGGTTATTATGAATTAACACTAGAACTTTCTTCTAGTCTTTTGCTTTAAATTAACCCCTGGAGTTGATGCTTGATGGGTATGGCTGTTGAAGTATGACAATGATTAAACTTTAGTCTCCTTTTTCTTCATCCAAGCATTCCATATCACATGGCATGTATCTATTTTTGCATGGTTATCTGCGGGATACATTTTGAGAATCCAGTTGTTCCATATTACAAACAATTGTGTGGATGATTTGTCAGAAATTTGCTTGAATTTAATTGGATTCTCTTACGTATGATTTTGCTTTATTTATCTTAATTTATGTAATTTTTTGTGAAGTGGCTTCCCTTTGTTCTATTCAGCACAAGATGGATTGGAAAATTATTTCTTGCATTCTTGATTTGATGATGGAGGAAGATCATACAATGTGAGCTTCTCTGCTTGGCCAATCACGGTGTCTTTCCCAATCTCCAGCTTCGCCGAGTGCCCGATATGCCGGGGCTCCGTCAATGATGGTTTGGTGGCCGATTCTTAGAAGTCTTCATATTGATGATCATGATCACCAACCTTCATCTTTTTTAGCATGGTTTACATACATATTGTCATTTAGGTGAGGAGAATCATGGAGGATTTCTCTGTTAATAATTCAGATGGGAAATTTAGATGTAAATGATGACATCGCTTTTGTTTGCTTTTATGATCATGAATTCACTGTGTTTAGCTGATTTCTGATCTTAGACTATCTGAAAGATCTCTGAGTTTTATCTATGGACTCTTTGCTATAAGTAGCTATGCGGTGTTGGTGACCAACTCCCACTTCTCTGCAAGATTAAGAAATTGATGATCATAGTTTGATTTTTGAATCCAGATAGATAGAATTAAAACCTGTATCGGATTTGCTTTGGCTTTTAATTTAGTTGGTAGCTTTTGCTGTAGCTGTAGCTGTATCATAAGTTCTTGAAATAAGCACTTAAAATAAGAGAAGATGGTAGAACAAAAGTATGTAAAAGTGACATGACTTTGAGTTTTGCTAATTTAGTTATGAAACATCCAAAGGTGGCTTTTAACGAATTTTCTAAATTTCTGGAACAACTGTGATGGAGGAATTTGGAGATGCAAATTCTATTTTCTTGGTCAATTGTTCCAATTTAGCACTTGCTTATTGTTAATTTAGTCGTGGATTCTTTGGAAGGGTATAGTCCATCCTACTCGCAATCTCCAAACTCTGAAGATTGTAGTAGAACTTTATCTCTGCTTTTAATCATGAAAATTTCCAAATCAGGGATTAAACAAGGATCAGGAATTTTTAGAAACTTCAAAATTGATTTCACAAAACAAAAATATGAAATAAATAGAAGATTAGTTTTGGTATTTTGTATTCAAAGATAGTTATCCATGGGATTTATCCCATAAGTTATGCAAGATAACCAACCAAACACCTTATAGTTATGCAAATATACTATGTAAAGTTATCCTTGCATAAAAGTTATGTTATCCACCATGCAAACTTATCCTATCCTTGATCCAAACGGGCCCTTACAAAAAATATCGTTCACTTCTCTAAATAAATCACGAAAACGCCCTTGTAGTCACCTCTCTTGGATATCCAAAGAATATTTTGTTCAAGGCTAACAGTGATAAAAAAAAATTACTATAACACCCTTGGTACTAATGTGAGTAAATAAATTATATAATGGTATTTAACTCATTTCGAATGGTTAGGTAGGTATTTAATTAGGAAGGATATTTTTGTGAATTGTTCAATAAGTCAAGAACGATATTTTTGTGAAGTGCTCAGTAAGTCAAGGGTATTTTTGTAAATAGTCGGATTTCAAGATAATTATGTAAATACGAAGATTTCAATGGATATATTTGTAATTAACTCTATTTCCTTGCCCACAGCCTCTCTCTATGATTCACCGGTGCACTAAGAAGGGCGGAGATGAGGGCGGTGGTGCAGCGCGTAATCTCTGCAAGCGTCGAGGTATCCATGCTTTGTTATCTTTGTATTCGTCTCTAGCTCCGGTCTCTGCTCCTGTCTTCTTTCGTTCCGTCGCTTCTCGTTTGTTCTAAGAAGGAAGAAAAGGAATTCATCCGCTAAAAAGTGGTGGTTTTGCTAGGTAGATGGGTGGGTGATGTCGGAGATCGGGGTTGGCCTCCTCGTCCTCATCGGCATTCATCACTATAACCTCGAATCCGATGCCGATTACATGCTTGCCTCTTCCCCGTCCCTTTTTAGTGGGGGGTTGACGTAGCGGTAGCTATATTAGGCCACCTTACTACATTGGCCGTTCATTTCAGGTCTGTTTGGCTCCGACGGATCCGCGGGATCCGTCGGAGCGGATTCCAAATCGGCGTCCGCTCGAGAAGATCGGACGCTAAAATCGGGAAGGCGGATCCCGATTTCTGGAATCCGCACCGACGCCAAACGTGCGTATCCCGCCCCGCGGGATCCGCGCGTCCCCCCCATCCCGCGGATCCAGCGGGATGGGGGTGCGCCAAACGCCCCCTTCAAGGAACACCCCAGATTGCCGCAAGTGCACCACTCATTTTTCTTCCCATATATTCTCTTATCTCTTCTATGTATATATTCCCCTATATATATTCTTCTCTCTCCTGTGTATATCTATAAATTACATACATACAACATATAAATACATCGGTAGACTATACATTAAACGTTAAATTTTGATAAAAACATTTAACACATTTTAACCTTTGATTTGCCTCAAGATGAGAATTTAGCAAGTAATCCCTAAAAACCAAAACTACTCTGGTTTGGTTCCTATTAATAATTAATCACTAAAAACCAAAGTTCTTAACCTTTCGCCATTCCCCCTTCTCTCTCGCTCTCTCACGGTAGAAATTTGAAGGTCCAAGAGGGGGGTGAATTGGACCCTTTTCAAAAAACTAGATTAATGAAAAAATCAGATAGGAGAGATCTAACACCTTAAATGCTTGTAGATGAAAGTAAACAAAAGTAAAACAACATGCAAGAATTATATCAAAGAAGGGTTAGAGAGATGTCACGGATTTTATAGTGGTTCGACCCAACTCTTGGTCTATGTCCACTTCTCTCAATGTCCTCCTTGAGGTTCCACTACTTGCAAATCTTTACAAGCTTTTCTCTCAAGCTTTCTGGTGCTTAGTAACCTTACAAACACAGCCAACAGCTATTGGGTTGCTCTCAATGTACTTCTTTACACTAGAAGAAGGTTTACAAAGGTTGTAGCTCAAAGAGAAATGAGCAGTAAACTCTTGCTTAGACTTGCTCAGATGATCTCAATAGTATCAATCATCGTTATGGCAAGTTTACAACAAACAACTACTTATATCTGGCCTTCAACCAGCTCAAAAAGCACCTCCAATGGCTCCCTGCAACTCTCCAACGGTTAGTTTTTTACTCTGCGCGTTGCTGGTGGTCGATCCATGCATCGTCCGTCATGTACAAAAACTCAGTCTTTTTGAGCCACAGTTGATCCATGCATCGTCCGTCAAGCGTCACTGTCGACCGTGACATCGATCGTGAGCCTCTATTGTGAAAACTACTTCTCAGGGTCGATGCTCCGATCGACCGTCGCTTCTTCACTTTTCATCACCATACTCAACGGTCGACCGTTGCATCGACCGTCGCATCGTCCGTGAACCTACAACATTTAAAACCACAAAATCCAAACTCCACGGTCGATCGGTCCATCGACTGTCGGGCTCTGTCAAGAAAATGGCTTCTCAGGGTCGATGCCCCGATCAACCGCAAGCCAACAATTCATAAAGCCAAGTATGGTGTATCCATCGTGCAACCCCGCGATCGATCCATGCATCGACCATCAACACAAAAATGACTTAAATATTGAATTTAAGACTTCCAATCAAAAGGGTAATAAATATTAAACATATATTTTATCATTTAATGTATATTGACATCATCAAAACAAGGTTAGGATCAACAAAATTGACCTTCTACGATGCTGGAAACTGGACGGCGTTATCGCGGCCTTCACCTCTCTCATTCTCTCACGTCGGCAATGAGTCCTCTTCTCCATCAGCCCTCCATTGGAACTTGTTCACATCACAACTGCGAAAACTTGAGAAACTTATAAACTATTATAGTTCATGTTAAGAGCTGTTGACTCGGGATAGAAGCCTTCCCTTTGCCTTGTATGTAGTTTCATGGTTTGGGTGTTCTCTTTTAATAGAGCAATAGTAATTCCACAATCGGTTCAAGTAGGAAACATGAATTAAGCCAAATAATTGGAGCAGTACATGGTGAATTGTTGAACCATCATTCCCTTGTTTTTTTTTATTAGTTAAGCCTTTTATCTAAGCCGGGGTGAAACACGAGGACTTCTCAGGAGGTGATCCATCCTAATACTATTCTCGCCCAAGTATGGTTAACTTCGGAGTTCTTATTGGATCCGGTTCCAGTGCTGACAGGGTCAAAACCCCATTACCTGCTTGTTTATCCCTAGCATAGATGTGAATGCAAAAACAATTGGTTATGCCCCAGATTGCCTGCACTGGACAAAAATAGTTCTTACGGAGGTGATCCATCCTAATACTATTCTCGCCCAAGTATGATTAACTTCAGAGTTCTTATTGGATTCGGTTGCAGTGCTGGCAGGCTCACAACCCCATGACCCACTTGTTTATCCCTAGCATAGATGTGAATGCAAAAACAATTGGTTATGCTGCAGGTTTGATCCTAAAATACTTTTTTTTGGATTAATTAGACCGGAGGGCTGGGGATTGATCCTAGAATACTAGCTTGGCAAGTGTTGTCACACCCCAACCCAGAAAACCCATCCAGGACGGGGCGTGAGGGTTCCTATCACTATTCATCATCAATCGGCGCGATACAAAGCGGAAAAGACGAATAATTTAAACAATTGTATTCCAGAGGCGAACAGATTCAATTCATATCATATCAAGTTGTACAGTTTACAAAATTCCATTCTAAGACTTCCAAGGTAAAGATATAAAACAATACTCCAAAATCCTCAGAAGTTTACAACACATATATATATATATCAAAATGTACAAGAGATAATCCTCCAGCAACCTCAAGCGCCCCTGGATGTACTCGCGCCGCCAAAAGCTGGTCCTGTTGGCTCCACGGAAGAAGAACTGCCGCCTGCATCTGTAAACGCAGCCCGGGTAGGAGTGAGCGATAAGCTCAGTATGGTTCTACTCTACGGCACACTGAAAGGAGGAAAACAACAACAGTGTTGTCTCCCAGCTCAAGTCTAACGGATGCCACGGGTCCCACACCCTATCGACTCCCAAAGGGATCCTACTCTTCTCAACGGACCACGCTGGGAACATCAACCAAACACGATGGGAGGAAACAAGAACCAGTAGGATCACCTCTACCCAGCAGGAAACCACTGCCTGGGGACCAAGTCAGGGACGTCGACACCCATCCTTAGCACTTGGCCTTGGAAGACAACACGACCTCTAAACCTCAAATACTGATCAGAGTCAACTAGCGTGAATCCTCAAAGACATGAGACTTGATCACACAATCACACCCTACTCCTGACTACCCATCCACGGTCCTAAGGCTAGATCCGAGCTACCCGAGAGCCCCGGATCGGCGACCCAAACCATCGCCCGCCTAACCTCAAATGCTTCTAATGCATACAATGCATGAGCCTAGGCAAACATCTATCCTAGATGTCTCTATATGCCACATCAATAGTTATAGGTTCAACAGATATACAATAGCCATCGGCACTCGCCGGCAAGAGGCTAAGGTTTCACAATTCCTCATTAGCTAGCTAATGGCTAAGCAATCAACTAAGCACTTAACTACAATCAAACATGTATTAAATGCAAGTAGAACCATAGATTTGCCCAAAAAGGAAACTTGCTCTAATCAATCCTCAAACACGATGGAAATCCTTTGAAAACGTCATGAAATCCACCTACATACTTCCCAACATATTTAGATACTAATCACCCATCAAAACCATCCAAGAAATACTAGAAAACCAAGTTCAAAGGGTCACGGACGATTTCACAGTCGATCCGGAGATCGACCGTAAGGCCACGGACGATGTCACGGTCGATCCGGCGATCGACCGTGAGACCCATGCGAAGAAAACCAAGGGCGACGGTCGATCCACCCATCGACCCTGAGAAGCCCAAAACCAAACAGCGCCCGACGGTCGATCCGACGGTCGACCGTCAGGTAAATGGCAAAAAGAGAAGATCCCGCGGTCGATCCATCCATCGACCGTGGGAGTCCAAATTCCCGACAGAGCCCGACGGTCGATGCGACGGTCGACCGTCAGGCCCAGAAAGGGTAAGACAACACTCGACGGTCGATGCACCGATTGACCGTCGAGCCTTGGCACAATTCATTAGAACAGTGCCGAAAATCCATTTCTTTGGATTTCAAGTATCAAATCACGTTGGAATAAGATGAAATTTTGCAAGCAAGTGTATTTATCAGTGGGGAAGCTAATGGAATGAAGAAATCCAGTTTTTTATGGTTAAATCTCCTAACTAGGTCAAAATGGACGAAAATCGACAAAACGGCGATAATACGGAAACCAACCGTTAGAATATTGAAATCGCAACGTAGGAATACCGGAAATGAACAACACTACATATGCAAGGAGTTACAAAGCATTCACATGTATTCCTATAGCGAAAGCACATGAAACCTATCCTAGGAGAACCCGATCCAAGGATCGAGGTAGAAACACCTACTTGAGCAAGTAGGGTAGCTCCTCCACGCGTCCCGCTGGTCAAGCCGTCAAGATCCGAGCTCCGAAGACCAAGTCTCCAAACCCTACCTCAGTCGAAGGAGAGAGAGAAGGGAAGAGAACGACAGGTGAAGGAGAGAAGGAAAGAGAGAAAGGGACTTGGCTTATATAGAAAATCCAGATCTATCTCAGCCGTCTGATTCGATCTTTCCCGATCGAGCTCCGATTCTCCGATAGGACGCACCCTAGGGATTCTAATCAAACACATATATCAATCCAAGGCAGTGTGTGGAACGCGGGTGTGAAACCGACCACCAGAGGGCATATTTACTAAAATGCCCCCGGGTCTAAAACCATCACACGATCGCCCGATCGTGCCCGACGCGGAACCAAACCAATAGGAAACCGGCTCTCGACCCACGCGGTCGAGGCAGGTCAGAGGGACGGGCCCTCACAACCTAACAACCTTAAAAAGAATTTCGTCCCGAAATTCAAGGTTGAAGCCGGGGGAAAAAGAAACAACTAGGCCTACCTGCACAAACAAAGCTACAACTAGGGGCGCCAACACCCGCAACAAGGAACTACCTGAAGAGGTGAACAGTCGGGGAAACTCCCGACGCATGCGATCCTCTCGCTCCCAAGTCAGACTCTCTGCACTGCCATGCCTCCACCTGACCATGACCAACGGTAACGATCTGTCTCTCAGCACCTGATCCCGTCTGTCCATGATCTGCACTGGCTGCTCTATATAGGTGGCGTCCTCCTCCACCTCAATGTCGTCGTGTCTGACCACGTGAGAAGGATCTGGAATGTACTTCCGCAGCATAGAAACGTGGAAGGTGGGGTGAACTGCTGACATGTGCGGAGGTAGAGCTAACTGGTAGGCGACTGCTCCCACGCGTCTGATGATCTCAAATGGCTCGGTGAACCTCGGAGCTAGCTTGCCCCTGCTACCAAACCTGATCGACCCTCTGCGCGGGGACACCTTCAGTAGCACTCTGTCGCCAACTGCGAACTCCAGGGGTCGTCGCCTGCGGTCTGCGTAGCTCTTCTGCCTGCTCTGTGCTGTCAGAAGCCTCTGCCTGATCTGAGCTAACCTCTCTGATGAATGTCTGATGATGTCTGGACCGGTAAGGGACGCCTCCCCAACCTCAGTCCAACACACCGGTGAGCGACACAGTCTGCCGTACAACGCCTCAAAGGGTGCAAAACCCAAACTGGCCTGAAAACTGTTGTTGTAGGCAAACTCCACCAAAGTCACGTGCTGCTCCCAAGTACCTCTAGCGTCTAGCACACATGCCCTGAGCATGTCCTCCAAGATCTGGATAGTCCGCTCTGACTGCCCGTCTGTCTGAGAGTGGAAAGCTGTGCTGAACGTTAGTGCTGTCCCCAAGGAGTCCTTGAAGCTGCTCCAGAACCTGCCGGTAAACTTGGGATCTCTGTCTGACACTATCGACACTGGGATGCCGTGCAGTCGTACTACCTCGTCAATGTACCTCTGGCTCAGTCTGGAAACTGGATCTGTCGTCCTCATAGGGAGGAAATGAGCCAATTTGGTCAGTCGATCGACGATGACCCAAATCGCATCATTCCCCCTCGGTGACCTGGGTAGCCCAGTGACGAAGTCCATAGCTATATGTTCCCACTTCCACTCTGGCACGGGAAGTGGCTGCAACAAACCTGGGGTCCGCCGGTGCTCTGCCTTCACCATCTGACAGGTGAGGCATCTGGAAACAAACTCAGCTACTGACCTCTTCATCCCGCACCACCAGAACTGTCGGCGAAGGTCGTGGTACATCTTGGTGCTCTCGGGGTGAACGGCGAAGCAGGAGTGGTGGAACTCGTGAAGGATCTTCTCCCGCAACGCCGGGTCTGCTGAAACTGCAACTCTGCCTCTGAAAAGTAGCCCACTGTCTGTCGGCACTGTCCAGCCCTCAACCGCGTGCTCGGTGCCTACCGCAGCACGGGTCTCCACGAGCTCCGGGTCCCCAGCCTGTGCCTCGATCACTCTGGCCAAAAGAACAGGAATGCTACGAACAGCATACAGGAAACCACCTGTCGCCCGGTCCCCAAAGTCAAGCCCAAACTGACTGATTGTCTCCAGCATCTGCCACTGCCGAGCTGACGCTGCTGCCAAGGTCACCCGACTGTCTCTGGTCTGCCTGCTGAGAGCGTTTGCTACGACGTTTGCCTTACCAGGGTGGTAATGTAACTCGAAGTCGTAGTCCTCTAGAAGCTCCATCCACCGCTGCTGCCTGAGGTTGAGGTCACGCTGGGTAAACACGTGCCTCAAACTCTTATGATCAGAGTACACCGAGAACCGCTCACCGTAGAGGTAGTGCCGCCACGTCTTCAGAGCGAAGACAACCGCTACAAGCTCGAGATCGTGGACTGGATAGTTCCTTTCATGGGTCTTCAGCTGCCTGGAACCGTAGGCCACCACATGGCCCTCCTGCATAAGCACACAGCCTAGACCCTCCCCACTGGCGTCGCAATAGACATTGTAGCCGACGCCCCGCTCTGGAACTATAAGGATCGGTGCACTCGTCAGTCTGGTTCTCAACTGGACGAAAGCCTGCTCACAAGCCTCGTCCCAAACAAATGGGACCGCCTTCTGTGTCAACCTGGTCAGCGGCCCTGCAACCCTGGAGAAGTCTCGCACGAACCTCCTGTAGTAACCCGCCAAGCCGAGGAAGCTGCGGACCTCGAACACTGTCGCCAGTCTCTGCCACTGTAGCACTGCTTCGATCTTGGCTGGATCAACTGAAATACCTGCCGCTGACACCACGTACCCCAGAAACTGCACCTCAAGAAGCCAGAACTCACATTTGGAGGCTTTGGCATATAGCCTATGCCCCCTCAACAACTGCAACACTGTCCTCAGATGCTGCCCGTGCTCCTCCGCGGTACGTGAGTAGACTAGGATGTCGTCGACGAACACCACCATGAACTTATCTAAATACGGTCGGAAGACCCTCTGCATCAGATCCATGAACGCCGCCGGTGCGTTCGTCAAGCCGAACGGCATCACCGTGAACTCGTATAACCCGTACCTCGTACGGAAAGCCGTCTTCGGGATGTCGCAATCCCGAATCCGCAACTGGTGATAGCCGGTACGGAGATCGATCTTCGAAAAGACCGAAGAGCCTCAGAGCTGGTCGAACAAGTCATCGATTCTCGGCATCGGATACTTGTTCTTCACCGTCACCCTGTTCAACTTCCTGTAATCAATGCAAAGACGAAGCGTACCGTCCTTCTTCTTTGCGAACAACACAGGAGCTGCCCAAGGTGACGTGCTAGGACGGATGAAACCTCTGCCGATCAACCCATCTAGTTGGACTCTCAGCTCCCTCTGCTCTGCTGGTGCCATCCTGAAAACTGGCAGAGAGATCGGTCCGGTACCCGGTACAAGATCTATCTGGAAGTCAACTGCTCTGGAAGGAGGAAGGCCCGGTAGCTTGTCTGGGAAGACGTCAGCAAACTCACAAACCACTGTAGGCAAACTGCCCTCTCGACTGCCCTCTGCAGCGAACAAGGAAAGACACGCCAGTAAAGCTGACAGCTGGCCCTCGCGCCTGGGAAAGCAACCACACAAGAGGGAATCGGCCGACTGGCGATCCCCCGACAGAATGAAATGAGCGCCGTCAGGTGTCCAAGCAGTCACCCTACGACGGCCACAGTCGATGACGGCTTGGTATGAAGTCAGCCAATCCATACCGAGAATCATGTCGAACCCGATCATGTCTAGCACCCGAAGGTCTAGAAAGACACGGAGGCCCCCAACCTCCAACTCGCAGGAACGGCAAATCAGCTCCACACGAGCTCCTCCGCCGACGGGTGTGTCTAAGTGTAGTGTAACTCCAAGTGGCTCAATCTCTAACCCTAGCGATGCCACACAGTCGCTAGCTACAAAGGAATGAGACGCCCCAGAATCTATCAGAACATCTACAAATGAACTGAAAAGCTGGAAGGTACCTCTGAGAACAAGAGGGTCAACTGGAGCTGGTGGAAGTGCTAGAGTCTGCTGGGGTGGCTGGTACTGGTAAGGCTGAAAGGGTGGCTGAACAAAGTCTGGGTACTCGCGGTCTGGAAGTGCTTACACTCCCCCTCTGGGTCCGCCTCGACCTCCGCCGCGACCTCTACCTCTCCCGGCTCCTGGTGTCCGCCAACCTCCGCCTGCTCCACCACGGGCGAACTGTGCCCTCAATGTCGAACAGTCTCTGCGAAAGTGCCCAGTCTGCCGGCACTCGAAGCACACAGAAGGACCAAGCGCTAGCTGCTGGCTCTGGCCTCCTCCGGACGTCTACCCCTGAGGCCCAGCCGGAAGAAGTGGTTGGCCTCCCTGCCTGGGCTGCTGCTGGTGCTGGGGTGGGTAACACTGGTACGGCTGCTGGCGTCGTGGGTACCTCCGCTGTCTCCACAAACCTCCTCTGCCCTGAGCTGCTCTCTGTGGCTGCACTCCGCCACTGGTGCTCGCAGACGACGCAGGCTGGACTGCCCTGGGCCCCGGCTCCTGCAACTGAGCCTCAACTGCCAAGGCACAGTCAAGCACCTCTGCGTACGTGCTAGCACGCTGAGCCGCGATCAGATGCCTGAGCTTGGGCCTAAGCCCCCACTGAAACTGCTCAGCTCTGGCAAGAGGATCCGCCAACACCGCCCCGGCAAATCTGGCAAGTCTGGTGAACCTAGCAGCGTACTGCACTACATACTGAGTACCCTGAGAAAGGGTCTGGTACTCACGGACAAGGGCCGAGCGCGCACTGCGGGGAAAGTACGCGCCGAGAAACGACGAACGAAACACGGCCCACGATGGGTTACTCCCGTCCCTGGCGGCCTGGAAAGAGCGCCACCAGTCCAAAGCGTCCCCGTCGAGCTGGAACGCGGCAAGTCTGACCCGAACTCGGTCATCCTGGACGAAAAGAGTGTCAATGACATGACTGACTCCCTCTAGCCAGTCGTCCGCCACAGCTGGGTCGCCTCCAGTACCGTTGAACCTAGGAGGGTTCAGCCTCTGAAAGTCGACCACCGCTGTCGCAACAGCACGCTGGTCGAGTGGAGGAGAGACCTCCTCGGTAATGAACGAAGCATCCTCCTCCAGCACGACCTCAATCCTCGGCTTTGGCTCTCGTGCAGGTACATGGGGCACGGCTGTGTTGGCCCCTAAGGCCCGTCGGGCAGCGCGCTGGTCGCGCGCGGTACCCTGACCCAACACTGGACAGCTAGCACGGCTCCCTGGCATATGCACGTTCACCAGAGACGACAAGTGTCCACCCGTAAGAAAACAAAACACAGCAGCAATCAATAAAACAAAAGCATAACACACATGAGCACAGTCAAGCACACAGGGATGCTCTAATCCTAGAACAATCCCAAACCGCGCTCAAAACCTTAACCGCAAGCCTAATCCTATCCCAGGGACCTACAGCCTGCTCTGATACCAAGTTGTCACACCCTGACCCAGAAAACCCATCCAGGACGGGGCGTGAGGGTTCCTATCACTATTCATCATCAATCGGCGCGATACAAAGCGGAAAAGACGAATAATTTAAACAATTGTATTACAGAGGCGAACAGATTCAATTCATATAACATCAAGTTGTACAGTTTACAAAATTCCATTCTAAGACTTCCAAGGTAAAGATATAAAACAATACTCCAAAATCCTCAGAAGTTTACAACACATATATATATATCAAAATGTACAACAGATAATCCTCCAGCAACCTCAAGCGCCCCTGGATGTACTCGCGCCGCCAAAAGCTGGTCCTGTCGGCTCCACGGAAGAAGAGCTGCCGCCTGCACCTGCAAACGCAGCCCGGGTAGGAGTGAGCGATAAGCTCAGTAGGGTTCTACTCTACGGCACACTGAAAGGAGGAAAACAACAACAGTGTTGTCTCCCAGCTCAAGTCTAACGGATGCCACGGGTCCCACAACCCTATCGACTCCCCAAGGGATCCTACTCTTCTCAACCGACCACGCTGGGAACATCAACCAAACACGCTGGGAGGAAACAAGAACCAGTAGGATCACCTCTACCCAGCAGGAAACCACTGCCTGGGGACCAAGTCAGGGACGTCGACACCCATCCTTAGCACTTGGCCTTGGAAGACAACACGACCTCTAAACCTCAAATACTGATCAGAGTCAACTAGCGTGAATCCTCAAAGACATGAGACTTGATCACACAATCACACCCTACTCCTGACTACCCATCCACGGTCCTAAGGCTAGATCCGAGCTACCCGAGAGCCCCGGATCGGCGACCCAAACCATCGCCCGCCTAACCTCAAATGCTTCTAATGCATACAATGCATAAGCCTAGGCAAACATCTATCCTAGATGTCTCTATATGCCACATCAACAGTTATAGGTTCAACAGATATACAATAGCCATCGGCACTCGCCGGCAAGAGGCTAAGGTTTCACAATTCCTCATTAGCTAGCACTCATAGCTAGCTAATGGCTAAGCAATCAACTAAGCACTTAACTACAATCAAACATGTATTAAATGCAAGTAGAACCATAGATTTGCCCAAAAAGGAAACTTGCTCTAATCAATCCTCAAACACGATGGAAATCCTTTGAAAACATCATGAAATCCACCTACATACTTCCCAACATATTTAGATACTAATCACCCATCAAAACCATCCAAGAAATACCAGAAAATCAAGTTCAAAGGGTCACGGACGATGTCACGGTCGATCCGGAGATCGACCATGAGGCCATGGACGATGTCACGGTCGATTCGGCGATCGACCGTGAGACCCATGTGAAGAAAACCAAGGGCGACGGTCGATCCACCCATCGACCCTGTGAAGCCCAAAACCAAACAGCGCCCGACGGTCGATGCGACGGTCGACCGTCAGGTAAATGGCAAAAAGAGAAGATCCCGCGGTCGATCCATCCATCGACCGTGGGAGTCAAAATTCCCGACATAGCCCGACGGTCGATGCGACGGTCGATCCTCAGGCCCAGAAAGGGTAAGACAACACTCGACGGTCGATGCACCAATCGACTGTCGAGCCTTGGCACAATTCATCAGAACAGTGCCGAAAATCCATTTCTTTGGATTTCAAGTATCAAATCACGTTGAAATAAGATGAAATTTTGCAAGCAAGTGTATTTATCAGTGGGGAAGCTAATGGAATGAAGAAATCTAGTTTTTGACGGTTAAATCTCCTAACTATGTCCAAATGGACGAAAACCGACAAAACGGCGATAATACGGAAACCGACCGTTAGAATACTGAAATAGCAACGTAGGAATACCGGAAATGAACAACACTACATATGCAAGGAGTTACAAAGCATTCTAACATATATTCCTACAGCGAAAGCACATGAAACCTATCCTAGGAGAACCCGATCCAAGGATTGAGGTAGAAACACCTACTTGAGTAAGTAGGGTAGCACCTCCACGCGTCCCGCTGGTCAAGCCGTCAAGATCCGAGCTCCGAAGACCAAGTCTCCAAACCCTACCTCAGCCAAAGGAGAGAGAGAAGGGAAGAGAACGACAGGTGAAGGAGAGAAGGAAAGAGAGAAAGGGACTTGGCTTATATAGAAAATTCAGATCTATCTCAGTCGTCTGATTCGATCTTTCCCGATCGAGCTCCGATCCTCCGATCGGACGCACCCTAGGGATTCTAATCAAACACATATATCAATTCAAGGCAGTGTGTGGAACGTGGTGGTTGGCCACGTGGCCATATTTTCCCACGAGAAAACCCATCTTCCGCTATCGAGTTGCTTGGGGTGTTCTCACTCTATTTGGGGCTTAGGGTTTTCGACGGGGGCGCGCAGCTGAAGATGAAATCATTAGGAAGGGGAAAAGAGGTCACCTTGCTCTAATTCCACACCCTAGGTGTCACAATATCGCAGGAAGGAGGACATTTGTGAATCTCGACATCACCAGACCGAAGTCAACATCACCGGACGGAAGGTATGATGAAGTATTCATCTCCGATTTCACCCAGTGATCTTCATTTTCCCACGGTTTATGGCCCTAACTGGTTATTTCGCATCTCTAACTCCTAAGATGTCATCGTCCACCGGCTCGTCATCATCTACTCTCTACCATGTCTGCGACTGTGGTCTGAGAGCCAAGCTAAGGGAATCTTGGACCTCGATGAACCCTGGGCGAAGATTTTATGGATGTCCAACACACAGGGTTTGATCGCATAGTATACTGCTGATTTTATGTAGTGTTCTGTGACTTGATGTGACATATGAATTGAATTAGGTGGTGTGAAATGATGGTTTTCTACAATGTAATGAATCTGAGTTTTTGCAGGACCATGGAGGATGCAATTACTTCCATTGACATGATGAGGATATGGGTGAGCATGGTAGTTTAGTCATAAATGGTTTGATGTTTAAGCTTCAGAGGCTAGAAGCCGAGCTGGAGAATCTAAGGCTGGAAGAGGTAGAGCATGAAAGGTTGAAGGGGGCGGAGCATCGAGCAGAGATTCAGAAGTATTTAGCTTTGATGTTTAGCTTTTTCCAAGTCCACAGATGATGTCATTTCCAAGACGGAGAAGGACATGAAGAAGCTTCAATATGTGAACATGATCTTGTGGTGTTTTGTGGTGTTTTGTGGTGTTTTTATCTGTTTTTGTGCTTGTAACCCTGTTGATGATGTAACACTGCTGTTTTTTACTTGTTTTTTATGTTTGTAATCTGGCATTTGAATCTCTGTGTGTGTGTTGTGCCTTGTTGAACTTGTGTAAGTTATCAAGTATGTAATCTCCAATGTGTAATGTTAGCTGTGTGTTGGACAACACTTTATCATACAGATTTGCCAATGTGTAATGTTAGCTGTGTGTTGAACATGTGCAATGTGTAAGTTATATGTCAATGTTTTTAACTGTAACCTGTGCACACAAAAACAACAACATTCAATCTCATCTGGTCAATTGTTTGTCATTGAAACCTTTAATAATGTACTTGCAAGCAATTGATGAAACTTGTAACAATCTAGAACCTATAACCATATAAACTTGAATTCATTGAAACCTGTAACAATGTATAACCTTACATTGAATAGTCAAAATACATCTAGTCAATTGTTTGTCATCAGTGCTGAAATACAACATTCAATCTCATCTGGTACTTAAATATATGTTTGTCATCCACAAAAAGAAATAACCAATAGATGACAAACATTGTAACTCCACAATTGTTCAAAACCTAATCAGTCTATAGTTCAATTGTTCTTCCCAAAAAAACAGACAAGCAAATCCCAAAACAAACTATAGTCTTGGAGTTCCAGCTTTTGGGTTCCAGCTTGAAGACCCAGCTCTAGTAACTGGTCTTGGAGTTTTGAACTGAGCATTAGCTGGCATTCCCTCCTCTCCCTGCAACTTGTCCTACTGGTCTCCCTCTTCCATGTCTGGCAACTGATGTTGCTCTCCCCACATATATCCAAGGTTGTCTTGTTGACCCAAGATGAGCCTCAGACATGTTGTGACCCTACAACATTTATTATGTTAACCAACACAATAGCAGGTAAATAAATGCTAAATGTATAAATGCTTAACACTCACAGCCTGAACTGTTCTAGATATAGATCAACTTCCACTAGCTTCCTGTGGCATGACATGTCACACCCCGATACAGAAAACCCATCTGGTCCGGGGAGTGAGGGTCCTAAACTCAAAAAAAATCAAACAGCGAGAGTTTCCCTTATATTTCCTCAATTTGAACCCTGTGCAGTTTACAATTTCACCACAAATTTAAAAACAATAATTAAAATAATTCTAAATTCAATATGAATACAATTCTACTATTATCATTTCACTTACTGACACAGGTTCTTGTATAACATCTATTTATACAATAATTCCACCAACCCTCATCACATAAATTAATACAGATAATCAAATCCTCAAAGAGGGAAATTATACATTTAATCAAACTGCAGATGTACAACTATTAACAAAATGGGAAACTCCAGGATCGTCAAGTACTCCTCGAAACTCCAAGTCCGCGATCACCTCGAGAACAGCGCACCAACACCCAGAAGATCACCTGAAAGGAAAGGACTGCATTGACCTGCATCGCCGATGCAACCAAGGTAGGAGTGAACAACAAAGCTCAGTAGGGTTCCACGCTATTCTACGACACACTGAAGGGAGGAAAACAACAACTGTGTTGTCTCTCCGCCTAAGTCTAATGAATATCAAGGGTCCCATAGCCCTATTGATGTCCCAAGGGCTCCTGTCATAAAACCTCTCTCCTGAGCATGTTACTAGGAGGCCTCGAAACAGTAACATGCAGGATTACCCTTACCCAAACAGGATTCCCATGCCTTGCGAGAAAAGATAATATTTGCATAATTGAAACCTAGAGCTACACATGCTTAAAACTCAGCATAAATCCTTCATAATTACCCTAGAATTACTATACATGATATCTAACAACCCTAGCAATCTACTACAAGAAGACCGAAGCAAATAGATCAAGAAAAAACTCCATTTTCGGCCAAAAACCCAAGCTTTTATCAAAAGTCCTGTTTCATCGCAGATCAGGGAACAATTCATCATAAATCATAGGAAAATCCAAAAATTATGAAATTGGCGGTAATTGAAATTAGATTCGAAGCTCTACAACTTTCATCTTGATGATCAAACGAGATTATGCACATATGAGCCCAGATCTGAGCTAGACCAGCTCTGCTCGCAGAAAAACAGAGCTTTGATAAAATCCGGGAAAAACTTCCAAAAAATCCGGATAAAACCCAAATCAAATCCACATGAAGCTTCCATCAGTTACTAAGCATGCTTAGAGGGGCTAATTAGCACCAAGAAATCAACAAACAATCAAACCAAACCCTAGATCTAGCTTAACCCAAAGATAAGGTAGAAACCCTACCTTAAAACACAAATCCAAGCTTCAATCCTTGCTAATCCGCCGTGATCCGCCGTCCTATGTCGCCACCGCCGTCTCCAGCTTGTCGGAGAGCCGCCGGAGTCCTCCCACAACCGCAACCGTCGCCGGAGAAGGAAGAGGGTTGCCGCGGAAGAGAGAAAGGGGAGGAAGGAGGAGGAGGGGCCCTCGCCGCCGCCTCCAGGTCACCGGGGAAGATGGCCGGAGAAAGAGGAAGCCGGCGCGGGGGAGAAAGGGAAGGGGGTCGGGCACGGGGAAGGGAAGGCAGGGAAGGAAGAGGAAAAGAAAGAAAAGAAAAAGGAAGAAAAGAAAGAGAGACGGAGAGAGAGAGAAAAGGAAAATAGGAGAGAGAGAAAGCTAAGCCACTTAAGTGGCTGAGCTGGTCTAGCCGAGTCAACTAATCGGACTTAATCCGATTTGACTCCAAATTGTGATCTCGTCGCAATCTCGTCCGGATCTGACGATTGCGAACGCTCCTACTGGATCTATTCAATCACGTACATCAATTAATGTTGTGTGTGCACTACGCGGGTGTGAAACCGACCGCCAATGCGCAATTTACCAAATTGCCCTTGGGGTCCAAAAGCAGCGATACGATCAACAGATCGCAAACCAAGGCCAACCAAGCCAAATCACAAAACCAGACCCTCGACCTACCCCAGTCGGACCGGGTTGGAGGAACAGGTCCTCACATGACATGTCCCCTGCCTCTGTCCCTCGGTCTAAGAGACCCATTAGCAGCTCTATTTCCACCTCTTCCAATCTATGTGGACAGGTGCATTAAATATTAATAAGTGTGCATTAAATATTCAAAATTAACAATGCAATAGTAAGTCAACATGTCGCGCCCCGACCCGTGAAAGCCTAACTGTGCCGGGGGCGCGAACAGGAACCTAACTAACTACGGAAATGTTTGCGAGGGTTCCCTCTAATCTACTGGTTTCCCTAAGTATTCATTCAACTCCCTCAATTAACAATTCTAGAATTAACAGAAACCTCAAACTTAACGATTGCAAATCCAAAGCACTACAAAATCTCGAAAATGGGAAATCAGGTATAAACATTTATACACTCCCGTATGAGGCTAACTATACAAGGTTCGGAAGACAAAAAATCACCACTCCTCAAACTCCATCAGGCGCCGCTGCACCACTGACCAACTGCCCGATAGGGGCCACCGAAGAGGAGCTAACGTCTACACCTGCAAAACGCAGCCCGGGTAGGAATAAGCAACTAAGCTTAGCAGGAAAACTACACTACGACTCACAGAAGGAAGAGGGAAACGCAACAGTGCTGCCCTCTAGCAAGGTCTGGGTGTACACAGGGGTCCCATAACCCCACCGGTGTCTCTAGGTATCCGACCATGCTTACCCTAACAAACTGGGCCCATCCCCGGAAACACCTAGTACAGCAGGAGGAAGACACTGCTGGGCAGGAAGACAACACCGCTGAGTAGACACACCGCTGAGTAGACACACCCTCTACTCATGAGACAACAAAACCGGACACTGATGGGCCTCCCACGATGTCGTTAGGTCGTAGGAACTCACACAATTTAGAAATTTATAATTCCTTCATTCAATGCTAAATTAAAACTTAATAAAGTGATGAAATTCAGAGTCGAACCACAGGGAAAATCGTGTCTCTTAGGGCAAACGAATCAATATCAAAGCTCAGGTACTCTAATTCTGAAGCGAAAAAGGATTTTATGGATTTTTATTAAAATAATTATGAAAGCAAATAAAAGACTTAAAAGTTGTCAATGAGAGATAATTCCTAGGGTTTACTCAATCCACTTTAACTTCACTTCCTATATTTTCTAATTATCATCTTGTGCTCTTTCAAGACATTATAGATTCACAGCTTCTTAAGCTTGCATGAATCCCTAAAATAATGCTATTGCTTCCCTAAGGCATAACCTATCTATACTTAGCATAGATTGTCTTCGAACTTAATATGAGTACAACCTATGTTCATCTAGCATAGATTATCTCAAAGGCATACACAAAAGAAACATAAAAACCATCCTATGAATCTCTACCATCAAGCACAGCAATCAAGTAGGTCTGAATATACGTCAACGGAACTCAGTTCGTTCAACTCTTTACAAGATAAAAATCATATTCATAGTATCATGTCTTTGAAAAGATAACAAGAATCAAACTAGAAAATACAGAAAAGTTACACTAAAGCTTCATAAGATCCCTAAGAAGAAGAATCAGCCACTCATCTGATTGATGAACGCCATATAGTTGATGAAGAGATCCCAAGATCCAAGCCGCGTCTCTGCCGTCTTCGAAAACTCGAAAAACCTAGTTTTTCTCTTTGGTGGCTTCCAAATTTCGGCCAGAAGACCTATATTTATAGCGCAAACCCGAATACCCGATTTTTGGAATTAAACTGGGCTTAAAACTCTAATTTTCCTACTTTCCATACTTGCCACATCAGCGGAGAGACCGATCGGACTTACAACCGATCCATCGGACTGCCCAGCCATCGTATGACTTGGACATGGATTCTGGCATGTTATCAGCTTCCTTATTCTTCAGCTTCTACTCAAACTCTAACTTGGAGTCAATTCTAGGGCCAATGTATACGGAATCTGAGCTGGTATTCAACATGAAAGTTATAGATCTGGAAGTCGTATGCCATCTTAAAATTATTTCATACTATTCTGATTAAATTAGAATATTTGGAGAATATTCGCTTGAGCTTCGACGGTGCAGCTTTCCAGCTTATGTATCTTCTTGTATTCTTAAAATATGGTATCACACCATCAGGAATCTCGCAAAGTGTCTAACAGAAAAGTTGTAGATCTCGGAGTCTTCTACAATATCCAAAAGTTTCAGAATATTGGGACCGTTGTCTAATATCTGGCGAATATATTACTGACGGTCGATGAAGCAGTTTATTCAGTTATTTTAGCCGAATTTCCTGCATTTCTTCTCAAAGCATGATTAAACCTGAAATCAATGAACAAGCTATCAAATAAAACTACTCTAGGCATAACAAAGCTAAGTTAAGGGGTTGAATCATGAACATTTAATGACTTATCAGACACCGGCTACACCACAGAACCATGCTCGAGGCCGACACGACCTCTAAATTATCAATCAACGAGTGTTCAAGTCATCTAGGCCTATCATCGAAATCGACTGAACGCAACCATTCAAACTAGGACCAAGCTACCCAACCCCGATCCTAAGGCTAAATCTAAGCTTCCAAACCTCAAAACGGCGATACCATGGATCGCCCACGCCCTAACCTTATGCAACTAATGCACAACCAGATGCATGCTATGAACACATGCAGGAAAGCAGATAAGCACGTAACATATGTAACGATAAGTAAACACGGTCTGGGCTCGACACCCTGCCAGCCCGGGGTGGTGAACATATAATACAGACCAAGGGACTTCTGCAGTGGTAACCCCACCAACTACATCCAGTCTACCAAGAAACAGCATGCTACGGGAAGCAGCCCCGGCAAACAAGACTAACAATACAACATGCTATCTACACATCCCGGGGGTCGTCACTCTCCCCTTTCACCACTACCCCTCATTATAGGGCTAACATGCTCAAGATATGTACCAGGTATAAAGCGGTAAAGAAAACCGCACATACAAAGCTCCGCGGGCAAAATCCGACGAAAACACCTCCCTCGGCCAAAAGGATCAATCCTTTCCAAGAAGGGATCGATCTTCTTCACAAACGGGGAGTTCCATCCCTGTCAAGCCAAAAAGGATCGATCTATCACCTTTGTGACCATGGACCTCGTCCATGCCATTAAGCAAAAGATCGATCTTTGATACGAGCGGTCTACTCGTGATCCTCTCGTATCGGGTCTCTACTACTCCAATTGATCAGAATTGAGTCTGATCAGGCTTGATTGAGTCCAATTGGCTAATCTGGCTACCTGGATCAGATCTGGCTTGAGCTGGTTCAGATCTGGCTGAGCATGATTGGGGTAGGACTTGATTGGGTTGGGCTGGATTGAGTCTGATCGGAATTAGACTTAACTGGATCAAGTCTGATTGGGTTAAGTGGTTGGACCAAGTCAAGTTGACTGGATCAACCAGGGAAGTGGGCTGAGGGTTCACCGGAGTGGATCCGATGGCTTAGGCTCACCGGAGTGGATCGTCGGCGTAGGGGCGTCGGAGGTGGTCGAGACCTTCGTAGGGAAGGTCGTCGGACGGTAGGGAAGAGATCCAACGGCTCTGATTGGCCGTAGGAGTGGTAGGGATGGTGGATCTGGAGTACCATCGGCGGTGGGTTAGAGGAGGCCGGTGTCTGGGACGACGGCGAGGCTCGGGCGTGGCTTAGAGTGGTTGGGATCGGGTCTAGAAAGGTCGGCGAGGGTTTTAGGGTGGTTTTGGGGGTGAGATCGGAGTCGGACGCGGGTTGACGGCGATGGCGACGAAGGTCGGGTTGCCGGGTAACTCACCGGAGACGGAGAAGGGCGACGGGAAAGAGATGGCGGGGGTCGTGGGGCTTAGGGGAAGATGTTGGAGGTCTTGGATGGCGACGGGGGCGGCCGGAGAGGGTATGGGGTGCCGGTGGTGAAGCTAGGGTTGCAGCACGGGAGAGAGAAGAGAGGAGGAAGGTGATGACGCTGACGTGGTGGGTGACTGGGTGAGGGGTGCTAGCGTGGCGCTGACGTGGAGGAGAGAGAAAGTGACGGAGAGAGAGGAATACCGGTGGAGGCGGTGCCGGCTACGGAGAAGGTGACCAGCGGGGAAGAAGGCGGCTCAATGGTGGATTATCTAGTCTCATTAATTCTACTCCAATGATATTCTACTAATTACTCTACTCTCATTAATTCATCATAATTCTCTTTATGATTACAAAGCTACTGAGGTCCTTTAATAGAGGCCTCGACTGAGTCATAATCCAACTAGAAAACTGATAAGTCACTAAATGTTCATGATTCAACCCCTTAACTTAGCTTTGTTATGCCTAGAGTAGTTGTATTTGATAGCTTGTTAGTTGATTTCAAGTTTAATCATGCTTTGAGAAGAAATGCAAGAAATTCGGTTAATATGCTGAAATACACTACTCTGTCGACTGTTAGCACAATATTCACCAGAAATTATCCTTATGTCGAAATATTTTGAAATTTGAATGACATCTGGAACACATCAAGACGTACAACTTTCATGTTGGACACTTTCAGAGATTCCTGATGGATGGATAACAGTTTTGAAGAAGATGAAGATATTTAGCTGCTGGAAGACTGGTCCGTCGACGCCCAGGAGAATATTCGCCAAATATTCTAGATAAGTCTAAATATTGTAAAGTCTTCGGGAGAGGACAGAAGACTTCCATATATACATCGTTTGTGATGGACTCATTCTCAAATTCTGGACCGGTTGAACCCAGTCGCGATGGGAAGAAGCTGTCAGGGTTGAACCAGGAATCCGAGTTTCACTTGAGGTCTAACTCAACCCTAAAACCCTAATCCGGGAATTAGCATATAAAAAGGATTTTGTTAGCCAAAAACAGGAGGCCTCCATAGATAGAAAGAGAGGAATTCAGATTGGAGAAGAAGACGGAGATGCGGTGTGGATTCTTAACCTTCTTCATCGAATACATGGATCTCATCCAAAAGATGAGTGGCTAAACCCTTTACTTAGGGATCTCATGAAGCTTTAGTGTAGCTTCTTTGTATTTTCTAGTTTGATTCTTGTTCTCTTTTCAAAGACATGATCCTATGAATATGGTTTTATTTTATGAAGAGTTTAGGGAACAGAGTTCCTCGGCGTACATTCAGACCTACTTGATTGCTATGCTTGATGATAGAGATTCGTAGGATGGTTTTCATGTTGATTTTGTGTATGCCTTTGAGATACTCTATGCTAGATGAAGATAGGTTGTACTCAGATTAAGTTCGAAGACAATCTATGCTAAATTTGGATAGGTTATGCCTTAGGGAAACAATCGCATTATTTTAGGGATTCATGTAAGCTTAAGAAGCTGTGAATTCATAATGTTGAGATAAGAAAATAAGACGATAACTAGAGAATATAGGAAGTGAAACTAAAGTGGATTTAGTAATCCCTAGGTTTTCTCTCATTGATTTACTTCAACCTTTTCATTGCTTCCTCAGTGGTTTAATTCCTTAGATAACACAACCATTGAAACTCTTTTTCTTCGCCTTAGGACTTGAGTTGAGAGAGTTAATTTGATTTCTTCTTTTGTTAAACAAGTTTTCCCTGAGGATCGACCCCGTATTTCACCATTATTCTATCTTATTAATTTAGTGTTGAAAGAAAGGTTTATAAATTTCTAAATTGCGTTTTGCATACGTTTTAACGACGACGTTTGTGAGCGATCAATTTTTGGCGCCGTTGCCGGGGAAAATCTTTTGATTTACAATGGAGTATTGATTTAATCTTCTCTTAACTCTTTTTCTGAGCATAGTTAGATTTTTATTTTTATTTACGTTATTTTATATTTTATAGGATTTTTCTGATAATTTTCTGAAATTTTTGCAGCGCTGGAACGATCTTACGTTGAAGACTACTGACGGTCGACTGCGACATTGACCGCCGGATCGACCGTCGCCCTCTACGATAGCCACGGTCGACCGCGACATCGACCGTCACTCTCTGTCACAGAAAAAGCTTCTCAAGGTCGATACGAGGATCGACCGTCGCGTCTTCAAGTGAGGTTGCATAGTTCCACGGTCGACCGCGAGCAAGCCACGGTCGACCGCGAGCTCTCCACGGTCGACCGCGAGATCGACCGTGAGAGCAGTCAGATTAGTTTTATTTCTTTGAAACTTTTTCTTTTAATCTTTATTTTCCGGATTTTCTCCTCTCCTTCGAATATTCTGTTTTCTTTTTCTCTTTTTGGTGTGATCTTGCATGCAAGGTAGACGATCCCTTCATAATCCGTTGGAACCTTTGGATCTAGAAATAGAAGCCACATTTCGAACAGCTAGAACCTTAGCACAAAAATCTCTAAGTAACTATCAGGAAGCCATAAGCACCTTGCAATCCCTAATGGTTGAACACGAGAAACATGTCATTGACCCTAATGATAACATGGTTAGGGGTGGAAATGATAACAATAATAGAGAAGTCCCAATTAGGAATCATTTCCTACCTGGACCTTATACCTATGCTTCTTGTATCAACCCACCTACCATCAATGCTACCAATTATGAGATTAAGCCAAACTGGATTACAGCCTTACCTTCTTTCTATGGGCGTGAGAATGAGGATCCCTATGGACACATTGCTAGCTTTCTTGAAATCCTTTCCATGTTCAAACTTTAGCATTTTAATGATGATGCCTTTCGACTCAAGCTCTTCCCTTTTTCTTTGAAAGACAAGGCTAAACATTGGCTCCAAACTTTAGCGCCAAATTTGATTTCAACATGGGAGCAACTTCAGGATGCCTTCCTTAAGAAATATTTCCCGATCATTAAAACTCAAAATTATCGAACCATGATTATCTCTTTCAATCAAAATGAAGATGAGATGTTTCATGAAGCTTGGGAAAGATTTAAGGATCTTCTTAGAGAGTGTCCCCATCATGAGGTACCTGAGTGGCAGTTAGCCCATTCATTTTATAATGGTCTTAATGATCGTTATAGGACAATGGTCGAAGCTTGCTGCGGGGGTGTTGTTCTTAGTAAGCCATGGACTGCTCTTTGGGAAATATATGATAATCTTGCTGAAAATTCACAACTCAATGCCTCAGTCTCTAGGAGTCGGTCTACCACTGTTCGTAATTCTCGGGGAATTCATGAAATTTCTGAATTCCAAAGTCTCTCCGCATAAGTAGCCCTCCTAACTAAAGACTTAACCCAGTTGAAAACAGGCCAATCTCTTGCTCAACAATTACCTAACACTTCTCTTGAAACCTGTGCCCTTTGCCTTAATTCTGATCACCATATTACTGATTGTCATCTGGCCCCTAATTTCCCTGACTTTGTTCAGGAACAAGTTAATGCAACTTATGATTTTTCCAAACCTCAGAACAACCCTTATTCGAATACCTATAATCCAGGTTGGAGAAATCATCCTAATTTTAGTTGGAAGGCACAACAATCAAGTAACTTTCAGGGACAAAACAATACATCCAATACTTCCACTTTCAAGTACCCATCTAAACCCTCGGTAAATCCAAACCCTGGTTACCCTCCACATTATCTGCAGAACACACCTCAGCCTTCTCCTGCTGAACCATCTAATGAACCCACTTTGAGTTCCATACTTGCGGTCATAAATGAAAATTTTAGTGGAATGAGAAGTGATCTAAAAAGTGATATCTCTAAAATTCAGAATAATGTGTCTAGAATAGAGAACAAATGTAATTCTAATACCCAATTCATTGCTAAACTTGAGAATTCATTGGGTCAACTTTCTAACACCTTGTCTAAAAGGGAGGAAGGTCATTTGCCAAGTCAATCGGTCACAAACCCCAGAGGCCAGCACTATGTAGAAAGCCAAAACTTCGAGAGTGCCAAAGCAGTTGTGACCCTTAGAAGTGGCAAAACAGTAGATAACCAAATAGGTGAACCTGTCAATTTGGATGATCAAACACCCGATCCGACAACCAAGCATCCAATCCAAGATGATTCTCAGTTTTCATCTAATATTGACACATCTGATTCTAGAGAGCCTGATCCAGATAAATATATCCCTAAAGTTCCTTTCCCAGCAGCTCTTAAGGATCCTTCTTCAACCATAAAAGCCCGAAAAACTGCCGAAGAAATCCTTGAAACTTTTAAGCAAGTCAACATCAACATTCCGCCACGTTCCATTATTGATCCTGCTCTTCTCACGCCTCTTGATTCACCGTATGCATCGGATGATCCTGATCGTCCGCTGACACCGATGCCTAGTGATTTTGATTCTGACGATGAAGATAGCCAGGATGAGACGGATGACGACTGAGGAGTTTTGCTGATTTACTTTCTTTAGGACTCTCTTCGTGGTTGGTTGTTTTTCTAGTTTTCTTTTATCGTGGTGAGATGGTTTACTTTAGAGATGTTGAGCAGTGAGCTTTTATTTTGGATTAGATTTTCTATGTTACTTTGGATTCACGTCGATGTTAGAACATCATTTTTTTTATGCTTAATAAAGCTCTAGGATCTTCTGCCAATTGTTCCTTTTATACCATTCAGCTTTTGTTTGGCTATATTTATCATTCTATTTTATTTGATCTTTTGGAAAGGTATCTTTTATGGCAGGTGTTCCTTTGGAACTAATTAAAGGGCGTATGTTACAAATCTTATATGATCCATCAGGGGGTTATTCTTCAGTTGTTATATATGTCTCTAATGTTTCATGGTGATTTCTATGGTTTTATCTGTTTAATCTCTTCTAGAGACATGAATTTATTCCATAGCGACGTATTCTTCCTATGGGCGGTGTGGTGATCGTCTCTTACGCGAGCCAACTACTTATAGTGCAATATCTACGGTGATCTCTAACCTTTTTCCTTGCTTTATTTTTGTGACTTAGTGTAATTGGGGACAATTACATTCAAGTTGGGGGGTAGATTCTAGTAATTTAATTTTTATTATTATACATCCCTTGAAATATGTCAAAAGGATGAAATTATGATATGATTTGACAAAGATGCATGTTTTAGAAATTTATCTTATGAATTATTTTGAGACTTGTATGCCATATAAGAAATAGTAAATTTTTACTATGCATGACACTATTTCTATACTTTAACACTTTTACCATGATTTAAGGATAACTTGATATATCCTAATGCACATGTTCACTTCCACATGTTAAGGGATTGATATTAAATTCTAAGCATGATACTAGGATGGATTTACAATTCTATGACTTGACACAGAAAATACATGAACACATGCAGTTATCTTGCTATGCGAAAAAGAAGAAGAAGATTTTCAACTTAGTAACCGGGCAGGGTGCCTAGCCAGCGTGGTGTTCGCGTAAAACGGTTGAATTTTCTGAAAAAAAAATGACAAGTTATGATTTGTAGCCTTCATGGTTTGAGCATTAGAGTCTGAAGAATGTTCTACACTTAGTGCCCTAAAACCGTCTGGTTTGGGAGTCATTGGCTTGAACCTCGTTACATGGACCATGAAGAAAGCTTAAGAAATCATAACATTGCACATGTCATATATGAAAAAAAAAGAAAAAAAAAAGAAAAAACAGATATTGCTATGTGATAAGTGGAAGATATGTGCTTGGATAGGATTGTGATCTTGAATAGTTGAAGTGTTTAGATATAATTGATGCTCTGAAGCATGTGGAACCCCATTCACACACGGGAGTGTTAAAAGTTATTTTTAATCATGATTAAATATGTTGAAGTGTTGGAAATATGCTATGACATGTTTTGATTTACCATATTTTTATGTGACTGTGAGTTGAAGGATGTATTCATGGATATTATTTCTATTTCATGCATTAGAGTTGATGAATATCACAATTGATTTCTAATGATATATTCAAGGGAATGTATAGATGTTTGTGGATGTCATCTCTGAAAACCCTCAGGAGACTATAACTCCTCCACTGGGGTAACCCAAGGGTTTAAAGGCTTGTTGCACATGCTAAGTGCAATCGTGAGACCTACGAAAGTGGCTAGTTAGATTTACTGCTTTCTTTTTATCTTTTCTTTGCTCGAGGACTAGCAAAGTGTAAGTTGGGGGGTGTGATAAGTCACTAAATGTTCATGATTTAACCCCTTAACTTAGCTTTGTTATGCCTAGAGTAGTTGTATTTGATAGCTTGTTAGTTTATTTTAGGTTTAATCATGCTTTGAGAAGAAATGCAAGAAATTCGGTTAATATGCTGAAATACACGCTCTGTCGACTGTTAGCACAATATTCACCAGAAATTATCCTTATGTCCAAATATTCTGAAATTTGGGTGACAGTTAGTAGACATCAAGACGTACAACTTTCATGTTGGACACTTTCAGAGATTTCTGATGAATGGATAGCGGTTTTGAAGAAGATGAAGATATTTAGCTGCTGGAAGACTGGTCCGTCGACGCCTAGGAGAATATTTGCCAAATATTCTAGCTAAGTCGAAATATTACAAACTCTTCGGGAAAGGACATAAGACTTCCAAATCTACATCTTTTGTGTTGGACTCGTTCTCAAATTCCAGACTGGTTAAACCTAGTCGCGATGGGAAGAAGCTGTCAGGGTTGAACCAGGAATCCAAGTTTCACTTGAGGTCTAACTCAACCCTAAAACCCTAATCCGGGAATTAGCATATAAAAAGGGTTTTGTTAGCCAAAAACAGGAGGCCTCCATAGAGAGAAAGAGAGGAATTCAGATTGGAGAAGAAGACGGAGATGCGGTGTGGATTCTTAACATTCTTCATCGAATACATGGATCTCATCCAAAAGATGAGTGGCTAAACCCTTTACTTAGGGATCTCATGAAGCTTTAGTGTAGCTTCTTTGTATTTTCTAGTTTGATTCTTGTTCTCTTTTCAAAGACATGATCTTATGAATATGGTTTTATTTTATGAAGAGTTGAGGGAACAGAGTTCCTCGGCGTACATTCAGACCTACTTGATTGCTGTGCTTGATGGTAGAGATTCGTAGGATGGTTTTCATGTTGCTTTTGTGTATGCCTTTGAGATACTCTATGCTAGATGAAGATAGGTTGTACTCAGATTAAGTTCGAAGACAATCTATGCTAAATTTGGATAGGTTATGCCTTAGGGAAACAATCGCATTATTTTAGGGATTCATGTAAGCTTAAGAAGCTGTGAATCCATAATGTTGAGATAAGAAAACAAGAGGATAACTAGAGAATATAGGAAGTGAAACTAAAGTGGATTGAGTAATCCCTAGGTTTTCTCTCATTGATTTACTTCAACCTTTTCATTGATTCCTCAGTAGTTTAATTCCTTAGATAACACAACCATTGAAACTCTTTTTCTTCGCCTTAGGACTTGAGTTGAGAGAGTTAATTTGATTTCTTCTTTTGTTAAACAAGTTTTCCCTGAGGATCGACCCCGTATTTCACCATTATTCTATCTTATTAATTTAGTGTTGAAAGAAAGGTTTACAAATTTCTAAATTGCGTTTTGCATACGTTTTAACGACGACGTTTGTGAGCGATCAAAAACCCCCTTGCTTAATTAGCAAGTAATAAGGTTCCAAACTCAAACTCAACTTACTAACTCAAAATAGAACTCTTAATTAATTCCTAACAATCAAATATCAACTAGGACTCAATTAAATATAAAAGAGTAATAATAAATCCTAATTAAATAACTCTAGTTTGAACTATAGAAGTCCAAGTCAAACTAGGAAAGAGGCTAAAACAGTTTGGGTTCTCTTCTGGGGGCTAGTCCAGTTGGTTGATTCGGATCGACTTGTATCATTCCCCCTTCCTTCAGAATTGGCCTTGTCCTCAAGGCCGGAGTCAAGTCAGGTAGGAAGGTTCTATGTGGCTGGACCGAATCGACTTGCTTATGTAGCTTTGGACTCGGTGGGGAGGAACCAGGTCGATTCCATGATGGGTCCAGTGGTAGCAGTACCAAGGATCTGATGGATCGTGCAGAGGGCGAAACATCTGGGAGTCGATCTGACGGTTCAGGTAGCTCCAAGAATAAGATCTTCAATGGCTCTTATGGATCATCCTCATCATGTCCCATTAGTAGTGTTGCCCATGATCATAGGACGGGATCTGATCTCCATGGTTTGATAAGCTGTGCAGAGACTTGGCTTGTAACTGAGTCAAGCTGACTTTGGTTCAATCTGATGTGAAGACGGCTGGACCATGCTTTCGATGCACTATTCTGGGCTTGAAGTTGGTTGAACCAAGTTAAATCTTCAGCGGTGCTAATTCAAACTCTGGTCCAAATCTGTCTGACATGGTTGGGTCTACAGGTCTCAATCTGGACTTGGATCAGTTGAGCGAAATCGGTGGTACCATCAAAGTCAGATCTGATCATATTGAAAATAGCATCTGAATAAGGAGGGTAGCTCCTTTGATGACTTCGATCAACCTTCGGATGCTTGATCAATGGCTGAGGATGCATCGTGATCACTCGAACAAGATCTGGATAGTCCTAATTGCTTGGGGCTCTTTGATCAGGTTCAGATCGAAGATCGGAAGCACTGGATCGAAGATCAAGCTGATCAAACGGCTGGATCAAGTTGCAGTCTTGATCGGACGACTGAGAAGCTGCCGGAGTGTGGCAATGGCACAGGAAGCTTCACATGGACATGGGGATTCCATCTGTACGGTCTGAACGATGGATTTGGCCTCATACATGCCGGATCTTAAGGTGGCGGCGTGGTGGTTATCGTCGCCGATGGTCACCGGTGAAGGAGTGCTCATCGGTAGGCGGGGATGAGTTGAAACGGTTCGTCAAGGTCTTGGGACCTTTCTCGTGAGGTTTGATCTTGGGATCATCCTCGGCAAGTCGCGGAGTGAAGGTTGCCGGATCAATGGAATTTGCCGGAGTTGGGTTCCGGCGATCCGAGCTTCCTTCATGGTCGCAGCCGGCCAAGGTGGCTTCGGAGAAGGATGCCGATGCCTCCTCGATGGGTAGGTGGATAGGACGGCATCGCAGGGCGCCGTTGGGGTGGCGGCTTGGGGGTGAGCCGTCGACGCGAATGACGTGCCGGGATGAAGGTTGGTCGGCTCCAGATTGAGCCGGGCGGGAGGTAAGGATGACCCGTGGCTCGAGCCAAACCGGGAGGAGAGAGAAAATTAGGGAAAATTCTGGAAAAATATGGGAAAATAGGGAAAATTCCAGAAAAATCATGGGAATGTAGAACAAAGGTTTCACCCTGGTCGGGCAGAGTTGTACTCGGAGTTGCAATTGGAGTTGCTCTCGGAGATGCAATTGGACTTGCAATAGGAGGAGTCCTAATCCGAGTTGGCTCAGGGTTAGGTACCGTAATCTGGGTTGCAGCTGGAGTAGGGGTCTGACTCGAAACCTGAATCCCTGTAGGACTTGTTTAAGTCACAGTTGACCATCTACTGGTGATCTGCTCTAATTTCCTGTTATCATGTTCCATCTTGGTTAAACATAGGTCAACTGAGCCTGTAGAATCTTGAATTGCTGCTCCAAACTCTCCTGGGGTACTCTGTGCATGGTGGCGAAGTTTTCGGAAGGTTATGGACATCACAGTCGGAGGAACGGAGCTCTGATACCAAGTTGATACGAGCGGTCTACTCGTAATCCTCTCGTATCAGGTCTCTACTACTCAAATTGATCAGAATTGAGTCTGATCAGGCTTGATTGAATCCAATTGGCAAATATGGCTACCTGAATCAAATCTGACTGAGCCTGATTGGGGTAGGACTGGATTGGGTTGGGCTGGGTTGAGTCTGATCGGAATTAGACTTGACTTGATCAAGTCTGATTGGGTTAAGTGGCTGGACCAAGTCAAGTTGACTGGATCAACCAGGAAAGTGGGCTGAGGGTTCACCGGAGTGGATCCGATGGCTGAGGCTCACCGGAGTGGATCGCCGGCGTAGGGGTGTCTGAGGTGGTCGGGACCTTGGCAGGGAAGGTCGTCGGATGGTGGGGAAGAGATCCAACGGCTCTGATTGGCCGTAGGAGTGGTTGGGACGGTGGATCTTGAGTACTGTCGGTGGTGGGTTAGATTAGGCCGGCATTTGGAACGATGACGAGGCTCGAGCGTGGCTTAGGGCTGTTGGGATCGGGTCTAGGAAGGTTGGCGAAGGTTTTAGGGTGGTTTTGGGGGTGAGATCGGGGTCGGATGCGGGTTGCCGGGAAACTCACCGGAGACGGTGAAGGGCGACGGGAAAGAGATGGTCAGGGTCGTGGGGCTTAGGGGAAGACGTTGGAGGTCTTGGATGGCGACGGGGGAGGCCGGAGAGGGTATGGGGAAGGATGTCAGCGGTGAAGCTAGGGTTGCAGCACGGGAGAGAGAAGAGAGGAGGAAGGTGATGACGCTGATGTGGAGGGGGACTGGGTGAGGGGTGCTGGCATGGCGCTGACGTGGATGAGAGAGAAAGTAGCGGGAAGAGAGGAATACCGGTGGAGGCGGTGCCGGCTGCGGAGAAGGTGACCAGCGGGAAAGAAGGTGGATCAATGATGGATTATCTGGTGGAAACTATATTACTTCTACTCTTATGATATTCTACTAATTACTCTACTCTCAGTAATTCATCATAATTCTCTTTATGATGACAAAGCTAGTTAGGTCTTTTCATAGAGGCCTCGACTAAGTCCTAATGCAACTAGAAAACCCCCTTGCTTAATTAATAAGTAACATGGTTCCAAACTCAAAGTCAACTTACTAACTCAAAATAGAACTCTTAATTAATTCCGAACAATCAAATATCAACTAGCACTCAATTAAATATAAAAGACTAATAATAAATCCTAATTAAATAACTCTAGTTTGAACTATGGAAGTCCAAGTCAAACTAGGAAAGAGGCTAAATCAGTTTGGGTCCTCTTCTGGGGGCGAGTCCAGTTGGTTGAGTCGGATCAACTCGTATCAATCTTCTTCCACTAGAAGATTGATCATGCATAGGCTAGGCATGATGCCCTAAGAATGATCGATCCTTCCTTAAAAAGGATCGATCCCACTGGGTTCTCTGGTGACCGACCGGTGAGAAATACCGTCGGAAAACTCTACCAAACCCCACAAAACCTTGGGATCTGGTAGTACAAAGGACCACGAGTCCAAAACTGGTACTTATACAAAACAAACATCGAGCATATAAAGAGATCTATTCAAATCAAACACAACCAAGCTCAAACCTCACAAAACTGGAAAAGCAAGTAGGTAGGATCCCTACCTCGACTAGAGCAGCTTCAATCCCTGCTGCCAAGCCCAAGATCGCGCTCAACCTCCTCCAAATCCAGCCAGATCTGAGCTCAGGAACGGCGGATTTCAAAAGGATTAAAGAAGAAGGTCCCGTCCGTTTAATAGACGGATGAACTGACTTATGGATGATTGATTCTTCATGAAGATCCAGCTTGACTTTCTGGCACTAAAGGATCGATCTTCTTAGCAAGAGAAGATCGATCTTTTTGGTGCAGAAAGCTAGACTTGGGCTAGAACACAAACCCAAGCCCAGATCTTTCGATCCCAGATTCACCTAACCGTTCTAACCAAATATTATCACAAACATGGTCAGTGTGCACACACGCGGGTATGAAACAAACCGACATGGCGTAATTTATCAAATTTTCCTTGCGGTTCAAGAAATAATATGATCCACCGAATTGCGCACTCGATGCGAAACAGGCAACGAGCCACGGGCCCAACCCAGCCGGTCGACCCAGGAGTAGAGGGA
The DNA here is from genome assembly GCA_963920575.1 of Narthecium ossifragum. Lineage (NCBI taxonomy): Eukaryota > Viridiplantae > Streptophyta > Magnoliopsida > Dioscoreales > Nartheciaceae > Narthecium > Narthecium ossifragum. Next base: position 9,391,516 of record OY986968.1, read on the forward strand.
CAAGTCCTCACAGAACATGCATCAAAATGAAGTCAGCTGCATTCTTACACTTGATAAGTGGTTGAATCTTTCCATTGGGGTGCCAGTGTGTGGTTCATCACCCCCTGCTGGTGGTATGCTGGTCCCACAACCTCTTCCTTGTGCCCTTATGCCTGTTGGTGGTGGTATGCTTGTCTCACCCAATGCTTTGCAAGTTCTTTTGTAGTGTCCCCACCCAAAGCATATTTTGCACATCACTGTTGTGTTCCTCCTCTTTACCTTGTTATTACTTGGACCTCATCTGAAGCCCTTTTCCTCAGCTTCTTAGGCCTACCAGGTGGTTTTCTGTATAATGGTGGCTTGATGTTATCAGTGCCAACAGCCTGCCATAATTTAGGCCCATTTACTGGTCTTATGTTACTCTGGTATGCAAGCATGTATGTATCCTTCCTACACCATACATGGACATAATCCTCCACCTTTTCCTTAGCATGAAAAATACAAGAGATGGCATGGGGACATGGAAGGCCAGTCAACATCCACTTTCTGCAACTACAACTCTTTTCCTCTAGGTCCACTGTGTACTGGTCTCCCCTGCATCTTACCTCAAATCTCTTATCCCAATAATAGATGCACACCCAGATCCCACTAGCCAATTTGTTTTCCTCCAGCTTCAACTTTATCCTTGGCCCATCATATGTTGTAATCTGCTCCCTCTTTAGCCTCATCCTTTTCATTAGCTTGATCCTTATCTCCTTTAGCAGGGTGATGATGGGCTTCTTCCTAGCATCCAGTATAAACTTGTTGAATGCTTCAACCATATTGTTAGACAGGAGGTCACACTTAGGGTATAAATCAAAGGCATGCCTGCACCACCATGTGGGTGGAAGTTGTACTAGATAGTTGTGAGCCTCTGGATCAATATTCTTCAGCTGGCCCATAACCTCATCAAAATATGGTTTGTTGGTGGCCCTGGCTACATCCCATTTTAACAACTTCAACATCAAACCCTTGTGAATTTTGTTAAAGTTGGCATACAAATGCCTCACACAAACCCTGTGGTGCACACCATGCATAAGATCCTGCATGGATGGAATTAGACCCTGAAATAGTCAACATAGAACAAGAAGACAATAGAACATTAGTTTCATTAAAGTCCACTTGTTTGATGAGAGTATAGTTGTTTGCTTACCTTCTCCTGGTATGTGATGAAATTCCACTTGTTTGACTGTGCAGGTCCAATGTCAGATAATAAAAGTTCCAAAACCCATGTCCATGTGTCCCTGGTCTCTGCCTCAACTATGGCATAACAGATAGGGAATATTTGATCATTCCCATCCCTTGATATGGTTGCAAGAAGCTGCTGCCCATGGCATGACCCTTTAAGGTGACATCCATCTAGACCAATCAAAGGCCTGCAGCTAGCCCTAAACCCCTGTTTGTAAGCTTCAAAGCATATATAAACTGATGAGTGCATGAAAGTGCACTATGAACAACCTTAAAACCATCTCAATTGCTATATCTTCACCCTTAATCAACTTCTTTAGCACTATTTTTATATCTATATGTTGCTTCACATGGTTGTTTGGAAAATGCAGGAAATTGGAGCTAAAAGAAGCTGAAAAGAGTATATAGATCAACTTCAAAAATTAATCTGTACCTGGTCATGAAGAACCAGATGATCTACCATATATAGTTGGAAAGCTCTTGAAGTCTAGATTCTTGAGAATTTTACGGTTCGTGATTCCGAGTTTCCTAGAGAAAGTTACGGCAATTTTAGTACCGATGGCGCAGTCTGAATGGCAGAACAGAAAATACGCTTGAAGTTCGATCGATCCGCTGATCGATCAGACTACGCAGAAACGTGACAGAACATGTTTTTTTCAGCCACAAGGGGTCCGATCGATCCCTCCATCCTTCCTACGGGGTCCGATCGATCCAACACCCTTAGTCCGATCGATCCGACACCCTTAGTCTGATCGATCGGACTCGGGAATAACCAAAAACAGCTGATTTTTACGCAACCGATCGATCCAACACCCATAGTCTGATCGATCGGACTTGGAAATTAAAGGTTGACAGAACGTATGCATTCTAGAGGAACACAGTTCGATCGATCCATCCATCGATCGGACTCAGGAATAGCCAGAGACGGAGGATTTTTACGAAACCGATCGATCCGACACCCTTAGTCCGATCGATCGGACACGGGCGAAGTCAGAAGTTGAAGTTTTAATGCGAGGGATCGATCCGACACCCTGGGAGGGATCGATCTGATGTTTCCATTGAAGAAAACCTATGGTTCAGATCTAATCCGTGGATGGAGAGATTTGAGGCTATAAATAGGAAAGTTAGGGTAAGCCAAGGGGGACTTCTTGGACGTTTTTGGAGGCTCTTTTCTGGACTTTTTCAAGAGGAAGAAGATGAAGGAATCTCCATCCATGGCCGAGTAATCCGCGGGCATGGCGGACGGATGATCTAGCGAGGATTAGGGCTTCTTCTCCAACAATGGTTCATAGTTTTTAATCTTCATTGTTAAACTCTTTTCTATGTATTGGATCTTCAAATATTATTTTCAGATTATAGATTTCTATGTGGATGATTAATATTATGAATCCAGTCATGCTTCTTTCATGATCTTATAATCCCATAGTTATCTCTTTTGATTCTCCTACCGAGTCTCACGAGACCTTTGCTATGCATTGCTCGTAGTGACAGCTGGTATTGTGTATTCTTAGGGATCTGGTAAGACAAGGTTGGGGCTCTATCCCGTGTAATCTTTGCTATGCATTGCCGATTGTGAGAGTTGGTATTGTGTATTCTTAGAGATCCGGTTAGATAGAGTTAGGGCTTTGTCCCGATGAACTTTTGCTATGCGTTCCCTGTAGTGACAGCCGGTATCGTGTATTCTTAGGTTTGGTTGGATGAAGTTAGAACTATAAAAAGGAAGAACTAATCGTAGGAGGAGACATTTAGATATTTTATTAGGTTTATAGTTCCATATCTTCCGGTTAAGGTGATTGGGATGTGAATCCCTTAACTGAGTATCATATGAACCATTGAGAAGAGAAGAACCTAAGTCCGAGTGAAATGATTCCTGAAGCCTTGCCTTAACAAAAGCCTGATATCTTTAGTTAACATTACATTATCATTAATCCTTTGATCTAAGTTAATTTAGTTAGCTTTCTTGATTGTCTTCAATATATTATTATCTGTGTTTTTGGATATTTCCTGCTTGTCTCTCTGTGGGTTCGACCTCTCTTATGCTGTACTGCACCGCGACCGCTGTGCGTGACACATTTGAGCGACATCATAAACCCTCTCAAAAATAGAATGGGACCCATCATCAGCCCTGTTTGCCTTCACAATGCTTGTGCTGCCTGGATTACTCCTTAAAATCTCATGACAGTAGTCCCTAATCCTGGCATACTGCTCTCCATAAGTACCTTGGATCATTTGCCTTGCCTTCTTTCTCACATGCCATGCTTGGCTTTTTGAGATGTCAATTATGTAATCCCTCTTCACCTTCTCAATTAAAATGCTAAGCTTGATGTCAGGGTCAATTCTTATATCATGAACATACTTTTCAGCTAACCAATTAGAGGTAACAAGGCTATTCCTGTAAGCCCTACTACATGCATGCTTTTCATTCAACGTCTTGATTTCCCATGTTTGTTGATCCTGCATAGGGGAGGCATGGATCCTCCAAGGGCACCCACCTCTGCATCTAGCTGTCACCCTGTCCTTTGCATTTTTTACAATCTTGACATTATACCAACCTCTAATTGCATATCCCCTTATGAACTTCTTAAAAACTCTTGCAGAGGAGAATTTGGTCCAAACTACTAATTTAATATTCCCTTGCATGTCAGTTTCTTGGTTGAAGACTGGGTAGTAATCAACCTCCTCATTAGAAGACCCACACAAGCTGACTAGCTCTTCACTAGGTAAATATTCAGAATCCTCCCCTTGATATTCTTCTTTGGCTTCTTGCCCTCCCATTTCAAGACCACAGTTTGATGGTAAATATGGCCTATAATCTATGTCATCCTCACCATCAATACTACTGCCTTCAGCTATAGTATCATACTCAACATACCCATCACTGTTGTCTGAGTCACCCTGGAGAGGATCAGTTCCACCTACCCCACCACCATCCAGTTTAGTCAACAAATTCATGGAAGACCCAGGAATCACATACCCTGGATATGAAACGCAATATCTCAAACTCAAACAATTGGAAAGTATAGTACACACAGCTTTTATCTAAAAAACTAAAGGCTAAACAGTACAAAACTAAAAAACTGGTCATGCATCCAAAAGGAATAAAAAAGAAATCCAAAGTAACCCCACATCTCACAAATGAGTCCACAAGGCAACCCCACATTTCAGTAAGATCTACAGGTATTACAGTCAACCCCACCTATTAAAATAATCCCAGAGCACATGGTCTTCGATTAAACAAATCGAAAGAGGAATGAGACATGAACCTTGAGAAAATTCACACATGGTTCAAGAAATCAAGACATTAAACAAATCGATCGAATAAAGCAACCGTGCGTTAAAAATCCGACACTAACCCTAAGAAAACAAAAAACTCTGACATGAACCCCACGAAAATGAGGAAATCGGGCCAGTACCTGTCTCAGGATGATGATCTAGGTCCATCGCCGTTGAGATCGATATTTTGACCACCTCTCTCGCCGCTTGGATCACCGATCCTAGAAACCCTATGGAAAGGACGACGAGTTTTACTTTATGGTTTGAATGCCCTCTTCAAGCAACCCTAGTGGGCGGGAGATGGGTTTTCTCGCGGGAAAAGATGGCCACCTGGCCAATCACCCCGTTAAGTCACTCACGAGGCAATGAGGAGAGACGACATGGGGTCACGTGCGGCGTACATGGCCCCATTTTCCGTCAGGTTGTTAACGGGAGCTGACGTGGCGTACAACATATGTGAGAAATTGAAAATTGAGGGACATGATTGCAACTTTTTGAATGTTAGGGACCAAATAAAAATCTCAATCAAATTACAGGGTACTAATTAAAAATTTACCCTTGAAGAAAAGGAAATAATTGCAGTCGATGGCTCGAATACATAAAACTAGCTACTAGACAGGTGCTACCTAGAGATTGCATCAATTCCCTAGTTAAGAAGTAGCATAAATCTTGGAAGCAAGAGATTAAAATGTTCATGATAACAAGACTAAAAATTGCAAATTTTAACCTGCACACTCATGTACCGAATAAAACTAGACTGAAGAAAAGGAAATAAATTTTATAATTTAAAAGAAAAGAGGTAATCAGTGGTGGTAATTAGGGCCTTATTTTGTTAGGGATGAAGTGTGTCCTCTTCACTAACTAGGGAGTGTTGGCGTACTGCTCACATGGACAGCCGGTATCATGTATTCTTAGGTTTGGTTGGATGAAGTTAGAACTATAAAAAGGAAGAACCAATCGTAGGAAGAGACATTTATATATTTTATCAGATTCATAATTCCCGGTTAAGGTGATTGGGATGTGAATCCCTTAACTGTGTATCATATGAACCGTTGAGAAGAGAAGAACCTAAATCTGAGTGAAGTGATTCCTGAAGCCTAGCCTCATTCACATCTTGATTTCTTTCGTTAACTTTATCTTACCATTACATCTTCGATCTATTTTCTTAACTTTCATCGCTCTTGATTGTTTTCAATTCATTGTTATCTGTGTTTCTGGATCTTTCCTGCTTGTCTCTCTGTGGGATTCGACCTCTCTTATGCTGTACTGCACCGCGACCGCTGTGCGTGACACATTTGAGCGACATAAAAAATTAGCGCCGTTGCCGGGGAGACGGTTCAGAAATGCGCCAGAATTATCAGATCACGATGATTGAAGACATCGAAGGCGGTAACTTTGTTCCTTTTTCTTTGGATTTTTATTTCTTTTTCCTTAGTTTTCTTTATTTTCTTTTTAGTTTTATTTTGATTTTTCGTTTTATTTTTACTTGCTAAAAAAAAACTGACCAAAAAAAAAAACTGAAAAAGAAAAGAAAAGATGGAAAATAGATTATATCAATACTATTTGAGATCATGTTCTATGAAGTCGAGAGATGGAATGTCTCAAACAACAGTTCGTAAGAAAAGCATATACGAATTGAGAGAGGAGAATAGAACGAGTCATGTTTCTGTCAATGAGTATCGTTCTACTTATATGAGTAATGCATTGAAAACAAAAATTTCATCCTTTGCACAAAAGGATAATGAGTCATTATGTGATGCATGGCAGCGATTTACCTGTTTAATAGCTTCATGCCCTCAACATGGTTATCCTAATTGGCGTTTAGTTAGCTATTTTTATTATAGATTAACTAAGCATGAACGTCAAATTCTTGAAACAAGATGCAGGGGTGAGTTTTTGCAGATTGATTCTGATGAAGCTATGAGGTATTTGGATGAGCTTGTGGAGACGACATATACACAGACGGTTCCGGGGCGCTGGGATGGTTATCATGATCATTCCAATGCCAAATCCTACAAGCATTCCAATGTCGCCTTAACGTCCAGCAGCTATCAACAACACAATGAGCCTTTCTACTCTTATCCTAGTGCTTATGATGATTATGTGCATGATACTTATGTTGCTACTTCCCATGATGTGCATGTTGATGAGCCTAACACGTATGATGCATGTGTCAATGACTTTAGTGCTTCTGATGCATACATCCATGATTTTAATGCTTATGGTGCACATGCTCAAGATGCTCATGTTGATGATGCATATGCTCATGATTGTAGTGCTAGTGTGCATGTTCAAAATTCTAGTCCTATTCATGCACAAGCTATTGATTCTAATGTGTGTGATGCATATGCACATGATTTTAGCGCTCATACGCATGTTCATGATACTAACATTCACTATGCCTATGATCATGATTCCAATGTTAGTAATGCACATGTTTATGCTTCTGATGCTGAAGATGCACATGTTTCTGCTCAAGCTCAACTTTCTATGAAAGAGATTTTGGACTTACTTAAGGAGGCTAAAACCATGCCTAATTTTGACTCTTTCATTCTGCAGTTACTTATGAAGGACGAGGAGAAAGCACGCCAACTATGCGAGGTAATCACATCATTTAGCGTGCACGAAGTACTCCAGTACGGGCCGGCCAGCAATGAGGAAGATCTGGAAGACTTCCAAGACCACCAGGACCAGGTATTCATTGAACCGTCATCGGCTGAACTTCAAGTCATTGCTTCTAAGCCGCGAGGTATATTTCCAGTGTTTATTTCATCTCCTTGGATAGTCAGGAAGAACATGACCTTGATAGATATTTTTAAACTTCGACGGATTTATTTCAGATTTTGTGATCTTACCATCCTTGACCACGAGCATGATGACATTATTGATAGGTCATTGGATGAGTCACTGAAACTTGAGCATAATGATGATACATATTTCTATTTGAGAGATCTAGCTATTTTGTTTATTGGTGTTAGAATGCAAAAGCTAGTTCTCCCACTTGTCATATGCCACTTAGATACACATGGTAAATTACCCTTGGTGACACTACTAAGGTTAACCTTTCAGGTCATATCACTTACTGATTTTGCATATCATCGTGCTAGGGCACGGCCGCCAAGGGCGCGGTTAAAAATCCTTGTCTCGTATATAGTAGTTTAGTTTCCTTAATTTTCTTTCTTGTATGCTTGAGAATGCTTGAGTTATTTTTATGTTGTGTGCTTGCATGCTTGCTTTTGTTTTTTGTTTGTTTTGCTTTTGTTCTTAGGTGCTCGATCAGTCCCCGCTTTCCCGTGGAGAACGTTGTCATTGATCACCTATCAAGGTTGATGGTGGAAGTAGCGGAAAATGAGCTACCAATTATGGATGACTTCCCTGATGAGCAACTCTTTTCAGTTGCACGGCTGCCCTGGTATGCGCACATTGTTAATTACTTAGTGACAAGTGAGATCCCTTCCTTTTGGAGTACGCAGGATAAGCGTAGGTTCTTTGTTGAGGTAAAGAAATTTTATTGGGATGATCCTTGTCTGTTTAAGTATTGTCCTGACCAGATTATGCGCCAGTATGTCCCTGATTATGAAATTGAAAGCATCATTACATTCTGTCACTCTCATGCATGTGGAGGCTATTTTTCGATGAAAAAGACTGCTGCTAAAATTCTTCAATGTGGTTTTTATTGGCCTACTATGTTTCGTGATATTAATATTTTCTACAAATCCTGTGATAGATGCCTAACACTAGGAGCTTTATGTAGGAGACATATGATGCCTTTGAACCCCATTCAAGCCGTAGAGATTTTTGATTGTTGGGGTATAGACTTTATGGAACCCTTTTCTTCTTCTTTTGGCTATTTATATATATTGTTGGCTGTGGAATATGTGTCTAAGTGGGTGGAGGCTATTGCATGTAGGAATAATGATCATTCCACTGTCATCAAGTTTCTTAAAGAGCATGTTTTGTCTAGATTTGGTACTCCTATGGTCATTATTAGTGACCAATGATCCCATTTTTGTAACCGCTCTTTTGAGGCTTTGATGCGCAGGTATGGAGTGACACATAAGATTTCCACTGCTTATCATCCACAGACGAATGGCCATGCTGAATTAGCCAATAGAGAGATAACGCAAATCCTGGAGAAGACAGTGAGCCCCAACCGAAAGGACTGGTCCTTGAGGCTATCAGACGCGTTGTGGGCATATCGCACTGCCTACAAGACTACCCTGGGGATGTCGCCGTTTCACCTTGTTTATGGAAAACCATGTCATCTTCCAGTTGAATTAGAACATAAGGCATATTGGGCTATTAAGTCACTAAATTTTACTTTGGATGGTGCAGGTCAGGAACAGAAACTCCAGCCATCTGAGCTAGAGGAACTCAGGAATGATGCTTATGAGAGTTCTAGGATCTTCAAGGCAAAGACAAAGGCCTACCATGACAAGAAGATCTTGCGGAAGACGTTTCAAGTCGGACAGCAAGCTTATCTGTATGACGCACGCCTGCATCTTCATCCTGGGAAGCTGAGATCACGCTGGACAGGCCCCTTCACCGTTAGTAGAATATTTGAGAATGGGGCTGTGGAAGTTGAAGACCCAAAGGATGGGAGGTTGTTTACGGTTAATGGACAGCGTTTGAAACAGATTCCAGAGAAAGCGGACCCTGAGGAGCACACTGTTTCTCTCGTAGACCCTGTCTACGAGGGATGATCTTTCTCCTATCTATCATTTCCCTTTTTGATTAGGATAGTTTGTTTTAGTTTGTTTGCTTTTGTTTTCATTTGTTTTTGTTTGCTCTCTTATTTCTTAGGATGTTGGACCACCGTTTGCCTTGCTTGAGGAATTCGACCACTATTCTGGAGATGAGAAATTCGGCCACCATGAGGAGCCTTGAGGAGATAATCGATATTCTGTCAGGTGGCCTCGCTCTTATTTCGATTTCCTATTTCTATTTCTGTCGTATATGAAAATTCAGCCAACACCCTTCTGCTTATTTACATGATTAGCACACATTGAGGACAATGTGAATTTCAGGTTGGGGGGTGTAGGCATGCATGACCTTGTGCATGCTACCTTATTGAGTTTAACAGTGTTGACTTGATTATATTAGTAGAAATTGTACATGAGCTGAAATTTTTATGCTTATTCTATATGTTGCTTTCATATGGATTGACCAATACATTGATTGCATGCGTGATAACCTGAAAGTATAACATCATGTGATCCACACACGAACACTTTATGTGCAGTGGCGATTATACTTACCAGAGGAATGAGCATGCTATTGTCAATCTAGACCATGATTTCAGCAATAGCTAGTGTTGAGTATTGCATGCAAAGAAAAAAAAAAGAAGAAAAAGTTCTGGAGCTTGATAAAGCTGTGCCTAAACAACTATTAAGTGATCTACTGAGTAACCGGGTGTTCTTGCCTCAGGAAGCGGGGAGCTCGCGTAAAAAGGTAGAACCACTTATAGCGATAAAAAAAAAACTATTAAGTGTTTTGCTAAGTAACCAGGTCTTTGTGCCTCAAGAAGCGGAGAATGCTCACGTAAAAAGGCAAAATGTCTGATAGTTGAAAAAAAGAAGAAAAAGAGAGCATGCTGTACTTAAAGTGCGAGGGTTGGATGATTGGTCATGAAGATAGTAGTGTGCTTGGCCTAATGGTGGGTAGAAGTTGCTTCTGTACGTAACACTTATTTGTCACATCACATGTATTATTCTAGATGGTGATTAGCATGTTTGATGTGTAGAAGTTGATTTCATGTGTTGGTAGTATGTGTATGAGTATAAGAAGTTCCCATGCTCTGTACTGCATAAAATACTATCGACTTGATAAGGTAGAATTTTTATCATGTATGTCTACATCCTTGAACCGTTAGTGTGCTTAATTATATTCTATGCACTTTGAATTGCTAGAGACTAGCAATAAGCTGGTTGGGGGGTGTGATGAGTGCATGAAAGTGCACTCTGAACAACTTTATAACCATCTCAATTGCTAGATTATTATCCTTAATCAGCATCTTTATTACTATTTTTATATCTATATGTTGCTTCACATGGTTGTTTGGAAAATGCAGGAAATTGGAGCTAAAAGAAGCTGAAAAGAGTATATGGATCAACTTCAAAAATTAATCTGTACCTGGTCATGAAGAACCAGATGATATGCCATATATGGTTGGAAAGCTCTTGAAGTCTAGATTCTGGAGAACTTTACGGTTCGTGATTCCGAGTTTCCTAGAGGAAGTTACGGCAATTTTAGTACCGATGGCGCAGTCTGAAGGGCAGAACCGAAAATAAGCTGGAAGTCCGAGCAATCCGCCGATCGATCGGATCACGCAGAAACGTGACAGAACTTGTTTTTTTCAGCCATATAGGGAGCGATCGATCCCTCTATCGCTCCTATAGTGTCCGATCAATCCGACACCAATGGTCCGATCGATCGGACTCGGAAAGAGCCAAAAACAGCGGATTTTTACTCAACCGATCGATCCAACACTCATAATTCGATCGATCGGACTTGGGAATTAAAGGGTGACAGAACGTATGCTTTTTAGAGGAGCAGAGTTCGATCGATCCGTCCATCGATCGGACTCGGGCGTAAATAGAAGATTGGAGATTTCAAGAGACCGATCGATCCAACATCCCGAGGGGGATCGATCGGACGTTCCCAGTGAATTAAATCAACGGGTTAGATCAAATCCATTGATGGAGAGATTTTGGGGCTATAAATAGGACTCTTTCTAGGGTTTGAGGGGGACTTCTTGGACGTTTTTGGAGGCTCTTTTCAGGACTTTTTCAAGAGGAAGAAGATGAAGGAATCTCCATCCATGGCCGAGTAATCCACAGGCATGGCGGACGGATGATCTAGCGAGGACTAGGGCTTCTTCTCCAACAATGGTTCATAGTTTTTAATCTTTATTGTTAAACTATTCTTATGTATTGGATCTTCACAGATTGCTTTGTGGTTAAACATTATTATAAATCCAGTCATGCTTCTTTTATGATATTGTGATCCCATAGTTATCTCTTTTGATTCTCTTACCGAGTCTTGCGAGACCTTTGCTATGCATTGCCCGTAGTGACAGCTGGTATTGTGTATTCTTAGGGATCTGGTAAGACAAGGTTGGGGCTCTATCCCGTGAGATCTTTGCTATGCATTGCCGATTGTGAGAGTTGGTATTGTGTATTCTTAGAGATCCGGTTAGAGTTAGGGCTTTGTCCCGATGAACTTTTGCTGCGCGTTGCCTGTAGTGACAGCCGGTATCATGTATTCTTAGGTTTGGTTGGATGAAGTTAGAACTATGAAAAGGAAGAACCAATCGTAGGAAGAGACATTTATATATTTTATCAGATTCAAAATTCTTTATCTTCCGGTTAAGGTGATTGGGATGTGAATCCCTTAACTGTGTATCATATGAACCGTTGAAAAGAGAAGAACCTAAATCCGAGTGAAGTGATTCCTGAAACCTAGCCTCATTCACATCTTGATTTCTTTCATTAACTATATCTTACCATTACATCTTCGATCTATTTTCTTAACTTTCATCGCTCTTGATTGTTTTCAATTCATTGTTATCTGTGTTTCTGGATCTTTCCTGCTTGTCTCTCTGTGGGATTCGACCTCTCTTATGTTGTACTGCACCGCGACCACTGTGCGTGACACATTTGAGCGACATCAATCGGTCCTTCCAGAGCAGCCATAGGCCATAGGAGATCACAGATTTGGCTTGGGTAATACTTGTGGACTTTCGAGGCCGGCACAGGAGCTTGATGCAAGTGTCCATGTTGAGTTCATCACATAGGATGTTGACACCAAGAAGTGCCCTGTTCCAGACCTCGCGAGCAAAATGACACTCAAAGAGGATGTGGTCGATGGTTTCATCAGCAATGCCACACCGGGGGCACAGGCGATCCGATGTAAGGCAGAGGTACCAAAGAGTGAGTCTGGTTGGGGTCTTGCCATGCAAGAGCTTCCAGAGGAAGAACCGTACCCGTGGTCCAGCAGGGGTTCTCCAGATGTTGCGCCACAAGGCTAATTGCTCCTCCACGTCCTGTACGCCGCTCCGCTGCGTCAAACTCTGATACGCAGAAGCAGTGGTGATGACTCCATTCTTGGTCCAGGTCTACCTGTGTGTGGCTTCAGTGTGTGGGGAAGACAGCGGCAGGGAGAGGATTCTATTGATCATGAATGGGTGGAAATAAGCTTGAAGTGTTGGAATGCTCCAATGGCCATCAGCAGAGAAGAGATCGCGAATGGCCAGCTTCGTGAGCCGATGCTCAGTCTTCATCAAAGTGGGGGCGCGAATCAATGGGTAGTCGCCAATCCACTAGTCCCGGAGGACATTAACCCGGCACGAGGCGTTGGGAACCCATCGGAGGTCTCTGCGGAGGAGTTCACCAGCTTTGCAAGTAGAGCGCCAGAGTAGAGACATGGGACCATTAGGAACAGAGAGAGGAAGCCCATCGCTGAGCTTGTACTTAGCTTTGCAAAGGGAAGTCCAAATGGAGTCATGCGCGTCTAGGAATCTGGCAGCGCGCTTCATCCGTAGTGCCATTTGCCATGTCTTGAGGTCCTTGAACCCAAGTCCTCCTGCGAGTTTGTGCTGGCAAACAGTGTCCCAGGAAACAGAGGATAGACCTCCCCTTCTTCCTTGCCACAAAAAACTCCGTGCCAGAGAAGATATCTTGTTGAGGATCGTTGAAGGGGTAGGGATGGAGGACATGAGGAAAACCGGCATCGCCTGGAGGACGGACTGGATCAACACAACGCGGCCAGGAGCTGCGTATATTGGACACCTCCAATTGGCGAGTTTCCTTTGGACATCATCAATAAGAAATGAGAAGTCTTTGACTTGGAGCCTGCGAGAATCAAGAGGTGAGCCAAGGTACCTCCAGGGACCAACCTTTCTGGAGAATCCCAACAGCTGGGAGAGCATTCTCTTTCGACTGGGGGAAGAGGATGGGGAAAATTTGATGCTCGATTTCTCAGAGCTAACCTCAAGGCCCGAGAGCCTGTTGTATCTGCGGAGGACATTGAGAATTTTCATAGCTTCAATTCTTTTAGCCGAAGTGACGAACAGGCAGTCATCGGCATAAAGGAGATGGCTTAGGCACAGGGGAGATCCTGGGAAGGTAACACCTTTGAGAGCAACCAGGGGAGTCTTGAGGAGACGGGAGAGCACCTCTTGAGCTAAGATGAAGAGGTATGAAGAGATGGGATCACCTTGATGGAGTCCTCCGGCGGCCTGGAAGAAACCGCACACTTTCCCATTGATCAACAACGACAAGGAGGTGGAGGAGATGCACTCAATGGCCCAGTTGATCCAAATGTCCGGGAAACCCATGCTGTCGCGCCCCGACCCGCGAAAGCCCAACCAGGCCGGGCGACGCGAACCGGAACCTAACCAACGCGGAAAAAGAACGACGAGGGTTCCCACTAATCTATTGGTTTCCCTAGTAATTCATCAAAAGCCCCCAATTAAAGATACAACATTGATTAGTAAAACCTCGAACCACATATTAAAAACTTAAAGTGTTAATATACAAATCTTCGAAAAGGGGAAGATTCAAAGTACAATATCACTCCCATAGGAGACTAACTAACATAGGGTAAATGCAATAAACGATCACCACCTCTCAAAGTCCACCAGGCGCCGCCGCACCGCCAACCAACTGCCCGGTAGGGGCCACAGAAGAGGAACTGACGCCTGCACCTGCAAAACGCAGCCCGGGTAGGTGTGAGCACTAAGCTCAGTAGGGATCTTCACTACGACACACAGAAGGAAGAGGGAAACGCAACAGTGTCGCCCTCAAGCCAGACTCGAGTGAGCTTCAATGGTCTCATTACCATTCACCGGTGATCTCTAGGCATATCCAAACATGGTCACCCCAACGGACTGGGCCCATCCTGGATACACCTAGTGTCGCAGGGTTCCAGCTATGGTCACCCGTTCTTCACTGGGCCCATACTGATGCCCCTGCTGGCAGGAACGGACACTGCCCAAAGAAAATAAGACCCGCCACCGGTGGCATCCTCAACACCTGACTTGAGGCCGACACGACCTCTAATCATCATCAAGCAACAAGTGTACCAGTCATCTAAGCCTATCATCGAATCGACTGGACACTACAATTCAAACCGGGTCCAAACCACCCAACCCCGGTCCTAGGGCTAAGTCCGAGCTTCCAGCCTCGGGACGGCGACCCAAAGATCACCCACGCCCTAACCAATGCAACTAATGCACACAACAACGATGCATGCTATGACATACACAGATAATAGGAAAGGCATGCAACAGTATGTCAAGCATCATATAAGTCTATTGGATCGCTGCAGCGGTACTACCAACCGCTGCCAGCCGATCCGCAGCGGGTCCCGGCATTACGACGGTACCGCGACCGTCAACCGCGGACTCCTGCAACGGGAAGCAACCCCGAAAACCGTCGTTGAACAGTACACAATATAATATTATATTCCGAAATATAATATTATATTCAAACACCCAAAACCACTACTTAGGATTCAAGAACCAACTTAGCCACCAGTATGTGTATAAACCAGGATCATCATATCCAAAAATCATAATCATCCAACGGTTGGATTAACGGGAAAACGCTAATCAAAATCGTTAATCAAACTTACTTACCCATTAATTGCTGCAACGCAGCCCTTCAGAAAACAATTCATAAGACATCGTACATAAATCGGAAAAATATGAAACAAGATGGAATGGAAAGCTAACGAATAGGTCTACAACTCTTATGTTTATGAAAAGCCAAGATTATCTACTCACCGGCCGGAAAACTCGCCGCAAGCCGGGTTTCTCAAGAACAGCAGAAAACCAAAAATCCGAGACTTATTATCCATAAAACCTACTCAAATCACACCTGATTAACATAAAACTTAAATCAGTTATTCTACAAGGCATAAGGAATCCAACAAAGCAAGGATCAACAAGATCGAACGGCTAGATCTCAAGAAAAACCCGAAAAGAACACAGTAGGTATAACCCTACCTAGCCGCGCTTTCCTCGGCTGATTCCCCGCGATTTGATCACCAACAAGCCTCCAAACCACTTCAGGGATCTTCCTCTCGTTGTCACGAATCTAACGAGCCTTATAACGCCAAAAAAGATGGTCGGAGGAGGGAGAACGGAGGAGATGAAGCTCGCCGGCGGTAAAGGGAAGAAAACAGAGCACCGCGGGAAAGAGAGAAGGAAGGAAGAAGAAGAGAAGAGAAGGGAAGGAAAGAAAAGGAAGGAAAAGCCTGGGGAAAGCCGGAGAAAACGGGGAAAAGCTGGGGGAAAGGGAGGGGAAGTCTTCCCTCTCTGACAGGGGAGAGCGAAAGAGAAAGAAAACACCGACTCGAGCATGATCGATCTCCAAGGCATGTGAGATCGATCTCCTTTGCAATCCAGATCGATCTCCTTGAAATCCAGATCGATCTCCTTTGCAATCCAGATCGATCTCCCTAGCCATCCATATCGATCTCCTTTACTTAGAAAGGCAAACTTGGGCTAAAACACAAGCCCAAGCTCAGATCTTCCGATCTCGGGTTCACCTAGCCATTCTAAACAAACACGAACACAGACAAGGCCAGTGTGTGCACACGCGGGTGTGAAAACAAACCAACAAGGTGTAATTTACCAAATTGCCCTTGCGGTCTACAACGAGCCACATGGATAGAGGGGCAGGTCCTCACACATGCTCTCGAGGACTCTGCGTAGGAAGCTCCAGCTGACAGAGTCATACGCGGCTTTGATATCCACTTTAAGGGCCATTAGCGCAGAGGACTTCGAAGCTTTATGCAAGGTGTGGAGGAGCTCATGCGCAGCACCTATATTGTCCTGTATAGGCCTGCCTTCCACATAGGCGGATTGCTCCATGGATATCACCTCATGAAGGCTCATTCGTCTGGCAAGGATGGAAGATATGACTTTGTAGCAAACATTAAAAAGGCTTATCGGCCTGAATTCCTTGATGCGCCGAGGATTGGAGCACTTGGGGATGAAGGCAATGAATGTGTTATTCCATCCGTTCGGTAGCTTGCAGTTCCTGAAGAAGCTCCGCACAAGGGAAGCGAAGTCATCGCCAATGATCAACCAGTGCTCCAGGTAGAATTCAACTGTGAGTCCATCAGGGCCAGGGCATCTATCCTTGCCCATGGAAGTTAGGATGCTGAGGATCTCCTCCGTAGACACATCAGCGATAAGAAGAGATTTGGCTTCAGGGGAGATGCAGGGGAGGACAGGGAGAGTGGTGTCAGCGCATCCTCCATCATCCGCCCAGAGATGTCGATAGTGGTTGAGGAAGGAGTTGGCAATCTCAGCATGATCCTTGATGATGCTGCCATCCTCCTGCTTGAGTTCACTGATCTTGGAGCTGCTGGGACCTTTGCGAGTGCCCTGGTGGAAGGAGCGCGAATTCCGATCTCCATTAGTGACCCATGAACGGCGCTGGTGCTGGGCAACGTAGGTGTCCTTCTAGATTTCCAGAGTAGTGATCTGCTGCTCAAGACTCCGCATGCGCTGCTCTTTGGGTAGAGAGAGCGGACCAAGCTCCTCCTCAAGGTACAGGCTGTGGAGGTGGTGTTGCAAATGGATCCGCGAGTTGGTAATATCTCCATCGTCTCATCTGCTCCAATTCTTCACAAGGTTGCGGAGCTCTTTGATGCGCCCTTTGAAGAGGTATTGTTCAGAGCCATGCCTCTTCCTTCTCCAGGCCTGGGCAACACCTAGCTTAAACAGGGGATGAGTGTTCCAGATGTTTTAGAGCCTGAAGGAACTGGGACCTGGCGGAGGCTTCTCAGGGGCCAGGTCAAGCAGGATTGGTCTGTGGTCGGACCGGCGTCGGAGAAGATGGGTGAGTTGCGCGTAGGGGAACTAGTCACGCCACAAGGGATTGGACAGCGCGCGATCCAGTCTCTCGAGGATACGAGCTTTGCCCGCCTGCTGGTTGGACCAGGTGAAGGATGGTCCTCTGAACCCAAGGTCAATGAGAGCATCATGAGCAATGAAGGTAAGGAATTCGGTTACCGACGCGTTGTATCTAAATGCTTTGCCTCCTCTCTTCTCCTCCGAATTAGCTAGGACATTGAAATCTCCCAGTATTAGGTGCGGCCAGCCCCAGTTGTTAAGCTTGGACAAGGTCTCCCACAGGATGCGCCGGTCTCTCCCCTTGCGCGCCGCGTAGACAACGGAGATGAACCATTGTCCCAGACCTTTGGTTGTGATGGCACCATGGATAGCTTGGTCAGTGAAGTGCTCGAATGACACCTTCCCCAAGTCGATCCTCCAAATTGCCAGGATACCACCATGATGACCTTTGGAAGGAAGCAGGTGGGTGCCCCAGCCTGGACAGAGACGACGAGACACGAAGCTCATGTTGTTCTCCACAACAACGGTTTCCAACAGAAATAGGAAATCCAGTTTTTGTTGTTGCAATAGACGGCGACAAACACTCACCGCTCTTATCGGCCTCAGCCCATGACAATTCCAAGAGAGGATCTTCAACATGGGCAACCAGGCTGAGGGGGCTGCTCGACCCCTGGGGCTGTTGGTTTGAGACATTTTGGTTGACTCTCAACAGGGTAAGCGGCCAGCGTATTGTCCTCTGCGCGCGGGGTGAAGCCAGGAGGTATAATTCTGTCGTCCTCTACTATCATGCCTTGGAGTGGGGATGGATCCTCTTCGTTCTCTGCCATGTGGTTCTCATCCTCATGCACCCGCATTGGGCTGTCGCTGTGAAGCGCCTGCTTGAGGGACAGAACGGCGGACTGGTGCAACTCCTCCAAGGTTCTGTCAGAGGGATTATGATCAACGTCGCCTTGTTCCATGCTCTCAGCCGACTTGTAGCCGCGAGGCACGACCAGGGGACCGGGGCGATTGGCTCTGCTTCTCTCCCGCGCATACCAACCAACTTCCTGTAGCGACATGGAGGCGAGGACGTCATCGTCAAGGTCAGCCATGGGCCTTGCAATTGGAATGAATCGGTTGTAGGAGACAGAGTGATTGCTGGTGTTTTTGACAACGCCGGCCCATGAGGTGGAAGGCCCAGCAGCTGTGGGCCCATTTGGATGACTTGCATTATAAGGGGCTAGGGCTCGGTTGAGAGCGGGCGACTCTCCTTTCTCTCTAGGGTTAGCGCCGTCACTGGGTTGCCAGGTCCCGAGGTGGCCTTCGTCGCTCATGCCAATGGGAGGCAAAGCCCGACCGCTGACGCTGCTGGGGACCGTTTCTGGCTCCTTCTGGATGACATGGCTCCGTCCTCGTCCGCCAGGCTGTGCTGGTACGGTGTCAGGGGTTGTCGCTGCCACGTGTCGGGGCGCGCAACGGCTTTGCTGAGGTGGCACACCGTTCCATACGTCGTCTACGAGGGGTTCGCTTCTCTTGCGGGGTTGCGCTGCCGGTGCCGGAGTATCTTGATTCGCCTTTCGCCCCCAACGGCGCCGGTTCTGGACGGTGTGCCAAGCTCCAGGTATCTTTCCATCCCCAGCTTCTAATGGGTTAGCTCTCTCGACGCACATAGGGGAGGCAGTGTGAGAGTTAATCCCAATCCCTAGCTTGTTTGATGCTCTCTCCGGGCAGTTAGTGACTCGATGTCGACATATAAATGGAGTATAAATATAGGGAGGGAAGAATATATAGGGAGAGAGAATGAGTAGGACACTTGCCAGCAGTGGCGGAACCAGGATGAGATTTATGGGGGGGCGAAATCTAAAGCAAAATGATCAAAAACATTTTTTTAAAGTGATGCAAAAAATACCTTAGAGAAAAAAATGAATTATCTCACGACATCAACTATAAGAGAAAAAAAATCCTCCCCCAACATCATTAATGATCGCAAGTGTGGTCCCCGTTGCACAAGCATTGACCAATTCCTTTTGAGTTTTTGGAGAAGTCATTTGGTTGTTTCCAGGAGCATTAAGCATAACTGTTTTAGCAATCTTTTCATCACGTAAGCTGTACTATTCCAAAAGCTCAAGAAAGTTGCCTTTCCTCAATGAACTCTCAGACTCATCATGACCACGAAAAGCTAATCCCTGCACCAAAAGAAAACGAAAGCAATCTAAAACCGTTGTTAAACAAATGCGATATGCATTCTCTTGATCATACCCATGTGCGGAAAATATGCGCGACACACTTTGCCGCTGATTTTTGAGTGTTTCACATCTTTCTCTAGCTTCATTGTGAAAACTATTTTGGGCACCAATATGTTCACCAAATTTTTCTATTGCCTTTTTTCCAATTGTTGAATCCTGTACATGTAAACAAATCTCCTCTGCCTTGTTCTCCTTGAGGTTTCCTAAACAGATAACACCATAAGCAATACGCCGCATCCTTTGATACATTGTATTCCAACAACCCATAGTCTTTGAACCATGTCTCCCTAAAACTCCTGATATCTTTTCCATATTTTTCTTGGGAAAATTATGACCAAACGGTTGACAAGGGCCTTTTATCAAGTACCCCCTACGAATTTCATCCATAATCTAAACATCATATGTTTCAATGGGTTTACCCAACCATGGGTCACCAACAATATCATTCAAGTCATTCAACCCTGGGTCACCAACAATATCATTCGGATTAATTAAACTAGTTCGGAGTCTTTTCGAACTAGTATTCTCTGAAATAGTATGCAAGTCATGAGTATTAGACGATTCACCTCTTGATCTGCTTCGTGGTTTTTTTTATCAAAAACTTATCCATT